>BPLQ01003361.1:0-104977 GCA_021605075.1 Caerostris darwini
CCCTTCTGATTATAGAATTGTGTTTTGCAAGCATATGCATTTCTCACTTATATTTGTGAAACACATATGCTTGCAAAACTTAAATGTATATTGAAATTCACCTCCAATTTCAGATTCTTAACCCAAAAATCAAGTTATACACTGCGTGAAAAAAGTAGAAGGACATTAGATTGCTTTTTTGATAAATGAGTAATGACGCATTTTTAAGCAATTAATTTATTCGCAAAGTTTTTACATGCAGATACCTGTATTCAGACAAAACAAAAAAAGTACACAATTAAAAAAAAAGTATACTTAATAAAAAAATTGGTTTTGACGATCTCATGATCAGTGAAAAAAGTAGAAGGACACTTTTAAAAAGAGGTGTACTATATAAATTAATATGCAATTTTTTCCGTTGGCTCGAATTATTTGAAGACCTATTTGGCATCGGAACTGTATAAAGATTGATTTTTTGTTTGGCAAAATTGTCCCATACAAAGTTTAATGATTTCTGCAGCTCATACAGATTCAAACTGCTTTCCAGCCTCGTAAACACGACGTACATTTCCCATGTGTTCTACAATGTTGAGATCAGGACTTTAGCAGGCCAATGTAAAAAGTCGAACATTGTTTGCTGCAAACCACCTTAACACCATTTTGCAGTGTGAATTGATGCTCCATCTTACTGAAAAATCCAGTCATCTCCTTCCTAACTCAGTGCCATACGGCAGAAGATTTCCAGTTTAGAGTCTGATGTAGTCTGTATGGTTCTGTCTACCATTTAGAAAGACTGAACTTGTCCTGCTTCTATAGCCAACTGTTAACCATGTACTATTAAAACCACCTCGTCCCATCTGTCGAGTAGAATAAGTCTCTTCTTCAATACCAAGACAGTGCCAATAGTACTGATAACCATTTGGACCATCCAAATTGAATTTTTTCATCGGAAAATATAACTGAGGTTCATTCTGAGCTCCAGGACATGGGGGTCTTTAGCCCACAGCAGTCGGTTCTTCATGTGTCCTTTATTCCACTTCGGATGGTGCATCCGTTTTTTTGAAGACGAACTTTTTAAGCGTTTTATGTAGTTATAGACAGTTTTTTTGGTTACATGTGTAATTACTGATTGAAATTGCGCCTTGCCGACAGTCTTTTTGAGTTCACGAATGATTTTTCGTTGATCACGTTGGGTGAGTTTTTTTGGTCTTCCTGTCTTCTTTTTTATTTTGTCACTTTCAGGGTTTCTTATGAAGTTCGAAACAGTATTAGGACTGATTCGTAGCTGCCGTGCAATCTCTCTCACACCTTTGCCTTCATTTTTATAGGCAACTATTCGGCCCTTCTGAAACTTGCTTAAGAGTATTCCTCTGGGCATTCTAAAACCAACAAAAACTATGAATTTCTAGCTAAATATTTTATTCTTGTTAAAAAGGAATTAAAAGGGTATAAAAAACACTTACCTATAAACTTTCCAACAGCTTCTAAATAGATTTTTTGGACGTGTCCTTCTACTTTTTACACACACCCAAAGTTATTAAATATTGCATTCCTAAGTTAAAATAGTAGTAAGTAAAAAAATCTCATTTAACTTTCACTTAACGTAAATTAAAACTCTAACAAAACAACTCTCTATAAAAATCAGGTCAAAAGCAGTAAAATAAAAGCATATTGAAAAAAAAATGACTGTCCTTCTAATTTTTTCACACAGTGTATGTTTCAACCAAAAGATTTTATAAAAAAAAATTGATTTAACCATTTTTCAATAAAACGAAACCATTTTTGTGTAAGCACAACTTATTTTCCTCTTCTTTCCGGGCGACGTAAATGAGATCGTTTTAATCTTTCATTAAATAAATGTTTTCTACTCATTCCTTATATAGCGATATTAATTAAATTATATTCGATGCTTTCTTTTTATTAGTGGTACACAAAAGGAATAACACCCAAATTCAATTCACTTCTAGTATGTATTTGGGGGGAAAAAAAAATTAATAGCATCATAAATGTAAAACAGTTTCATTAAATAAAATGTGTATTTCATCATTATTTTTGTAACAATATTAGTTATGTTAGATTCGATATTTTCTTCTATTAGAGAAAAAAAAAGGTAATTATTTTCTAGAATTATTTAGATTTCAAATTAAAAATCTACATTGTTTCATGTATTGAAAATGTTGCTTAATCTACAGATTACATTCCCTGTATAGTTCTCAATTCCAAAGCAATATGGAAAACAACAATATAATTTTTTCAAAGAAATGAACTTGTTTATTTTTTCTTTTAATATTTGAGACATAACAATACTTCTTCATCGTAATCATAATTGTTGCTTTTTACTAATATAAATATTTTTTTACATTTCAAAATCATTACCAAGGAAATGCTTATAGTCTTTTATCTATTTATTTTTTTTATTTTATAAGAACGTTTAATAGCACTTCATTTTAAAAATAAACAGGATATTTATGGTTATTAAAATCATTGATCAAAATAAGATTAAAGAAATGTTACCATCAGAGAGTTGCATTTGCCTTCACATGAAAAATAGTAATCTGATATACTGATATATTTCATCAACAAAATAATATCATTCGTAGTAAATAAAGGTTTTAAAACATAAATGTTAATATACCGACATAGAAATGGGGCCGTTGGTCTACGTATACTCGTAGGACGGCCAAATGAATTAACATTAATAAAAAGCAATTAAAATAAATACTAGGACAAACAACTAATTTACTTTTACCCTTTAATGAATACGAATAAATACTATTACAATAAAATTTAGGATTTTTAATATTTGGCAGAATAAATAAAATAAAAAAAAGTTTTATAGAGAAATGTTTATAGAGAAATGTTTATAGAGAAATGTTTATAGAGAAATGTTTATAGAGAAATGTTTATAGAGAAATGTTTATAGAGAAATGTTTATAGAGAAATGTTTATAGAGAAATGTTTATAGAGAAATGTTTACAGAGAAATGTTTACAGAGAAATGTTTACAGAGAAATGTTTACAGAGAAATGTTTACAGAGAAATGTTTACAGAGAAGTATTCATAATATTTCGCACGCATACCTCAATCGAAAATATTCCTTGAGTGGGCAGTGGGTACCAGTAGTTGCCATCCTTTTACCAAAAAAAAAAATGCTCACCGACAATTCCAAAGATGGACATAACTCCCCATTACAAATTATCCCTGGAGCCATTCTCGCAGCAAAAATTGTGCACCAGGCTCACGAACTATCGTAGATCGTTCGCTCTGCTTTCAACGGGTCTTCCTTTCTGCCCGCAAAAACTCCAAAAAAGAGATGGATCCCACCAAACCGACCGGTTCTTTTGGACCTGACCGTGTGACCGGGATGGGTTATCTACCATTCCTGGATTCCTACAAAAAATAAAGGAAATACCACTTGCCCTCACACAACAGGATAATTACCAGTTACAACAATAAAGATAACTTTTCAACCCATTTTACATGGCAGAAAAGAGGGAAAAAGACATTATTTAAAAAAGTTTTTAGCTCAGAATAATACATAAACGAACTCCCAACTCTAAATATAGAAGTCATATTTTCACTCTTAACTTGTTAACCTAACTCCTCCACACCAAGTATGATAAAAGGTAGAACAGCAAAGTGTCCAAGACAACTTTAAGAAACACCGCGCCTCTAATTAAAGACCTTATGAAATCATCTCCTAATCACTCACTAAATGGCGTCGAAACGTAATTAGCTAACGCACAACCGCATCTGCGAGATTTTTTACTTTGGGAAAGCAGAGAACACGCGTTGATTCCTCGAAGGTGTTGAATGATGTGACTTGGCGACTGAATGCACAAACTTCTCAAAGTGTCGCCGAGCGGAAGTTTGTTAATTAACTCGTTTCCAATGACACTTGCGCTTACTTTGCTCTTTTTGAGATTGTATCTTCGAATGCGTATGATGAATTCATGGGTGGTCTTAAGGAAATGATTTATGAATCACGGTTGATTGAATGTTACCAATTATTCTATTACATTTGTTAAGGGTAAAACTTCAATGTATACAGAAATTTACCTCCAATTTTCAAATACTTAACGTTAAGTTCTTTTAAACAAACAAAAAAAAAATCAAGTTGTATGTTATGAAAATATCTTTCATTAAAAAAAATCTGAATTTAATCATTTTTCTATAAAATAAAATTATTTTGGGAGTAAGCACAACCCACTTCATTGTTCTGTCCGTCAGATATAAATGTTCTCAATTTATTCCCCCCCGGCACAACTCTAATCCTAAAAAGTTAAAAGATCTTTCATCATCATCAATAGCGCAACAGCTCCATGGTGGCCAAGGCCGTCTGTCTACTGGCAGATTTCGAGACAGGAGATGCTTTCCTTTTACGGAGTAGAGTCGTCAGGTCGGACTTACGGTTTAAATTTGATTCCGAACCACTAGAAACATCCATAGCACCACCGAGACTCGAACCCGACCATGTAGAACTGATGCCAAAGCGCTAGTTACTCGGTCATCGTTCCCAAAAGATCGTTCATTTAATCAAATTATTGTATATGTTGTTATATAAAGAGAGAATAAACTCTCTCTTTATATAACAACATATACTTCCTTCTATTCGTGGAACAACATAAAAAGGAACAATATCTACTCCTTCCTCCCAATTTCATTTTACTTTTAATATATTATTGAAAGTAAAAATATTCAGTTGCATCCTAAATTTAATTGTCTTATTAAATAAAATTTGATTTGCTCATTATTTATAAAAAAATTTGCTTTGCATGAGCTTCACAACATTTCTTTATTCTTTTTCTATGGAATATAAATGGGCTAAATATCATTCCGATTTCAATTCAATATTAATATGCCCTTGAAAACAGAGCATTTAGTTTTATTTATTTATTTATTTTTGATTTAGAACGTTTAGAGGATTAGCAAGTTAAATCTTTATATACTTTTATCTATTTATTTTTAATTATATACGAATATTTAAAATCACCATATAATATGTAATATCATTTTAAAACTAAATAAGTTATTCTTTCATGTAAAAATAATAATCAAAATAAAACTAATGAAATGATACCATTGGAAAGTTTCATTTATCCTAATTATGAAAAATCGTAGGTTGATATTCTCACAAATTTTACCAGCAAAACTATATCATTCTTCATCAATACTAAGACCAAAGTTTTGTAATTCATTCGTAATAAATTAAGTATTTTCAAACATAATCACAAATTTTCAACCGAATTTTACATGTTAAGTGAGAAAAACATCACTTTTTAACTTTCAGCTCAAACTAAGACATAACATCTAGCTCTAAATATAGAAGTCAAATATTCCCTCTTTTAACATGTTAACCTAACTCTTCCTCACAAGAATGGCAAAAATGCAGCATCAAAGTGTCAAAGACTTCTTTAAGAAACGCTGCCACACTAATCATTCTCTAAATGGATCACTAATCATACTGCCTAATCATTCTCTAAATGGCGTTGAAACGTAATTAGCGAACGCACGACCGGATCTGCGAGATTTTTACTTTGGGTAAAGCCGAGAACACGCGTTGATTCCTTGAAGGTGTTGAAGGATGTGACTTGGCGAGTGAATGCACAAACTTTGGGAAAAGTGTCGCCGAACGGAAGTTTGTTAATTAACTCATTTCACACTTTCTCTTGCTTTGCTTATTTTGAGATCGTATCTTTAAATGCATATGATGAATTCATGGGGCATCTTAAGGAAATGATTTATGCATCTGGGTTGATTTAGTGTTTTCAAATCACTCTATATTTCTTAGTTCAATTTGTGAAACACCTACGCTTCAAAAACTTAAATATATATTGAAATTCACCTCCAATCTCAGTTATTCAACCAAAAAAATCAAGTTGTATGTTACAACGAAAAGATTTCATAAAAAAAAAATTGCTTTAACCATTTTTTTATGAAACAAAACCATTTTTGAGTAAGCACAACTAACTTTCTTCTTCTTTCCGGGGGACACAAATGGGATGAATTTAAACTTTCATTAAATTTTATCTACTCAATCCCTATGTAACAATGTTAAGTAAGTTAAATTCGATACTTTATTTTATTGTAGAACACAAAAGGCACAACACCCAAATTAAATTCATTTCTAGTAGGTTGTTGGTAAAAAAAAAAAGACATTAATTGCATGATAAATTTAAAAGAGTTTCATTAAAAGAAATTTAATTTTCTCATGATAAATTTAAAAGAGTTTCATTAAAAGAAATTTAATTTTCTCATTTGTTATGTAACAATATTAGTAAAGATGGATTTGATATTTTAGTAAACAATATTAGTAAAGATGGATTTGATATTTTAGTAAACAATATTAGTAAAGATGGATTTGATATTTTAGTAAACAATATTAGTAAAGATGGATTTGATATTTTAGTAAACAATATTGGTAAAGATGGATTTGATATTTTAGTAAGCAATATTGGTAAAGATGGATTTGATATTTTAGTAAGCAATATTGGTAAAGATGGATTTGATATTTTAGTAAACAATATTGGTAAAGATGGATTTGATATTTTAGTAAACAATATTAGTAAAGATGGATTTGATATTTTAGTAAACAATATTAGTAAAGATGGATTTGATATTTTAGTAAACAATATTAGTAAAGATGGATTTGATATTTTAGTAAACAATATTAGTAAAGATGGATTTGATATTTTAGTAAACAATATTAGTAAAGATGGATTTGATATTTTAGTAAACAATATTAGTAAAGATGGATTTGATATTTTAGTAAACAATATTAGTAAAGATGGATTTGATATTTTAGTAAACAATATTAGTAAAGATGGATTTGATATTTTAGTAAACAATATTAGTAAAGATGGATTTGATATTTTAGTAAACAATATTAGTAAAGATGGATTTGATATTTTAGTAAACAATATTAGTAAAGATGGATTTGATATTTTAGTAAACAATATTAGTAAAGATGGATTTGATATTTTAGTAAACAATATTAGTAAAGATGGATTTGATATTTTAGTAAACAATATTAGTAAAGATGGATTTGATATTTTAGTAAACAATATTAGTAAAGATGGATTTGATGTAAAGATTTGATATTTTAGTAAACAATATTAGTAAAGATGGATTTGATATTTTAGTAAACAATATTAGTAAAGATGGATTTGATATTTTAGTAAACAATATTAGTAAAGATGGATTTGATATTTTAGTAAACAATATTAGTAAAGATGGATTTGATATTTTAGTAAACAATATTAGTAAAGATGGATTTGATATTTTAGTAAACAATATTAGTAAAGATGGATTTGATATTTTAGTAAACAATATTAGTAAAGATGGATTTGATATTTTAGCAAACAATATTAGTAAAGATGGATTTGATATTTTAGTAAACAATATTAGTAAAGATAGATTCGATATTTTCTTCTATCAGTGAGCACAAAAGGAATTATTTCCTATGACTATTTAGATTTCAAACTAAAAATCTACGTTGGATCCTTTATTGAAAATATTGGAAATATTCCTTAATTTCAGATCACATTTCCTGTATAATTCTCAATTTCAAGCAATATAAAACCGACAATATTATTTTTGTAAAGAAATGAACTTGGTATTTTTCCTTTTAGTATATGGGACATGACAATACTTTTCCATCGTAACGATAAATTATATATTTTTTACTGATACATGTTTTTTTAATTACATTTCAAAATCATTACCATGTGAAATGCTTAAAATATTTTATCTATTTATTTTTTTATTGTATACGAACGTTTAATAGTAATTCATTTTAAAACAAAACAGTATATTCGTAGTTATCAAAATTATTGATCAAAATAAAATTAAATAAATATTATTGTAAGAAAGTTACATTTATCTTAATTATGAGAAACAGTAAGCTGATATTCTGACATATTTCATCAACAAAATTACATCATTCTTCGTAAATAAAGATTTTAAAACATAACTATAACTTTTCAACCCATTTTACATATTGGAGTAGAGGAAAAAACGTCATTTTATAAAATTAGCAGCTCAAACTAAGACATAAACGAACTTTCATCTCTAAATATAGAAGTCAAATATTCAGTCTTTTAATTTGTTAACCTGACTCTTTCAGACAAGTATGATAAAAGGTAGAGCAGCAAAGTGTCAAAGACAACTTTAAGAAACGCCGCGCCTCTAGTTAAAGACCTTAAGAAATCATCTCGTAATTATTCACTAAATGGCGTTGAAACGTAATTAGAGAACGCACGACTGCATCTGCGAAATTTTTACTTTGGGAAAGCCGAGAATACTAGTTCATTCCTTGAAGGTGTTGAATGATATGACTTGGCGACTGAATGCACAAACTTCTGAAAGTGTCGCCGAGCGGAAGTTTGTTAATTAACTCACTTGCAGTAACTTCTCTTTCTTTGCTCGTTTTGAGATTGTATCTTCGAATGCGTATGATGATTTCATGGGTGGTCTTAAGGAAATGATTTATGCATCTCGGTTGATTAAATGCTTTCGAATTACTCTCATTTACATTTGTGAAATGCACATTTTGTAAATCTTCAATGTATATAGAAATTTACCTCTTTCAAAACTTTAACGATAAGTTCTTTAAAAAAAAGTTGCATATTAAAACGAAAGGAACCTTCAATAAAAAATATTTGATGTAAACTATTTTCTATTAAATAATAATTTTGCGAATAATTATGACTAACTTTCATCTGCCTATGGATCAATTTAATCCCCACCCCCTCATCAAAATTTACACACTATTAATAGTGTGTCCAAAAACTAAAACCAATTTTCAATTTAAAATTCCCGAGGCTTACGGAAATTCAATTTCTTTTTTCATTTTTCGGTTGCTGACACTGTCCTTGACATCTGCGGGAAATTTGACGTCAAAATATTCATTAGTGTTTGAGTTACGCGTTTTGTGAGACGCTAAAACTGATTCCCACAATTTTTGAAATGTCTGAATTAATTGAGAAAAGAACTTTCCGAAACGTATAGAATGTTGCAGGAGGCATTCAGGGAGCCTTCCTATACCGGAAAGAAATGTTTTGAAGTGATATAAACAGTTCAAAGAAGGCAGCGAATGCATTGAAGACGAAGAGCCCTCTGGTCGACCATCCACCGCAACCGACGAAGCTCACGTCCAAAACAACTAAAGCTTTGGGGCTTGCAAACCGTCGATTTACAATTCGAGACCTTGCCGATGTTGGAATTTCAAAATTATCGGTCAATTTCATTTTCGGCCTCAAACGGGTCAAATCTCGATTGCTAACGAAAACACTGAATGTGCCATCTCACACTGCATTGATTCTTGACGTTTTCGCCAAAAATGAACCCATATCATTCCACAGCCACCGTATTCAACCGTGCGACTTCTGGCTATTCCCCAAACTCAAAAGACCATTCCGGGGACACCGTTTTAAATCGATTGAAAAGATTCAACGTGAATTACCGCGCGCTTTGAAGGCCATGCCTGCCGATGACATTTTAGCATGCACTGAGGATTATAAAAAAAACGTTGGCATAAGTGTATTGTGTCCGAAGGGGATTACTGTGAAGGCGATGAAATAAAATTGGAAGAATAAATAAAGAGTTTTTGAAAAAAAAAATCATTGGTCTTACTTTTTATGCACAGTAGTATACTCTTAAAAACAAAATTTATAGTTGAATTTAAAAATTAAATGATCAATTCTATAAATTAAATTATTATTTAATCTTTTTTCTATAAAACAAAATCATTTTTTGAGTAATTACCACTCTCTTCTTTCTTCTATCAGTGGAACATAAATGTGATCAATGTAATCGCCTCACCCACCACAAAATTTGACTCAATCGTTTTCATCTCTTGTATAGAAAAGGCTTAAGTGGTGTCTCATTTGGTGGACAAATAAAACTTATACATTCAGGGCAAGAGAGAGTACTGAGACCTATATTATTTTTATGCTTAAAAGAACCCTTATACTGTGTAACAGATGATAATGTTATTCTAAAAGACGATGATGATAGAGCTCATTCGGACCAAACTCTTGTCGAGGAAGATTAACTTCCATGGCAAACAATTCATGCCACGATATGGCTAATGCAATCTCCGGACTTAAATCTCATAAAGTAGTTTTAGTATACTCTAGACAGACATATTTCTGCTATGAATACTTTTTCTCATTCCTTTCCCGAGCTTCGATCTTTCAAGAACAGATTGGGCTTATTAACGATCTTAAATACTTTGCAATCAGTATAGCACGCATGTTCCTGATAGAATTGATAAGCGAAAACTATTTCTTATACCAAGCTGACACAGCCCATTTATAAACTTCAAAACTGTATGTTTCCGTATATAAGCCGATATTTCTTAGAACTTTTTTAAAGTTAAAGTATGAGGATCGAGTCGTATATGGATCCGCTAATCCTGCAACAAAGTATAAAAACAATAATTCTTTCACCGTTAGACGGGTTCAAGTGATAAATCGCTAAATATTTTATTTCTTAAGTTTATGAAAAAGAAATTCTTTTAATGAAATGAATTATACGTTTTATGAAAATGAATGGTTTCATTTTCGAAAATGTTAATAATTCTGGTTTGTCGCATCGTTGCCAAAACGAAAAACTTGACGTTGGTGAAATGTACCCTAAATGTACAAAAACATAAAATGTCAAGTTAGACTTTATTATGAATTTATATTAGGACACGGACAAAGAGAAACTGAATATAAAAATATTTGTCTTTTAAGAATGCATGTCGAAAGTTTAACCATATTAAGTTAGAAGAATTGACAGAAATAATATTAGACAGATTTCCTGAGTCTTACTTCAACTGGAATTCAACTTCAATTTGGAAAATAACGAGCTAAAATTTCTGCTGAGCTCCATTGTGTCAGGTGCACAATAACTATTATAGTAGGATGGTGAAAGTTGTTGACAGCTTTAATAAACGTCAGAGGAGTCTATTTCTGAGTGGATTTATATCCCACGGAGCGTTCACATACGAATCCTTATTTATTATTAATACTCAAGTAATATGGAGTGTTCGAAGAAAATAAAATTCATAGGATGCCTTCATAAGCACACACATTTGAGATACGTTAATGCATCCAGAAATGTTATTGTGAGTGGTCTAGCATAAAGCTTAATTTAATAATTCATATCTAAAAGGATTTTGTAGTATTTAAACAAATAAAAAATGAGGGATTTTACTCTGTTTCCCTATTTTATATTTAATTTTGTTAGAAATATTGACGTTATTCTAAGTAAAATAATTTCACAGAATTGCTTAAATTTTATCATAATGGATTTTGACATTTAAGGATAACGAGTTTATTTGACAAATATAATTTAGGAAAAATATTAAATAGAGATAAAGTTTAATATAGAGTTCAAATTATTATTTAAATAGTTTTTTTAAACATATTTTTTCAAAAATCACAAAATTATTCTCGTATTTCTAAAAAAAATATTTCTTAAATAGTAGACTGTTTAAGTGTGCCGAATAACAAATCGATTTTATAATTACTCATGAAAAAAGTTAAGATTATTAATTATATGTATATAAATTTTTATAGTTATTAATTAAATAGTATTTTAAAATAAAATTCAGTGATTATAAACAAACCATTCACTTTTTAAAACGATCATAATTTTCATTTTCAAACTGATCTTAAAATCCTTTAGAACTAAACACGTATGTGTAGAAGGATTAGCGTTACTCTATACATAACAGTTGTCCTATACACTGCAACAAAATTTATACCACCACGCGCAATATATGCAACGAGTATTATCAACACCTATTAAATACATACAACGTGAATTATAAACACCCATTAAATATATACGACACATATCATCACTACAACAAATTTAGCAGCCTAACGGCCAGTTGGCTAGCCCTCTAGCTGTTGGTACCACAGGCTCCAGCTTCGAATCCTCACACCTTATCCTTACTAATGACATCCTCATTACAGATATTACACTTTAGACCTATTTACAATACGTAGCACCTACTATAATTAACGACACGTATAACCTACACTTATTTACGACACATATAACTTATTTACACACGTATTACTTACACTTATTTACGACACGTATTATCAACCTATTCTGCATGCTGAATCTCAAGGTATATACAATACATTTCATTGTCTAAATGTACAGAAACTTGAAATGTGAAGTAGACTTTATTTCGAATTTACACTAGGAAGCAGACAAACAGAAACTCAATATATAAAAATGAATGTCCTTTAAGAATGCATGTCGAAACTTTACACCAATTAAGCTAGAAGAATTGACAGAAATAATATTAGACAGATTTCATGAGTCTGACTTCAACAAGAATTTGAAATATAACGAGCTAAAATTTCCACTGCACTATTGTTCACCATTGCGTCAGGTGAACAATAACCATCATAGTTATGGTGGTGAAAGACGTTGACAGCTTTAATAAACGTCAGAGGAGTCTATTTCTGAGTGGATTTATATCCCATGGAGCATTCGCATACGAGTCCTTATTTATTATTTATACCCAAGTAATATTGTGGATTCGAAGAAAATAAAAAGTGAGTGGGTGTCTTCAGGCCCACATATTTCATATATGCTAAAGCATCCAGAAATAGTATAGCAGGTTTTGCAGCAGAAAGCTTAATTTAATAATTCAGTTCTAAAAGGATTTTGGAGTATTCAAACAAATAAAAAAATGAGTGATTTTACTCCGTTTGCCCTAGTTCATGGTTAATTTTTGTTTGAAATAATCACGTCATTTTAATTCAAATAATTTCACAGTATTACTTCAGGTTTCGGGTTCGAGTCTCGGTGGTGCCATGGCTATTCGTAGTGGTTTGGAATCCACTCTGAACTGTAGGTCCCTGTCTGTTTAGTCTAAAGTGTGCACAAGATGACCGTAGAGCGACAAACCAAATCAAACCACAGAATTGCCTAGATTTAAGCATAATGCATTCTTATATTTAAGGATAAGTGAAAGATTTCTTGCAAGAAAAATAATTGGTTAATAATCTTTTTAAATAGAAAAAGGTTTAATATAGAGTTGAAATTATTATTTAAATAGATTTTTTTTTAAATGTCCTTATTCAAAAATCACCAAATTATTCAAGTATTTCTGAAAAAAATATATAAATGGAATATTCTCAAAATAGTGGACTGTTTCAGTGTATAAGAATAACAAATCTATTTCATAAATAATCTTAAAATTATTATAAATATATACAACACGTATTATATATATTACACACACACACACACACAACACTTATCATTAACACCTATAATATATATACGACACGTATCATCAATATGTTCCGGTTGCTGAATCTCAAGGTATATACAACGCATCGAGTTCCTTAAATACAAAAAAACTTAAAATGGGAAATTAACTCCTATTACGAATTTATACTGGTAAGCAGACAAAGAACAACTCACTATAAAAATAATTGTCCTTTAAGAATGGTCGAAAGTTTACATCAGATGAGAAGAATTGACTGAAGTAATATTAGACAGATTTCCTGAGTCTTATTTCAACTGGATTTCAGCTTCAATTTGGAAAATAACGAGCTAAAATTTCCACTGCATTCCATTGTGTCAGGTAAACAATAGCTTTTATAATACGGTGGTAAAAGACGTTGACAGCTTTAATAAACGTCAGAGGAATCTATTTCTGAGTGGATTTATATCCCATGGAGCATTCGCATACGAGTCCTTATTTATTATTGATACCCAAGTAATATTGAGTGTTCGAAGAAAATAAAAAGTGATAGGATGCCTTCATAGACACACACATTTCAGATATGTTAAAGCATCCAGAAATGGCATTGCGAGTTTTGTAGCATAAAGCGTAATTTAATAATTCACTTCTAAAATAATTTTGGAGTATTCAAACAAATAAAAAATGTGGGATTTTACACTGTTTGCTTTATTTCAAGTTTAATTTTGTTAGGCATATTCACATCATTTTAAGCAAAGTGATTTCACAAAAATTCCTTTAATTTAAACATAATGCACTCTTACATTTAAGGATAACTGAAAGAGTTTTTGCGTCAAATATAATTGATAAATAATGCCATTAAATAGACATAAGGTTTTATGCAGATTTCAAATTATTATTTAATTATTAATCTTTTTATCACAACATTATTCATGTATTTCTAAAAAATGTATATATTTCTCAAATAGTGGACACTTTACATGTATAAAACCACAATTTTGTATCATAAATATTCTTAAGAAGAGTTAAGAATATTAATTAAATATATTAAGCATTATGAAAATTATTTAAAGGAATTTTATAAAATATACACCCATTAGATATAAACAACACGCGCTATCAACGCCCATTAAATATAAAATAGATTCACTATCAACACCCATTAAATATATAATAGATTTACTATCAACACCCATTAAATATATAATAGATTTACTATCAACACCCATTAAATATAAAAAACACATATCAACATATTCTGCTTGCTGAATATCAAGATATATGCAGCACATTGCGTTCCGTAAATGTACAAAAACTTAAAATGTAAAGTTATACTTTATCTGCGTCCTAGTATAAATTCTTCATAAAGAGAAACTCAATATACAATAAATAGTCCTTTAAAAATGCAAGGCGAAAGTTTACACCAGGTTAAGTTAGAAGAATTGACAGAAATAATATTAGACAGATTTCCTGAGTCTAACTTCAACACGAATTTGGAAAATAACGAGCTGAAATTTCTACTGCACTCCACTGCGTCAGGGAACAATAGCCATTATATTTTGGTGGTGAAAGACGTTGGCAGCTTTAATAAACGTCAGAGGAGTCTATTACTGAGTGGATTTATATCCCATGGCGTATTTAAATGCGAGTCCTTATTTATTATTAATAAAATAATATTGAGTATTCGAAGAAAATAAAAAGGGATAGGATATTTCAGACACATACATTTCAGATATGTTAAAGCACCCAGAAATGCTATTGCGTGTTTTGTAGCATGAAGTCTAATTTAATAATTCATCTTTAAAAGGAGTTTGGAGTATTCAAACAAATAAAAAGTGAGTGATTTTACTTTGTTTACCCTATTTCATGCTTAATTTTGTCAGAAATATTCACAGAATAACGTGAGATATTTTTAAGTAAAACAATTTCACAGAATTGCTTAAATTTTGGCATAATGGATTTTGACATTTAAGGATAACTGAAAGAGTTCTTGTGATGAATATAATTGATAAATAATCATTAAATAGAGATAAAGTTTAATGTTGTGTTCAAATTAGTGTTTAAATATATTAATAAAAAATATATTTATGCAAAAATCACAAAACTATTATTTAATTCTATAAAAAATATTTCTCATATAGAGGATTATTAACGGGAACGAATAACAAATCTAATTCATAAATAATCTTAATAAGTTATGTTATCTTTTAATTAACTAATCTTAATGTTATAATTTTTATCAATTTAAACTAGATGTTTAATCTAGGCAACTATAGTGACTAGTTAAATTTACGAAAAAAAGGTTTGTAAATAATGTGAAGAAATGCAAGTAAATGTAAATAAGTATTGCTTATAAAAAGTTGCGTTACCCTATATAAATAATTATCATTAAAAGTAATATGTTATTTTTTCATCAATATTTAAAATAGATATAGTTGTAGACAAGTATAAAAACTAATTAGATTTACAGAAAAAAATATTTAGTTACTTCAATACATTTACAGAATCTAATAAATAATGCTACAAAAATAAATAATATTAATAATATAAGTCAGTAATGTAAATAAGTAATGTAAATAAATAATGTAAGTAAATATTGATAATAAGTATGATAAATAATGACAACTATCCTTAATAAATAATTATCAATAAAAGTAATATATTATAATTTTTATCAATATTTAAAACATATATATGTATGTGTAGATATAGACAAATATAATGACTATTGAGATTTACACAAAAACTCTTTAATGACTTCATTACATTTACAGTATCTAGTAAATAACCCATTTTAAAGCATAAAATCTTCAGATACAATGTATTTTTTAAAATGCTGGAGATTTTTTTTTTTTTTATTTTTAATTCTTTAACTCTTCTGAAGTCACCAAAGCACAAATTAAGCAATTCTTTGAGAACTTTCGAAAAACAATAATACAATATAGACATCAATATAGTTAACAATATATAGCAACAATATAGTCACCAGTTAATAATAATTTACCATTTTTTAGAATATTCATCATAAAATTTCGGTTAAATCATTTATTAATACAAAGCTCATTATAATTTAATTTTCATGAAAAACAGGAATAATGATAACAAGACCACATGGTATAATTCAGCGCTCACATTTTAAGATAATCCAAAGAAGAAAGACATTTACGGGATGTAGTAAATAACCCATTTTAATGTAGTATGGAACCAGTATTGCACCCTGGATAACGTTGAATTCGCTACATATTTACAGTTCTCATTGGCACATCAATGTGGGCCAAGGCCGTCTGACTATTGGTAGATTACGAGAAGAGAGATATTTTTCTTTTTGCGAGGTGGGGTAGTCAGCCCTACGCCTAATGCACAACAGCCATATTTAACATTGTTGTGATGAATAATTTAATTCAAAATATGCCACATTTGAAAACTACAACAACAACAACGTAATATTCATCATAAAATTTCGACTGAATAATTTATAAACAGATGGCTCATTATAATTTACTTTACATGACAGTGAAAAGCATGAAGATAATTCAACATGATGTAATTCATGGTGGAAAACATGATATAATTCAACGCTCACATTTTAAGATAATATAGAAAAAGACATTTACAGGACCCATTTTAAAGCATAAAATCTTCAGATACAAAGTATTTTTAAAAATTCTGGAGATAACTTTTTTTTTTAATTCTTTAACTCTTCGGACGTCACCCAAGAACAAAGTAAGTTCTTTGAGATCCCGAACAGCGAGAAACTTCCACACTCGAGTTAAGTTGAGTTGTTAACAGTCTACTTAAGGGAGAGGAATTCGTTCTTATTTTAGAAAACAACTTCGGAGGGAGGTTATTAATGTTCTTTTTGTGTTGCCACTTCGCAGTTAGAAAGAAGTTTCGTTCAAAATCGTTATTCTCTAGGACCTAGAAAATACTTGTTACATTTTGGGCTGAACTGTTAAATCGTTAATGTTTTTTCTACCAGTTTCTAGCCCGAGGTATCTTCGAAAAATGATGATATCGATAGAAAAATATTATCGTTATTTCTTTTGAATCGATAAAATATAGATGATTTTCAATATATTTCCGAACCTTTATAAATAAAGTTGATAATAAATTGTGTTATCTTTTATAAATAATTATTATTAAAGGTTTTAAATTATATTTTTATCCATATTTATAATACACTCATGTCCATAAATTAAGGATAATGAAGTTCAGGCAAAGAAAGAGACAGAAGCAAAACAAATTTGACTTATTTGTAAAGCCTATTTATTAAACAAAAGGTAAAGAGCAAAAAAGATGCTATATGTTTGACGTAAATAATAAAAATTGCGATTTTTAC
This sequence comes from Caerostris darwini, assembly GCA_021605075.1. Taxonomy (NCBI): domain Eukaryota; kingdom Metazoa; phylum Arthropoda; class Arachnida; order Araneae; family Araneidae; genus Caerostris; species Caerostris darwini. Next base: position 17,543 of record BPLQ01003361.1, read on the forward strand.
TCCCTGGAGCAAATTTCAAAAAAGAACCTATTTACAAAAAACAGTATAACATGATTAGTATGATGGTTAATATGGAGTATGTCTCCCGGACGATGCAATATAGGCCTTACAACACCTAGGCATGCTGAGTATCAAATTATCAATCTGATCTTGAACTTGAACGCCGCAGGCGTGGCACTGGCCTTCCCGAGTTAACGAGATTTCAGTGTTGGGTGCCCAATCTATTCAAAAGGATCTTGAAGAACCATCTTACACCACTCATCAAACAATGCCTTCCGAAGTTCCGGATGACAGGTGGGAGGGGGTTGACGGGCTGCAATTCGTCGGCCAAGCATATCCCACACATGCTCTATTGGATTCAAGTCCGGTGAGTATGCTGACCAATCCATACGGGTGATATCCTCCAATTGAAGGCATTCGTCTACAATGTTTGCACGGTGAGGACGGGCGTTGTCATCCATAAACAGAAATTCAGCACCCATGGCGACCCGAAACAAACGCACATGTTGTTCCAGAATGACATCCCGATAGATGTGGCCTGCCATCGTTACACTCTGAACATGCAGATCAGTTCTGGAACCAAGAATAATTCCTCCCCAAACGAGCCATCCTGCACCACCGTAACGGTGTCGTTCAATGGTGTCTCTTGATGGTAACGGGTACCTAGCGCTCTCCATATGAAAGTCCGGCGAGAATCAGACTAAACCTCTAACTCGTCGGAAAACATCACACCAGACCACTGTTGTGGTGTCCACAAAGCATGCTCTCTACTCCAGGTTAATCGCAGGCGACAGTGAGTTTCGGTAAGTGGAACACATCTGACAGGCCTACGAGCATGTAGACCAATGTGCCCTAAGCGTCTGTGTACGGTCTGCCTTGAAACTGTCGTACCGGTAGCTGAAGAGAGCTGACGAGACAGGTCTGATGCTGGGCTCCGTCTGTTTCATTTGGCAGTAACTACTAAATACCGGTCCTCATTCGGCGTTGTAACTCGGAGGCGACGTGTGCTGTAACATCTATTCACATTATCATCATCTTGGAACCGTTGCCAAAGCCTGGAGATGACACTCTGGACGATTCCAAGTTCCTCGGATACTTCCAGCTGGTTACGTCCACATTCCAGTCGCCCGATAATTCTACCACGTAAAAAATCATCCAAATGCTTCCTTTGTGCCATAACTATGCGGTTATTGCACTGAAATGCTTTTAAAGCGCTTGTGAACAATTTTACTTCTTTGCCACCATTCTTTATATACCCCTCTTTTACACTCTCGTCATTGTGACGTACTATCTGCGCCATCTGGTGGTTTCCTGTAATTTGCAAATTCTTCTTCAAGATGTGTGTGATATTTCTACAGATGAAACTTTTATTTTAGAGTTCAATTTCTGTGTAATTCTGAATTATCCTTAATTTATGGACATGAGTTTAGATACAGAGGTAAACAAATATAACTAATGACATAAATAGATTTACAGAAAAAGTACTTAATTACTTCATTACATTAACGGTATCTATAAAATAACAAATTTTAATGGAAAATAAATAAATAATATTAATAAAGTAAATATTTTTTATAATAAATTGTGTTAGCATTTATAAATAATTATCATTAAGCATTATACGTTATCTACTTCATCAATACCTAAAATAAATATAAATGTAGAGAAATATAATGACTAATTAGATTTACAGAAAAAATAAAAATATTTACGTACCTCATTATATTTACGTGATCTAGTAAATAACGCTAAAAATAATATTGTTAGTAATGTAAATAAATGATGTAAAAAATGTAAATAAATAATGTTTATAATAAATTGTGCTATCCTTTATCAATAATTATCATTAAAAGTAATATATTATATTTTTATCAGTGTTTAAAATAGATATAGATGTAGACAAATATTTTGGCGAATTAAATTTAAAAAAAAAATTAATTACTTCATTACATTTACAGGATGTAGTAAATAACACATTTTTCTAGTAAAAAAAAATATTAATAATGTAAACAAGACGTGCAAGTAAATTATGTAAATACATAATGTAATCAATAATGTTGATAATAAATCATGCTATCTTTTATAAATAATTATCATTAAAAGTTATATTTCATCACTATTTAAAATATGTATAGATGTAGACAAATATAATGACTAATTAGATTTACAGAAAAAATATTTAATTATTCCATTACATTTACGGGATCTAGTAAATAACCCATTTTAAAGCATAAAATCTCCAGATACAATGTATTTTTCAAAAGATTGGAAGATTTCTCTTTTTATTTTAATTCTTGAACTCTTCGAAAGTTACCAAAGAACAAAGCAAGCAATTCTTTGGAATCTCGAACAGCGAAAAACTTCCACACTCGAGTTAAGTTGAGTTGTTAGTAGTCCACTTAAAGAGCAGAATTCGTTCTTATTTTATAGAACCACTTCGGAGGGAGGATATTAATGTTCTTTTTGTGTTGCCACTTCGCAGTTAGAAAGAAGTTTCGTTCAAAATCGTTATTCTCTAGGACCCGGAAAGTACTTGTTACATTTAGGGCTGAGTTGTTAAATCGTTAATGTTTTTTTTTTCTACCCGTTTCTCCCCAAGCGATTTTTGAAAAATGATGATATCGAGAAAATTATTATCATTATTATTTTTCCTAAAATTGATAAAAAATAGATGATTTTCAAAATATTTTAAAATCTTTATTAATAATGTTGATAATAAATAGCTTGTGCTATCCTTTATAAATAATTATCATTAAAAGTTATTTTTATCAATATTTATAACAGATATGCGTGTATACAAATATTGTTATTATCTATAACCTGGAATATACTTTAGAATTACCGTAAATGTAATAAAGTAATTAAATATTTTTCTTTATCTAGTTAATAACACATTTTAAAGCATAAAATCTCCAGATACATATAAATATAACGTAAATAAATAATGTAAAAAAATAATGTTAATAATGTAAAGAAAAAATGCACAAAATATGGAACAGAGCGTAAAAAATTTAAACAAATAATGTTAAAATGTAAATAAATAGTGTAAAAAAATGTAAATAGCTAATGTAAATATTTAAGTGTAAAAAAATGAAAATAATTAATGTAAAAATTTAAATAGTGTAAAAAAATGTAGATAACTAATGTAAATATTTAAGTGTAAAAAAATGTAAATAACTAATGTAAATATAGTGTAAAAAAATGTAAAAAAATAAATATTTAAGTAAAAAAATGTAAATAATTAAAGTAAAAATTTAAAATAAATAATGTAAATAAATAACGTAATAAAATGTTGATAATAAAATGTGCTATCCTTGATAAATAATGATCAATATAAGTAATATGTTATATTTATAACAGTATTTAAAATAGATGTTTAATGTAGACAAATAGAGTGAAAAATTTATAGAAAAAAAAAGATTTAATTACTTCATTTTATTTACGGTATCCGGTAAATAACCCATTTTAAAGCATAAAATCTCCAGATACAATGTATTTTTCAAAAGGCTGGAAAATTTCTCTTTTTATTTTTAATTCTTTGAACTCTTCGGACGTCAAAGAACAAAGTGAGCAATTCTTTGAGATCCCGAACAGCGAAAAACTTTCAGACTCGAGTTAAGTTGAGTTGTTAGCAGTCCACTTAAGGAGCAGAATTCGTTCTTATTTTATAAGACCACTTCGGGGGGAGGATATTAATGTTCTTTTTGTGTTGCCACTTCGCAGTTAGAAAGAAGTTTCGTTCAAAATCGTTATTCTCTAGGACCTAGAAAATACTTGTTACATTTAGGGCTGAGTTGTTAAATCGTTAATGTTGTATTTTTTTCTACCCGTTTCTCCCCCAAGCGATTTTTGAAAAATGATGATATCGATAGAGAATTATTATCGTTATTACTTTTTTTGTAATAGATAAAATATAGATCATTTTCAAAACATTTTCGCTGCTAAGCCATTATAAATGACGTTGATAATAAATTGTGTCACTTTATAAATAATTATTATTAGAAGTTATATAATAATTTTATGGATATCTAAAGTTATAGATGTAGACAAACATTATGACTAATTCAATTTACAGAACAAATATTTAATTACTTCATTACATTTACGGGATCTAGTAAATAACACATCCTACGGAATCTAGTAAATAACAATTCACATTCTTAACATTGTTTATGTTTATAATACATTAAAATGTAACAGAAACATAAACAATGTTAAGAATGTGCATAAATAATGTAAACAAATATTGATAATAATAAATTGTGTAATTTTTTATAAATAGTTAACATTTAAATTAATATATTGTATTTTTATCAATATTTAAAATAGATATAGATGTATACTAATATGTAAATAATGTAAATAAATAATATAAGTAAATTGTGTAAACAAATAATGTATATAAATAATGTTGATAATAAATTGGGCTTAGCTTTATAAATAATTATCATTAAAAGTAATATGTTTTTTTTACCAATATTTGAAATCGATATTGATGTAGACAAATATATTGACTAAATAGATTTACAGAAAAAATATTTAATTATTTCATTACGTTTACGGATGTCTAGTAAATAATCCATTTCAAAGCATAAAATCTTCAGATACAATGTATTTTTCAAAAGGCTGAAGATATTTCTTTTTTATTTTTAATTCTATAACTGTTCGGACGTCGCCAAAGAACAAAGTGAGCAATTCTTTGAGAACCCGAACAGCGAAAAACTTCCAGACTCGAGTTGAGTTGTTAGCAGTCTACTTAAGGCAGCAGAATACGTTCTTATTTTATAAGACCACTTCGGAGGAAGGATATTAATGTACTTTTTGTGTTGCCACTTTGTAGTTAGAAAGAAGTTTCCTTCAAAATCGTTATTCTCTAGGACCTGGAAAGTACTTGTTACATTTAGGGCTGAGTTGTTAAATCGTTAATGTTGTTTTTTTTTGTTTCTCCCCCAAGCGATTTTTGAAAAAGGATGATATCGATATAGAATTATTATCATTACTTTTTCTGAATTGATAAAATTTAGATGATTTTCAAAACATTTTCGTTTCTAAATCTTTATAAAAAGTATTGATAATAAATTGTGTTATCCTTTATAATAGTTATCATTAAAAGTTACGTTATATATTTTTTATCAGTATTTAAAATAGATGTTTAATGTAGACAAATGTAGTTTACTAATTAAATTTGCAGAAAAAATAATTACTTATAATATTATTTAAAAATAATTACTATGAATATAATTACTTCATTTCATTTGCGGGATCTGCTAAATAACACATTTTAATGTAAGTAAATGTGAAAAATGCAAGTAAATGTAAAAACATGTAGGTTAAATGTAAATAAATGATGTAAAAAATGTAGGTTTAAATGTCATTAAATAATGCAAAATTTTAGGTTAAATGTCAATAAATAATGTACAATTATAGGTTGAATGTAAATAAATGATTTAAAAAGATGCGGGTTAAATTTGAATAAATGTAAAAAAAGCAGGTAAAAAATGTATGTAAAAAATGTAATAAATGTAAGTAAAAAATGTAATAAATGTAAAAAAATAATGTAAATGTAAAAAAATAATGTAAATGTAAGTAAAAATGTAATAAATGTAAGCAAAAAATTTAATAAATAAAATGTGTAAATAAAAGTAAAAAATGTAAAAAAATGTAAGTAAAAAATGTAAAAAAAATGTAAGTAAATAATGTAAAAAAAATGTAAGTAAATAATGTAAAAAAAATGCAAGTAAATAATGTAAAAAATGTAAGTAAAAAATGTAATAAATGTAAGTAAAAAATATAATAAATGTAAGTAAATAATGTAAAAAAAATGTAAGTAAATAATGTAAAAAAATGTAAGTAAATAATGTAAAAAAATGTAAAGCATGTATGTAAACAATTTAAAAAATTAAGTAAATAATCTAAAAAATGTAACTAAATAATGTAAAAAAATCTAAGTACATAATGTAATAAATAATGTTCAAGTAAATTGTGCTAACCTTTATAAATAATTATCATTAAAAGTAATATTTATATATTTCAGCAATATTTAGAATACATATGGATGCAGACAAATACAGTATCTAATTAGATTTGCAGAAAAAATATTTAATTACTTCATTACATTTACAAAATCTAGTAAATAACTCATTTTAGTGTATAAAATTTCCAGATATAATGTATTTTTTTAATTAAAGTTTTCTTTTTTTAATTATTTAAGTTACCTGAAATATTGGTACTAGAGAGCTTGATTAATATGAATTGAGTTTCCTAAATAACAAAGCTTAATTCGAGAGTAGACGAGAAAAATAGAGGTGGTTGTTGTTGTTGATGCAGTATAACAATAGGTCTCTTGTTCCATTTATTTATGCCACGAATATAGCAGCTTAGGATTGACATTTTGTCTTACGCAAAGACTGTTAAGAGAAACTGTCCCGCATTTGCCTGTTAAATGATAAAAAATCTCGCAAAACTACTATCAAGCAGCCTGAATATCGATACAAGAACATTTACATACATTAACGCAATCATTATTGAGATTTCTGGTTTCTAAAAAAGGTCGAAGTTAAGGAAACAATAAATCTGCAGGTCAGAAAAACCTTCCATTTTGCGTATGGAAAATGAAGATGGACATAAATTTTCCTGCTACAAATCTTTATGCGTTTGTTCTCACACGTAGGGGTATAAATTTGCTGCAATATAATAAAAGTATAATAAAGATTGTATAATAAAATTGTCTACTGTTATGTACGTGAGCAACACTGAATCTGCTATATATACGTGTTTTAGTTGTGAATGACATTTAGACCTGTTTGTAAAATAACATTATCAAAATTATTCGCTTTTTAAAGTTCATATTTTTAATAAATATTACTTTATAAACGATTTAATTAACTATCATAATTATTTATATATTTAAATAATAATCTTATTAGTTACGAAATGGGTTTGTTAATTATCTTCTTAAAATTAATTATGAAAGGATTTGTAAATCATTTTCTTATTAATTATGGAATAAATTTGTTAATTCTCTTATTAAAATTAATTATGAAATAAAGTTAATTATCTTATTAAGATTAATCATGAAATAAAGTTGTTAATTCTCTTCTAAATGAATTTGTTAATTCTTAAGATAAATTATGAGATAAATACGTCATAATTTTGTCATTTTTTAAAAATAAATATATCTTTAAAAATCTATTTAAATAATAATTTGAATTCTATATCAAACCTTTTGTCACTATTTAATAACATTATTTATCAGTTATGTTTGCTACAAGAACTCTTTCAGTTAGCCTTAAACGTAAGAATGCATTACGTTGAAATTTAAGGAAATCGGTAAGATTATTTTACTTCAAATGACGTGAATATCTCAAACAAAATTAAGCATGAAATAGGGCAAACAGAGTAAAATCACTCACTTTTTATTTGTTTGAATACTCCAAAATCCTTTTAGAAGTGAATTATTAAATTACGCTTTATGCTACAAAACTTACCATGCTATTTCTGGATGCTTTAACATATCTGAAATGTATGTGTCTGTAGACATCCTATCACTTTTTATTTTCTTCTAATACTCAATATTACTCGGGTATTAATAATAAATAAGGACTCGCATGTGAATGCTCCGTGGGATATAAATCCACTCAGAAATAGACTCCTCTGACGTTTATTAAAGCTGTCAACTTCTTTTAGCACCACAGTATAATGGTTATTGTTCACCTGACAAAATGGAGCGCAGTAGAAATTTTGGCTCGTTATTTTCCAAATTCACGTAGAAATAAGATTCAAGAAATCTGTCTAATATAATTTCTGTCAATTATTCTAACTTATCATGGGCTGAAACTGTCGGCATGCATTCTTAAAGGACATTATTTTTATATTGAGTTTCTCTTTGTCTGCAAAATATGTAAATAAATTCGTAATAAAGTCGAACTTCCCATTTTAAGTTTTTGTACATTTAAGAAATGCATTGTATATACTTTGAGATTCAGCAAGCAGATTATGTTGATAATACGTGCTGTAAATAGGTATTGATAATACGTGCTGTAAATAGGTATTGATAATACGTGCTGTAAATAGGTATTGATAATACGTGCTGTAAATAGTTATTGATAATACGTGTTGTAAATAGGTATTGATAATACGTGCTGTAAATAGTTATTGATAATACGTGTTGTAAATAGTTATTGATAATACGTGCTGTAAATAGTTATTGATAATACGTGCTGTAAATAGTTATTGATAATACGTGCTGTAAATAGTTATTGATAATACGTGCTGTAAATAGTTATTGATAATACGTGCTGTAAATAGTTATTGATAATACGTGCTGTAAATAGTTATTGATAATACGTGCTGTAAATAGGTATTGATAATACGTGCTGTAAATAGTTATTGATAATACGTGCTGTAAATAGTTATTGATAATACGTGCTGTAAATAGGTATTGATAATACGTGCTGTAAATAGTTATTGATAATACGTGCTGTAAATAGGTATTGATAATACGTGCTGTAAATAGTTATTGATAATACGTGCTGTAAATAGGTATTGATAATACGTGCTGTAAATAGGAACGGATTCCGAACCACTACAAACCTTCTACGCCGGGACTCAAACCCCAAACTTGTGGTTCCAAGAGCCATAGCGCCAGCCTCTCGGCCACCAGGCCCTTATTATAGAATATCAATGGGCTATTTCATTGTTTTGCTTCTTTCGTATGTTGGACAATTTGAATCATGTAATTTACCATTAGAAAGGCAAATATGTGGTGAATTCAGCTTTATCTAGGAAATTATACTGATTCCCTGGTGTGAAGTAGTGAATCCATGAGTTTTGTGGGATTTGTATTCATATAATGCACAAATGTGGGACAACCTTTCTTTAAAGTGCTTCGTGCAATGCAAATTGCAATTATTTCTTCAGCCATGTGTATTCGTACCATAAATAAATGTTAGTAGGGTATACTGCATCTACGACAACAACAAAAACCTCTATTTTTCTCGTCGCCTCTTTCATCAAGCTTCGTTAGTTAAAAAAATCAATTACTTATTAGGTAATTAAATATTTTTATGTAAATCTAATTAGTCAATTATATTTGTATACACCCATATCTATTATAAATATTGATAAAAAATAACTATAAATGATAATTATTTATAAAGTATATCAAAGTTTATTATCAATATTATTTATAAAGATTCAGCAACGAAAATGTTTTGAAAATCATCTATATTTTATCCATTCAAAAATTATAATGATAATAATTCTCTATCGATATCATCATTACTTAAATTTTTACATTATTTGCTTATATTTTTTACATTTATTCACTTACATTTTTCATTTCCTTTTCTTTTACATTAACATTATATTTTACGTTAAAATGTGTTATTTCATAGATCCTGTAAATATAATGAAGTAATTAAATATTTTTTTCTGAAAATTTAATTAGCAACTATATTTCTCTATATTAAACATCTATTTTAAATACTGATAAAAATATAACATAACTTTTAATGATAATTATTTATAAAGTATAGCAAAGTTCATTATCACCATTATTTATTAAGATTTATCACTGAAAATGTTTGGAAAATCATCTATATTTTATCGATTCAAAAAAGGATCATGATAATAAATCTATATCGATATCCATTTTCAAAAATCACTCGGGTGAGAAACGATAAAAAAAAAACATTAACGATTTAACAACTCAGCCCTAAATGTAACAAGTATTTTCCAGGTCCTAGAGAATAACGATTTTCAACGAAACTTCTTCCTAACTGCGAAGTGGCAACACAAAAAGAACATTAATTTCCCCCTCCCGGAGTGGTTTCATAAAATAAGAACGAATTCTGCTCCTTTAAGTGGACTGCTAACAACTCAACTTAACTCGAGTCTGGTAGTTTTCGCTGTTCGGGATCTCAAAGAATTGCTTACTTAGTTCTTGGGTGACGTCCGAAGAGTTAGAGAATTAAAAGCAAAAAAGAAAAAAAAGAATCTTTTGAAAAATACATTGTATCTAGATAGAATAAATCTAGATGCTAGTATAGATTTTATGCTTTAAAATGGGTTGTTTGCTAGATCCCTTAAATGTAATGAAACAATCAAATATTTTTTTGTTCTGTAAATCTATTTAAACATTGTATTTGTCTACATCTACATCTATTTTAAATATTGATAAAAATATAATATATTACTTTTAAAGATGTTTATTTATAAAGGATAGCACAATTTATTATGAATATTGTTTGTTTATTTACATTATTTACATAACATTATTTATTTTTTTACATTAAAATGTGCTATTTACTACATCCCGTAAATGGCATGAAGTAATTAAATATTTTTATGTAAATCTAATTAGTCATATTTTTCTACATTAAACATCTGTTTTAACTAATGATGAAAAAAATATAACGTAACTTTTATTTTGTTTATTTATAAAGGATAGCACAATTTATTATCAACATTATTTATTGCTTTATTTATTTACATTACTTACACTGAAGTGACAAAAGTCATGGGATACCTCTTAATATCGTGTCGGCCCTCCTTTCACCCGGCGAAGTGCAGCAACTCGACGTGGCATGGACTCAACAAGTCGTTGGAAGTCTTCTGCAGGAATATTGAGCCATGCTGTCTCGATAGACGTCCATAATTCTGAAAGCGTTGATGGTGCAGGATTTTGGGCACGAACAGACCACTCGATGATGTCCCATAAATGCTCGATGGGATTCATGTCGGGCGATCTAGGTGGCCAGGTCATTCGTTGGAATTGTCCAGAATGTTCTTCAAACCAATCGAGAACAGTTGTGGCCCGGTGACATGGCGCATTGTCATCCATAAAAATCCCATCGTTGTTTGGGTACATGAAGTCCATGAATGGCTGCAAGTGATCTCAAAGTAGCTGATCATAAGAATTTCCAGTCAATGTTCGGTCCAGTCTCACGAGAGGACCAAATCCATGCCATGAAAAAACAGCCCACACCATTACGGAGCCACCACCAGCTTGAACAGTGCCTTGCTGACAGTTTGGGTCCATGGCTTCGTGGGGTCTGCGCCACACTCGAACCCTACCATCAGCTCTTACCAACTGAAATCGTGACTCATCGGACCAGGCCACGGTTTTCCATTCATCTAGGGACCAACCGATATGCTCACGTGCCCACGAGAGTCGCTGCAAGCGATGTCGTTTTGTCAGTAAAGGCACTCGAGTCGGTCTTCCGCTGGAATAGCCCAAGAAAGCCAAATTTCTCCGCACAGTTCTAACAGACAAGTCCCTTGTACGTCCCACATTGATTTCTGCGGTTATTTGACGCAGTGTTGCTTGTCTGTTAGAATTTACGACTCTTTGCAGACGCCGCCGGTCTCTGTCGTTAAGTGCAGGCGGTCGACCACTGCGCTGTCCATGGTGAGATGTTATGCCTGAAATTTCATACTCTCGGCACACTCTTGACACAGTGGATCTGGGAATGTTGAATTCCCTAACGATTTCCGAAATGGCATGTCCCATGCGTCTAGCTTCAACTAACATTCCGCGTACAAAGTCTGTTAATTCCCGTCGTGTGGTCATCATCACGTCAAAACATCTTCACATGAATAACTTGAACAGAAATGAAAGCTGTGCGAAAGCACTGCGCATTTATACCTGTTCTACGCGATGCTACTACCATCTGAAAATTTGTATATTGCTATCCCATGACTTTTGTCACTTCAGTGTACTTACATATTTTACTTTGTTTACATTATTTATTTATAATTTTTAGATTATTTACATTAAATACCTACATATTTTATATTTATTCACAATATTTACCTACATTTTTACTATATTTATTTACATTCATTATACTTTACATTAAAATGTGTTATTTAGTAGATCCCGCAAATGTAATGTAGTAATTATATTCATAGTAATTATTTTTAAATGATATAATTAGTAATCATTTTTTTCTGCTAATTTAATTAGTAACTACCCTTGTCTGTATTAAACATCTACTTTAAATAATAATAAAAAAATATATAACATAACTTTTAATGATAATTATTATACAGGGTACACAATTTATTATAAACATTATTTATAAAGGTTTAGCAACGAATATGTTTTGAAAATCATCTATATTTTATCGACTCCAAAAAAATAATAACGATTTTAATTCTCTATCGATATCATCCTTTTTGAAAAATCACTCGGGGGGGGAGGAAAAAACGTTAACGATTTAACAACTCAGCCCTAAATGTAACAAGTATTTTCTAGGTACTGGGGAATAACGATTTTGAACGAAACTTCTTTCCAACTGCGAAGTGGCAACACAAAAAGAACCCTTAACTGGACTACTAACAACTCAACTTAACTCGAGTCTGGAAGTTTTTCGCTGTTCGGCATCTCAAAGAATTGCTTAGTTGTTTGTTCTTGGGCTACGTTCTAAGAGTTTAAGAATTAAAAATTTGAGGCTTTTGAAGAATACATTGTATCTGAAGAGTTTTGCTTTAAAATGGGTTATTTACTGGGTCCCGTATATGTCTCTTTTTCTCAGTATTATTATTAAAATGTGAGTACCGAATATCACTTCATATTTTTCACGGTCATGTCTAAGTAAGTTATAATTAGCAATCTATAAATGATTTATCTGAAATTTTATGATTATGATTATTATTGTAAAATATGTTAAATTATTTTTGGATATCAACGGGTGATTTCAATGTTAATGCTGTTTTCGAATGTTGCACATTTTGAATTAAGTTATTTACCCCTAGAACGACAAATATGTGGCGAATTCAGCTTTTAGCAATAGTGGTTTCTATGTTTCTGTTCGCCTCCATTTTATCCCCAAAAATTTGATTGAACACATCTAGAAAAAACAACTGGAGGGTTACTACATTACCTTTTTCTAAATTGAGTCTAACTGAAGATACATCCGGCTTACTGATTTATTAACTCTATACCTCACACAGCTCTAGCGCTTTATGTTAGCATTGTTTGATGTATTTCAAATTCAAATGCTAAATTTCTATTAAATATCAACGGATGATTACATTGTTGCTGCTGTTTTTTACTGTTGCAAATTTTGAATTAAGACATTGACCACTAGAACGGCAAATATGTAAAGAAGTCAATTTTATCCAGGGAGCAATGACGGCTTTAAGCTGCACTGCACCTACATCTTGTCAGCGAAAATTGGAATGAAATAATCTACAGAAAACGTCTGGAGGGTTTTTATCTTCTGCATTGACTCACACCCTGATGGCCTATTGCCTAACTCTCTGGCCGTTGGTGCTACAGGCTTCAGGTTCAAATCCATGATGGTCGTTCGAAATCCACGTTAAACTGTAGGTCCCGGTCTAATTAGCCTAAAGTATGCTCAAAATGACCCCAGAGTGACAAACCAAGCAATAAATTTATACCACTACATTTGGGTACAAACGTCTAAAATGTTGGTAGCAGGAGAATTCGCACCCAACTTCATTCTCCTTAAACGAAATGGAAGGTTTTTCTGGCTCACATATTTATCGTTTTCAACTTCGTCCTCTTTTCAGAAACATGTATTCTCAATGATGATTGTGATAATGTATTTAGAGTTTCTTGTATTGATATTCAGGCTGCGGGCCTGAATGGCCGAGTGGCTAGCGCTCTGGCGCTCGGTACTACAGATTTCGGGTTCGAGTCCCGGCGGTGCCATGGTTGTTTGTAGTGGTTCGGAATCCACTTTAACAAGTAGGTCCCGGTCCTAATAGGATCGTAGAGCGTTGCGGGGACATTGTTACTCCGCGTCCGTGGCTTACCTTCAAGTTACACGCGCCCCCTGGATAATCCAAAGTGAGTACGTCTCTGCAGCACTTGCCTTAAGGCATCCAAAGACCAAGCTGTCTGTGTGTGCCAGCTGCATTAGAAAGAAAAAGAAATATTCAGGCTGCTTGGTAAGAATTACGGTTTTTTTTTTCATATAACGTGAAAATGCGGGTCAGTTTCTTTTAACAAGTCTTCACGTAAGGTAAAATGTCAATCATTCATCAGCCATCTGTATTCGTGGCATAAATAATAGGAACAAAATGTTTATTCATATAATACATTAACAACAAACCTTCGATTTTTCTCATTAGCTCTCGAATCAAAATTTGTTAGTTAGAAAAGTCAATTAAATATTTTTTATATAAATGTATTTAGTCACTTATATTTGTCTACATTAAACATCTTTTTTTAAATTTTGATAAAAAATATATAACTTTCAATGATAATTATTTATATAGTATAGCAAAGTTTATTATCAACGTTATTTATAAAGATATATCACTGAAAATGTTTGGAAAATCATCTATATTTTATCGATTCAAAAAAACAATAACGATAATAATTTTATATCGATATCATCATTTTTCAAAAATCATACGGGGGAGAAACTAGTAAAAAACCGTTAACAACTCAGCGCTAAATGTAACAAGTATTTCGTAGGTCCTGGAGAATAACGATTTTGAACGAAACTTCTTTGTAACTCCGAAGTGGCAACACAAAAAGAACATTACTATCCTCCCTCCGAAGTGGTTTCATAAAATAAGAACGAATTCTGCTCCTTTAACTGGACTACTAACAACTCAACTTAACTCGAGTCTGGAAGTTTTTCGCTGTTCGGGATCTCGAAGAATTGCTCGCTTTGTTTTTGGGTGACGTCAGAAGAGTAAAAGAATAATAAAAAAAAAATAAAAGGAATCTTCAAGTCTTTTGAAAAATGCATTGTATCTGAAGATGTTATACATTAAATGGGTTATCTACTATATACAGTAAATGACTTTCTTCTCAATTAATTTTTAAAATGTGAGTACAGAATTGTATCCCTTTATATTTTTTATTGTCATGTACAGTAAATTATAATGAGCAGTCTATCTAAAAATTATTCATTAGAAATGTTATGAAGCTTATACTAAAATGTGTTAAATTAATTAATTATTTAATATGAATGGGTGATTACATTGCTGTTTCTGTTTGAATTAAGGTAATCATATATAGTGAATTGCAAATATTTAGCGAATTCAGTTTTATCCAGGCTGCAATATTAGTTCCATGCTACGCTGCACCCACATTTTGTCAACATAAGTTTGATTGAACATCTCTATAGGAAACATCTTGAAGGGTATCGCCTTTCTTTCTTCTCCATTGAATAGTTTTACGGAAGAACAGCCTGGATTACGGATTTATATTGAACCCATACTTGATTTAGTGAAAGAGCTTTCTGTTAGGCTTGTTTGATGAATTTTAAATACAAATGCTGCATGAATATTGTAGTGTAACACAACTATTTATTTTTCTTTGGTTTTAATTAAATATAACATTTTTAAATGTACGTTTTGCATATCAGTTTTAATCACACTGTGTTTCCTTTGAGCAAGTGTAGTTTGTAACTTCTTCATAAGTTTGTAAGGCTAGACATCATAAATCTTTTTCATTTTTCTTAAATTTAAACTGTTTAATTTACGGTCATCTATTCATTTTTTAAACAGTGAAGAGTCAAAAATAAATAATGTGAAATTCTATAGCCCCTATTCTTCTATTATAGCCCCATTGAATATCCCTTATTTCAGCTCTGATAAAAATATTTGTGTTTTTCCTTCTCTTTTTCATCTATTTAATTTTGAGCAATCTATTTTCTTACCTCCTTCATTACATGCATATTCAAAATCATGCCCATGATTTCCAAACAGTAAAGCAAAATCACCGTCCTAAACAAATCTCCTGTCCTCCTCTTTAATGTGGTACTTGCATTGCCTCCTTTTTTTCATCGATTTATTTTTGGACCCTAGTACAAGTTAGGACCAGATATCCGTGTGGTACTGATTCAGTGTTGTTTCATGGTTGTAATTGAAATGTTTCTTTAAAATAATAACGCGAGGTTTAGCTGTCATATCTATTATAATTTGCTAAAACACCACCACACAACTGCAACGCATAACTCACAAAATACAGTTATATAACAAATATTTACAATGTCATATTAAAAGCGAAAAAAAAAACACTTCACGTTAGACTTTGGACAACCCGTCCTTGAAAGGAGGATCTATCAATCCACGTCAGCTTTATAATTTGCTATGGGAATGCATGGTGGATCCTTACTAATATCCGTTTTCTTACTGCCTTTATTATGTGTGCACTCAAAATAATGCACAGGATTCCCAAGCAGTACAGCTACATCTCCGCCTTAAGCCTCGTTATGTTCTACTTGCATTATTTCGGAATTCCTACAACATGGATGTAAAGATTCTATTCATCCTAGAAGCTCTACAATTATCAGGGAGGATAGTCATCTATTGCAGAATCATCAAACTATGAATAAATTTCAATTAAAACAGAAACACAATCAATAGTGACTGTCGAATAAAAATTAGCACATTCACACTATCACATAGCCTCCGAAAATTCGCAGACTGTTCCAAAACTGATGTGAGAATTGGCCTACAGCCTTAATAAAAATATTGAAATATTACAAATTTAGCAAGACTCATGCCCAACAATGCTCTCTATCTATCCGAGAAAAGAGCCCTTCTTATACTCCAATTTGTAATTTAGACTATGAGGCTTCAGAACTACAAATATGTATTCAATAAGGTAATCAAGTATACATATAATAACCAAGTTCTTCAATACGGACGTAGTAACACCCCGCTTCAGATGTGATAAACCATCGTATATCAACAATCACATTTTCTAATGAGAATTTGTCTCTAAATAACATGCAAATTAATGGCAAACCGCCTTAAATTTCCTTCTAAAGAGTGTTATTATCCTATTATATCATTAAGATTAACATTATAGTATCTTTAATTTTCAATCTTGTGGTGAAAATAAAACGCTGCAAGCATTCTATGATTCTATTGTCGATACAAAATGCTTTGTCCATTAATACATTCTCCGACATCATCAATCATACTTATTTTCAAAAGTTATGATTGTAAAGTATTCCAACAACTGAAATTGAATTTGGATTGACTATTGACTTGCACCTGGAATTTGGATTGACGATGCTGTTAATTACACATGGTGAGACTACACCATATGTTTAAATAAATTTTGTAGTAAAAATTGTAATTACTGTGTGCGTGTAAAAATAGATTTTCATATTTACGAATACAAGTCCTTAAAAAAATCCAAAATTTGATCAGTAATAATTTAATTTTTTCGTTTTATTTTTGTATAAAACATTAGTTTTCTAAAAAAAATTATAAGAAATAATGCAATGGCTCCGACAAAAAAAAAAAAAAATATTCATAAAAACTACGCAGTATACATAAAGTGTAATGCTGCATCCGAACATGATATAATACAAATTAGTTCTGTCGTATAGCGTTATTGGTCACATATCCAAAAAACAGGCCGAAATAGTATTTGTAATTTCTGCAAGTAGAACTTGCATACTGAAATTTCGAGGTAGAGATGTTTTAAATGTGAGTATTAATATTAATGGCACTGGCTCTAAATAGTTCATTATCAATGAAAAACCCCTTTAAATTTCCTTTTAAAGACCTTATTATCCCCTACCATCATTAAAATTAACGCTGCAGTATTTTTAATTACTCCTTATTTAGTTATAAAATAAAACGTTCTACAATATGACATTCCATTCAAGATGCTTTATTCATAAATGCATTCGCTGTCAAATCTAATAATTTTTAAAGAATGTGATTTCAAAGCACTCTAACAGCAGGAATTGCATCTAGATTAACTACCGAGTTGTGTCTAATTAAGCATGGTACGATTACACCATAGGTTAAAATATACTTTGTAGTGAAATTCATAAACTTCATATGCAATCGTGTAAAAGTGTGTTAATAAATATAAAAAAATCTATGTCCTTAACGAACAAAATAATAATAAATAATAAATTAGAATAATAATCCAAAATTTTGAGAGCAATAATTCATTTTTTTCGATTTATTTTATTATTTTCATTTTGTAAAACAATGATTTTTATTTTTGCAATTTGTTTAAATTTGGTAAATTTGTAATTTTTTTTTTAAATTTGTTGTCCTACTGCAGTGCTTAAGCTAGAAAACTTGTTAAAAATATTTACATAGCTACTATTATCTACAGGACATTTATCATTAAGAATATAGCTAGTTTTTGCAATTAGATTGTAACTTGGATATTTAAACCCCTTGTTTTTATCGTCATTAGAATTTGAATTAGAATCAGGAACAAGATGATTTACACTACTCTTAGTTTTAGGTTTAACCGTTTTATTAACTAATGTACATCTAAAAATAAAGCAAAGACCAAAGAGACTTACCTATTCGACGAGGTATTTCTTCAAGATTGGCAAACCTTTGAAGATGGTTTTGCAGTAGATTAGAAGTTTTTGCAGCTGAGATTATTGAGTAGATGACATCAAGTTTTTTTTTGTTGCTGTGGTCATAACAAATTTGTTCTCAACAGTAATTACCGAACAACTTCACTAAAACTACAACACGTGGCCAAAGTTTGTAGCATTGAAAGTATCCAGCAGACTTTGAGCAATGTATTTCTTTTTGATAATAATGCGTGAAATTCTAGCACATCGTTCATCATCAGAAAAATTTGAAAGCATCTCTGGAGAAGTAGGCGAAACAAGCTCCGAGGGTACTTTGCGGCCTGATGGCCAACTGGCTAGCACTCTGGCCATTGGTACCGAATGCTTCAGGTTCGAATCCTGGCGGTGGCATTTATGTTTGTGAGTGGTTCGGAATCCACTTTAAACTGTAAGTCCCGGCCTGTTCAGCCTAACGTGCGCAAAGATGACCGTAGAGCGACAAACCAAACCGAGGGTACTTCGTAGGGGTCCTGAATAGGTCCGTTCCCCTCAACATCATCAGTCGCCTATGTACAATGTCATAATAGGGCAATGAAAATGAATCCGTTGTGAGCAACTCAGTCAAAAATTCAAAAAGTCTTTCCAAACAATATTTTAATAACGCAATAAATTGTTTTAAAACAAACCAATAACCTTCCACATCAGAAAAACTGTATTTTTCCCAATAAAATAAAAAGCAGCAATACTTCGGCTTTCCCGGGCCTGAATGGTCGAGTGGCTAGCGCTCTGGCGCTCATTACCACCGGTTTCGGGTTCGAGTTCCGGCGATGCCATGGATGTTTGTAGTGGTTCGGAAAACACTTTAAGCCGTAGGTCCCGGTTTCATATGACTGTAAAGAGAGTCACGGAGCAAAAGTCAGACTTCAACCTACGTGTGCTCCTTCACAACAGAAGCTGCTTCCTGCTCTGCAAACATGAGTCCATAAGGGTTCGTGGGCTTGGTCTTGAGTAGATATATAATAAGTGGGATAAGTAACAACAACACTTCGTCTTTCCAAATAAAAAAAATCAACTTTCGTAGATTGCAACATTAGTGTTAAAGAGCGTCAAAGTTCGTCACTTTATAATTTCCGATTTCACATATTGCAAATATAATTTAAAAGTTTACTTTAAACGAAACTTATTTATCTCACCTTTACTTCGTATTTCTGCAGGGAATTTTTCTTCACTGAAGCTCCCTCCCATTAGCAGGATATATACTTTTTACAAAATTAAAAAAAAGTGGTAGTTAAGATTATATTTTAACGCCTACGAGGGGCATTCTTAAATGCCACTTTTATTCATAGATGTTTCCATTATTTTGATAACCACCTATTTATCTTTGGATGCCCACACTGATCTTTATATTAAATCAAGAGGCATAATTACTACTTAATAACGCAAAGCCGAACATTCTTGATGCAGGGCCAGAATGGCCGAGTGGCTAGCGCTCTGGCGCTCGGTACCACATGTTTCGGGTTCGAGCCCCGGCGGTGCCATGGATGTTTGCAGTGGTTCGGAATCCACTTTAAACCGTAGGCCCCGGTTTAGTATGATCGTAGAGCGTTGCGGGGGCATTGCTACTCCGCGTCCGTGGCTTATCTTCAAGTTACACGCGCCCCGTGGTTAATGCATAGTTAGTAACGTCTGTGCAGCGCTTCCCTACAGGCATTCAAGACCAAGCTGTCTAAGTGTTTGCCAGCTGCGTTAGAAAGAAAAAAATTCTTTATGCAACTAATCGTCTTGTACGAAGTGTAGTTGGTTACTTCTTCATAAAGGCTCATTCACACCGAGGCGTGAGACGTTGAAGCTTGATGCGTTGACCAATCACTAGCCTCACCGCGTTCGCCTGAAAGCGGTTGAAATCCACCGCTTCGAATAGACCAACTTTCAACTCTCAAATGCTTGCCGCTTCACGTGACTTTGATTGATCCAATAGTAGATCTGCCATCTAGTAGAAGTAACTGGAACTTCACTAGCCGTAAAGCGATTTCTGACGCTTCGGTGTGAACGAGTCGAAAAAATTTCTTCCCTGCAGCGTGACGCATCGCCGCCTAACGCCTCGGTGGGAACGAGCCTTAAGATGGTTATGCTAGACATCATAAACTTTGTTTGATGGAGATTAACCTTAGTGGGGTGCATATGGGTAAGCCAGAACATTCTTCGAACTTTAAAAGATTGAGCATGCTTAGGAATACTTAAGAGAGACGTGATGATGGGTTAATTTCTTCAAGAATTAGAATATAACGTTGGGAATTGTTTGATAGTTTTGTTTTTTTTAGTTTTAGGTTTAACCGTTTTACTATGTATCATACATTTAGAAATATAGCAAAGATCAAAGCGACTTATTTATTCGATGAGGTAATTCTTCATGATTAGCAATCATTTGGAGGTGGTCTTGTGGTAAATTAGATATATACTTTTTATATTAAAAAGAAAGTGGTAACTGAGATTATGTTTTAAGCTTACGAAGCGCATTCTCAAATGTCACTTTTATTCACAGGAGTTTTCATTATTTTGACAACCACCTGTATATTTTTGGATGACCACATTGATATTTATTCAAATTCAAGAAGCACCGTTACTACTTAATTATAAAAGTCAAACAATCTGCATGCGACTAATTGTCCTCGTGCAAGTTTAATTAGATACTACTTCGAAAGGCAGCGGGCTTATAGGCGATTGTCTAGTGCTCTGACTTTTGGTACCACAGCCTTCAGGTTTGAATCCTGTAGATGGCATGGATGTTCGTTAGTGGTTCGGAATCCACTTTAAACTGTAGATCCTGGTCAAATTAGACCAAAGTGTACACAAGAGTGACAAACTAATCCAATCTTCATAAGGTGGTTAGACTAGACATTATAAAGTTCCGTTAATGGAATATAACATTACTGTGGTGTACATGGGTTAGCTAGGAGATTTTTCGAACTTCAAAAGAATGATTACATTTGGGGATGCTTTAGGAAGTCCAATTAATGCAGTTAATTTGTTGAATATTTATATGGTGTTAGATATGTCTTGATACGGAAATTAAATTTCTTGACTTTTGAGTTAATAAACACAATCAATTTGATAATTGAACCTCTCTGTCGTGTCTGTATAGATATTGAAGTTGATCATACTGAAGCTGTCCATACATTGAATTTAGACTTATTATTTAAATTAGATGTAAGTTTTTATGTATGTTTTCAATTTGTGGGCATTCCAGACAAAAAAAAATCTGTTGGGGGTTTTTGTTCGCGAACGTTTGTTTCACTTAATTTGTGAAACTTCTTCATTGGCGCAACAGCCCCTTGACGTTCCAAGGCCGTTTGTCTACTGGCAGATTTCGTGACAGGAGATGTTTAACTTTTACGGGTGGGTTGTCAACCCTACGCTCTACAGTTAGAATAGACTTGGGGACCTTATGGTCGAGTGGCTAGCCCTCTTTCGCTCAGCACTACAGGTTTCAGGTTCGAATCCCCGTCGTAAAATGTATGTTTGTTTTGGTTAGGAATCCGCTTTAAACAGTAGGACCCGGTGTTCATATGACAATAGAACCAACTATTCTGATTTTTTTCCTTCAATTTATGCAACCAGTGCAAATATTTTTGCTCTTGGATGAAAAAAAAAAAAAAAATTGGATTGTCTATTGTTGTTTTTAAAAACCATCTATTCAAATGATAAGAAAAAAGAAACTCGCGTTTTCTATTTCACTTAAAAGCGGGGCAAAAAAAAAAAAAAAAAAAAAACCACGCAACAATGTCGAGGAAAACAGGAAGCACTTTTTAAAATAAAACTTGAGACATGAGATTTCTTTTAAATGCTGAATTTCTCTTTTTTTGTGGGAATATCTCAACATTGTATTTAGAAATCAACGTATACCTTTTTGGAGTATAAAAAATATCAATAATAATGTTATTACTTTCATGGAAAAAATTAAGAAAGTATAAATTCGATTAAAACTTAATTTACTGGCAAGATTAGTTTTTAAAAAGTTGAACACAAAATTTGTTTTCGATGTTTTTGTAATTGACATAAAAATTTAACTTCAGAATTGTACCATATTTGTTTTGAGTGTTTATTGTTATACGATTAAATCGTCCCTCTGATAAAAATGATAAACAAAACCAAAATAGTTATATGTATTTATTTCCCAAGGTAATCTTAAATTTAGTTATTTAATAGTTGCGAAATATTCGTAAGATAAAAAGGTAAATATTTAGTCAGAAATCAATTATATAAATATATGGAATGATGTTTACAAAGATGAAATTTTGGACTATTCATGACTGGTTGGTCAGGATTTCATATTGAGTTGACTTGCTTTTTTACTGTTATGGCGTAGTTACAAAAACCCTCTGATAAATGCAGAATAATTTAGTAACTGAAGGACCTTAATATTAATTGGGCCTCATTTGCGTTTTGTTGGGAAAATATCCTCTGGTAGTCTAGTTGGTCATTGTGAATTTCCATTAAATTTTGTTAATTTCCAGCTTTGTGTTCTTCTTCTTCACTAATGCTACAGCACCATAGTAGGCCAAGGACGTCTGTCGACTGGCAGATTGTGAAACGATAATTTTTTTTACGGAGAAGGTCTTTATTTGTCAACCATACGTTTAATAATCTACAGTCAAATTAGTTTACCTACCAATAGTGTATATATATATATATATTAAACGTTATATTAATTTACCCACCGGACGTACAGTTTAAAGTGGATTCCGAACCACTACAAACATCCATGGCACAGCCAAGTCTCGAAGCCGAGACCTGTGACAACGAGTGCCACTCACTCGGCTATTAGGCCTTAACTGTTTAATAGATATTTATTGTATTAAATTTTTATGACTAGAAAATTAATATACATTTATGGTATTTAATATACATTGATATCATTTAACACACATAAATGTATATAGAATTTTAAACATATATTTATTTCATTACATTTTTATGAATAAAAAATTTCCAATCCCAATTTTTCTGACTTTTTACTTAAAGTTATGCAACCTGTGCAAATATTTTACATCTTGGATAAACAGAAAAAAAAAAAAAAAAAAAAAAAAGATTTTCTTCTGTTGTTTTTAAAATCCATCTATTCAAATGATGAGAAAAAAGAAACTAGCTTTTTATATTTCACTAGAAAGCAAAAGAAAAACATGCAACAATGTCGAGGAAAACAGAAAGCACTTTTTAAAATAAAACTTGACACGTGATTTCCTTTAAATGTAGAATTTTTCCTTTTTTTGGGGAATATCTCAGCATTATATTCAGAAATCATCGTATATTTCATTGAAGTGTAAAAAAATATCAATAATAATCTTATTACTTTCAAATTAAAAAAATTAAGAAAGCATAAATTCGATTAAAACTTAATTTATTTTCAAGATAGTTTTTAAAAATTTGAACACACAATTTATTTTTGATGTTTTTATAATTGAAATAAAAATCTTCTTAACTTAATGTTTTGCCATATTTGTTTTGCATGGTCTTCGGTATAGGAATAAATCGTCTCTATATTAAAAAAGAATAAATAATGATAACAAAAATATGTACAAGTTATATTTATTTATTTATTTCTCAAAATAGTTTAAAATTTCGATATTATAATAGTTGCGAAATATTCCTAAAATAAAAATTTAATTATTTAGTCCTAAATTAAAATTGAATAATTATATAGGATATAGATCACAAAAGCCCTTTCGGCCTAATCATGGCTTGTTGGTTAGGATTTCCCATTGTGTTGATGTGAGTTTTTTTTTACATTAATGACATAGTTAATAAAATCCTAACTGAAGGAATTTAGTAGTAATTGGGCCTCAATTGAGTTTTGTTGTTAAAATATCCTTTGGTAGTCCAATTGGTCATCGTGAATTTCCATTAATTTTGGTTTATTTCCAGCTTTGTGTTCATCTTCTTCAATGGCGCGACCGCTCCATGGTGGATGTTTGTTAGTGATTCGGAATCCACTTTAAACTGTAGGTCCTGGTCTAATTAGCCCGAATTGTGCAGAAAATTACCGTAGAGAGAAAAACCAAACCAAGACCAGATTGGCAGATTACGAAACAAGATATTTTTTTTTTCTTTTTACGGGGCTTTTGTCTGCCCTACCCTCAACGTTTTACAGTCATATGAAACCGGGACCTACGGCTTAAAGTGGATTCCGAACCACAACAAACATTCATGACACATCCGAGACTCGAACCTGGAGCCGGTGGCACCGAGCACAAGTCACTTAGCCGTCAGGCCCGAATTCGTTGCTTTGTTGTTTCTTATCCCATTTGGTAGACAGCAACATCTAGTCCAAGTCCAAGAACCCGTGTGGTCTCATGGAAGGAGGAGGAGAGGGGCAGCTTCAGTTGTGAAGAAGCACCTGCCTGACTTGGCTCTGTGATGCTGACTTCTTATGGAGTAAGGTTGACAGATCTACGCCCAAACGCTCTACAGTCATATTAGACCGGGACAACGGTTCAAAGTGGATTTCGAACAACATCCAACAACACGGTCGGGACACTAATCTGACAACTGAGCCACATAGATTAATATTATTTAATACACATAAATGTATATTAAAATTTAAATGTACAATTATTTCATTAAATTTTTATGAATAAAAATTTTGCAATCCCAACTATTCTGATTTTTTCCTTAAATTTATTTGGGTAAAAAAAAAATTATAGGATTTTCTATTGTTGTTGTTTTTTAAATCCATCTATTCAAATGATGAGAAAAAAGAAACCAACGTTTTCTATTTCACTGGAAAGCAGAAAAAACAAGCAACAATGTCGAGAAAAACAGGAAGTACTTTTTTTAAAATAAAACTTGAGACGCGAATTCTTTTAAATGTAGAATTTTTCCTTTTTTTTTGTAGGAATATATCATCATTATATTCAGATCTCATCGTATATCTTGTTAAAGCATAAAAAAGATATCAGTAATAATCTAATCACTTCCAAGAACAAAAATTAAGCAGAAAGTATAATTTCAATTAAAATTTAATTTACTGTCAAGAAACAGTTGAAAAATTTGAACGCAAAATTTGTTTTCGATATTTTTATAATTGGAATAAATATCTTTACTTCAGAGTTTTGTCATATTTGTTTCGGCTATTTTTTTGTTATAGGATTAAATCGTCTCTATGATAAATAATAAAAATAAAAAAAATTCATAAGTTATATTTATTTATGTCACAAAATATTTTTAAATTTAGATATTATAATAGTTGTGAAATATTCCTAAAATAAAAATATAATATTTTGTCCTAAATAAACTGCATAAACATATGGGATGTTGTTTAGAAACTGCCTTTTAACCTAATCATGGCTAGTTGGTTATGATTTAACATTGAGTTGATTTGTTTTTCATGAATGACATAGCTAATAAAAACCCTTTGATGGGTTCAGAATAATTTTTCACTGAAGTATCCTTGTAGTAATTGGGAATCATTTGCGTTTTGTTGGGAAAATATTATTTGGTTGTCCCGTTGGTCATTGTGATTTTTCATTAATTTTTGTTTTATTTCAAGTTTTGTGTCCCTCTTCTTCAATGGTGCTACTGCCCCATATTGCGCCAAGGCTGTCTGCTAACTGGCAGATTGCGAAACAGGAAAATTTTTCTTTACGGGTTTTTTAAAGAATTTTTTTTTTTTTTTATGGGGAATTTTTTTTTTTTTTTTTTTTGTCACCCCTACGTTCAATAATCTACATTGAGCTTAGGGCTGACATAAAAAAAAATATAGTCACATTAGAAAGGGACCTACAGTTTGAAGTGGATTATTCCGAACCACTTCAAACATCAACATCGATGGCACAGCCAAGACTCGAAGCCGAGACCTGTGGCACCGAGTGCCAGTCACTCAGCTATCAGGTCCCAACTGTTTAATAAATATTTATTGTATTAATTTTTATGACTAGAAAATTAATATACATTAATGTTATTATATATACATTAATATTATTTAACACACATAAACGCATATTAAAATCTAAACATACATTTATTTCATTAAATTTTTATGACTACATTTTTCCAATCCCAAATTTCGGATATTTTCGTTCTATTTAATAATTATAATAATATAATATAATTACAATATAATACAATAAATAAGATAATATATATAATAATTATAAGTTATATAATACAATATAGTTTATAATTCCTTAAATTAATAATTATTTTATTTAATTTATTTTCCTTAACTTAAATTTATTCTGATTTTTTTTCTTTAAATTTATACAACTTGTGCAAATAATTTCCATCTTGAATAAAAAAAAAAAAAAGGTAGATTTTCTATTGTTGTTTGTAAAATCCATCTATTCAAATGATGAGAAACGCGAAACTCGTGTTTTTTATTTCCCTAGGAAAAAAAAAAAAAAATTTAGCACCTTTTAAAATAAAACTTCTTTCTTACGTGAACTACGTGACTTCTTTTAAATGTAGAATTTTTTAAATTTTTTTTCTGGAAATATCTCAGAATTATATTCAGAGCTCATCGTATATCTTCTTAAAGTATGAAATAATATCAATAATAATTTATTACTTTTATTAAAAAAAAAATGAGGAAGTATAAATTCGATTAAAAACTTAATTTACTGGAAAGATTAGTTTTTAAAAATTTGTTATGGATGTTTTTATAATTGAAATAAAAATCTTATTAACTTAAGAGTTTTTGCCATATTTGTTTTGCATGTTATTCGTTATAGGATTAAATCGTTCCTATGAGGAAAAAGAAAAATAATAACAAAAATATACATAAGTTATATTTATTTATTTGATGAAATAGTTTAAATTTAGATGTTATAATAGTTGCGAAATATTGATAAAATAAAAACATAAATATTTAGTACGAAAAATATTGCCTAAATATATGGTATGTTGTTTACAAACGCCTTTTAATGTAAGCACACCTGGATGGTTTTGATTTCCCCTTTTGTAGTTAATTTGGCTTTTTTTTTTGCATTAAAGATATAGTTAATAAAAACCCTTTGGTGGGTGCAGAAAATTTCACTGAAGGATCTTAGTAGGAGTTGGATCTCATTTTTGTTTATTGGGAAAATATCCTCTGGTAATCCCATGATAGGCTAAGGTCATTGGCATGGATGTTTGTTAGTCGTTCAAAATCCAAATTAAGCTGTAGGTCCCGGTCTAATTTTTTCAGAAAAGAAATCCCATAGTCTATATAATGTTTGTCTATATTTCTTACTTGACAGTAATTATAAAGACAAGAAAGTATTTACAATAAATAAATTTTGGTTTAGAAGGCTTATGTTAACCAACATATAATGACAACACATAATTTTGCCGCTGCTTTGAAAAAAAAAATATCTTCCCTAACTAAAAATTAAATTTATTCCTATTCAGACCGTAAAAAAAGCAAATTTTGTTGATAAATGGGGTACTTTAAAATTCAAAAGAAAAGCAATAAATAGGGAAAAGAAATGTTGTCTCTGATGTCTTTTAGAGAAGATGACATTAAAACTTTGAACTGTTTAAAATACGGCGACCATTTCTCAAAAGTATGTATGACTTCTGAAAACCATTAAGTCGCTCGTAAAAGAGAAATGCTTCTATTGGGCTCTCAGGACATAAATGATATAAAATTCTTGTAGGAGAATAACTGATAGAGCCCTATTAGAAACGGGCAATAGCAGCCCTTAAACTATTTTCTCTCTTAAAAGTAAAATGTGAAGCTGTTCGTTAAAGCTGTTATAACGTTACCATGTCTGAAGCAGACATTTTATTAAATCAACTTCGTGTTGTCACTGTGCTTTGTAAAAGAAATAGATATGGTCATTTAAATATTTGAAATATGTTCATATTTGATCTAATTTACTGAAATGTATTGTATATTATACAATACATTTTAATATTGTATTCATCATCATTTGGTCCTAACGCTTCGTGTGGGCCAAGTCCGTCTACCTACTGGTAGATTTCGAGAGGGGATATATTTTCCTTTTTACAGGGTAGGGTTGTCAGGTTTACGCCCAACTCTCAACAGTCATATAAGCCCGGGGCCCAGAGCTTTGAATGGATCCCGAAACATCACAAACATCCATGGCACTGAGGGGACACGAGCTAGGAACCTATAGTATCGAGCACCAGAGCGGTAGCCATTCGGCCATTCAGGCTCAATGTTATATAATATAATAGTATTACATAAGCATAGTACAGTAGTATAAAATAATTTAGTATCACATGCGTATACTAAAATATACTTATACCAAACCTGGGAGGCCTGGTGGCCAATTGGCCTTTGGTATCTGGCATGACTGACTCTGGTCTTTGGAATCACAGGATTCAGATTCAAATCCTGGCGGTGGTATGGATGTATGTTAGTGGTTCGGAATCAGTTTTCGTATCACTTTGCTTTGTAAAAGAAATAAATTTGAGCTATTAAATATTTGAAATTTGTTCATATTCGATGTAATTTAATAAATTGTATTGTACAACATACAATACATCTTAGTATTGTATGTTTTACAATAGTTTAACGTAAGTATAGTACAATAATATAACATAAGTATACTAAAGTATAATTATACTAAACCTGAGAGGCCTGGTGACCAAAATGGCCTTTGGTATATGGCATGAGGATTAGGGTTGTCAGCCGAACACCTTACTGTCATATTTGAAAAGGACCTACGGTTTAAGGTTGATTCGGAACCACTTCAAACATGCATGGAACCGTCGAGTTTCGAGCTCAAAGCCTGTGACACCGAACGCCAGAGCAATAGTAACATAGCCATAAGGACGTAATTTAGTACTTCGTTGTTTTTTGTCTCACTTGGAAGGCAGCAACATCTAGACCAAGTGCAAGAACCCGTGTGGTCTCATAAAAGAAGGGAAGGGGGACAGCTGCAGTTGTGATGGAGCACCTGTAGGTAGAGCGGCCTGATGGCTATTTAGCTCTTAGCTAGAGCTCTGGCTTTTGGTATCGCAGGCTTCCGGTTCGAATCATGGAAGTGGCATAGTAGTCTGTTATTGGTTGGAGATCGACTTTCAACAGTAGGTCCCGGTCTGTTTAGCCGTCGTGCGCACAATATGGCCATACAGCAGCGAACTAAACCAAACTATACCAAGCCTTGAGGTTCCTGCAAAGTGTAGTAAAACCCAGTGGATTAAGCATACCAATGAAAAATTATGAATATTTTTTACTATATACTTTTTTATTTTTTACACTTTGCTTCGTAAAAGAAATAAATTTGATTATTTAAATCTTTGAAATATGCTCATATTCGATTCATATTCGATACTGTATCACATACAATATGTAATAGTATTGTATGTTATACAATAGTATAACGTAAGTATAGCACAATGCTTATGTCATTAAAATATGTTATACTATTAACATATTTTAGTATAACATAAGTATACAAGAGTATAATTATATTCTGCCTGGGTGGCCAATTGGCATTGGTATCTGGTATGACTGACTCTGACCTTTGGTATCACTGGCTCCAGGTCAGAATCCTGGCGGTGAGAAGGATGTATGTTAGGGGTCCGGAATCCTCTTTAAGCTGTAGGACACATTCTGTTTAGGCATTGTGTACACAAGATGACCTAGAGCGACAAACCAAATCAAATTATACCAAGCTTGAAGGTTGCTGCAAAGTTACTCAAAAGCCCAGTGGATTTAGCATATAAATGAAAAGTCATAAATTTTTTTATTTTATTTTATTAACGTGTGTTTTAAGGATTTTAAATAGTTGAGGTTTATCTCCGACTATATAATAGCTCTGTATATCAGCGATATATAGTATCTAAGGATAAATTTAGCCAAAGTTTGCTAATTTACCCAAACTTTACTTTATTTAGATTTCTTGGATACAATACAAGATTTTGATGGATAAGTAATGGTTGGCAAACATAAATCATTCTCAGGATTGGGGGCCTGTTGGCTGAGTGCCCAAGGCTTTTTGCTCTGTACCACTGGTTTTGGGTTCGTGTCCCGGCGGTGCCATGGGTGTTTGTAGTGGTTCGGAATCCACTTTAAACTGTAGGCCCCGGTCTGTTTATCCTACAGTGTGCACAAGATGACCGTAGAGCGACAAACCAAATCTCAAAATTTGATTTGGATTTAATTGATAATAGTTCAGTGTATCTTTACGTCAAATCTATATAATATTTTGGTGCGTTACATACGTGTCAGTAATTATTAAAACAAAAAAAGGACATACAATAAATAACTTTTTATTTAAAATGGTTATGTTAATACAACTAAAAACAACTTATAACGACAATTCATAATTTTGCCTTTACTTAAAAAAAATGTATCTTCTCTAACTAAAAATTAAATCTATTTCGTATTCAGACCGTAAAAAAGCAAATTCTTGATGATAAATGGGGTACTTTAAAATTCAAAAGAAAAGCAATAAATAGGGAATAGAAATGTTGTCTTTTAGAGAAGGTGACATTAAAACTTTCAACTATTTAAAATACGGCGACCATTTCTCTAAAGAACGTATGACTTCCGAAAACCATTAAGTTGCCTCGTAAAAGAGAAATGCTTCTTTTGGGCTCTCAGGACGTAAATGATATCAAATTCTTGTAGGAAAATAACTGACAGAGCCCTATTAGAAACGGGCAATAACAGCCCTTAAACTATTTTCGCTCTTAAGAAGTAAAATGTGGAACTGTTTTCGTTTTGTTATTATGCTGCCCGTTTTTGGAGCAGAAGTTTTATTGAATCGACTTCGTGCCACTTTGCATTGTAAAAGAAATAGATATGGTCATTTAAATATTTGAAATATGTTCATATTTGATGTAATTTACTAAAATGTATTGTATAACATACAATATATTTTAATATTGTATGTTATGTAATCATCATTTGGTCCAAACGTTCATTGTGGGCCAAGGCCGTCTACCTACTGATAGATTTCGAGAATAGAGATGTTTTTTTTTTTACGGGGTACGTTTGACATCTCTACGCCCAGTCAGATAATACAATGGTCATATGAGACTTGGACCTACAGTTTAAAGTGGATCTCAAACCATTACAAACATCCATGGCACTGAGGGGACTCGAAACTAGAAACCTGAAGGGCCAGAGCGTAGCCACTCTGCCATTCAGGCCCTATGTTAATAATAGTATTACATAATCATAGTACAATAGTATAACATAGTTTAGTATAACATAAGTAGACTAAAGTGTACTTTTACTAAACCTGAGAGACCTATATGCCAAATGGCCTTTGATGTCTGGTTTGACTGACTCTGGCTTTTGGTATCACAGGCACCAGGTTCAAATCCTGGCGGTGGCATGGATGTTTGTGAGAGGTTCGGAATACACTTTAAACTGCAAATACCGGGTGTTTAGTTTCTGGTTGCGCAAGATGACATTAGAGCAACAAACCAAATCAATTTAAAATAGCCTGGAAGTTTGCT
This sequence comes from Caerostris darwini, assembly GCA_021605075.1. Lineage (NCBI taxonomy): Eukaryota > Metazoa > Arthropoda > Arachnida > Araneae > Araneidae > Caerostris > Caerostris darwini. Next base: position 49,234 of record BPLQ01003361.1, read on the forward strand.
CAAAGTGTAGTTCGAAACCATTAATTTGTCATATAAATGAAAAGTCATTTATATATTTTACTTTATTTTATTATCAAATTCTTTTAAGGAAAAGAAACTGAGGTTTATCCCGACTGTATAAAGGGTATATCAGCGATATAAAGTCTATAAGGATAAATTTAGTCAACGTTTATTAAAATGTGGAACTGTTTTCATTTAGATTTTTGTACATATTGAATAGAATGTTTTGATTACTAATCAATGGAGTTTGAACTCAGAATAGACATTGACATGAAATTTGATTGTTTATAGTTCAATATATTGATGTTATATCTTTAAAATTTAGAATATTTTATACATTTTACCTGTAATTATTAAAACAGGAAATAATTTATTATAAATAACTTTTCATTTAGAATGTTTATGTTAATCAACACATCATTGGACATACTCAACGTTCATTTTTGATGACTAAGGAACATAAATCACCTACTGAATAGACATAATGAATAGGAAATTTTTTGATTTTTCAGGGTATTGTTTGATATATCTTTAGGGAAATACCTCAATGGTCATATGAGACCGGGATCTACAGTTTAAAGGGGATCTCAAACCATTACAAACATCCATGGCACCGCCGGGATTCGAAAACCGAAACCTGAAGGGCTGCAGGAGCGTAGCCACTCTGCCATTCAGGCCCTATGTTAATAATAGTATTACATAATCATAGTACAATAGTATAACATAGTTTAGTATAACATAAGTAGACTAAAGTGTACTTTTACTAAACCTGAGAGACCTATATGCCAAATGGCCTTTGATGTCTGGTTTGACTGACTCTGGGTTTTGGTATCACAGGCACCAGGTTCAAATCCTGGCGGTGGCATGGATGTTTGTGAGAGGTTCGGAATACACTTTAAACTGCAAGTACCGGTCTGTTTAGTTCTGGTGTGCGCAAGATGACAGTAGAGCAACAAACCAAATCAAACTAAATATAACCTGGAAGTTGCTGCAAAGTGTAGTTCGAAGCCTAGTATATTTATCATATAAATTAAAAGTCATTTATATATTTTACTTTATTTTATTACCGTGGGTTTTAAGGAATTTAAGAAAGTTGAGGTTTATCTCCGACTGTATAATAGTTCTGTATATCAGCGATATAAAGTATATAAGGATAAATTTAGTCAACGTTTATTAATGTACCCAAACTTCACTTCATTTAGATATCTTGTACATATTGAATAGAATGTTTTGATTACTAATCAATGGAGTTGGTGAACTCAGAATAGACATAATGATATGAAATTTGATTGTTTATAGTTCAATATATTGATGTTATATCTTTACGGCAAATCTATAGAATATTTTTATGCAACTCTTACCTGTAATTATTAAAAACAGGAAATAATTTATTATAAATAACTTTTCATTTAGAATGTTTATGTTAACCCAACTAAAACAACATATTATTTCTGGACATACTCAACATAATTTTCGGATGACTAAGGAACATAAATCATTCTCGGAATAGACATAATGCTAGGAAATTTGTTTGATTATAGTACAGTATATTGATGATATATCTTTAGGGAAATATATTAGAATAGAATTTTTAGAATATCTCATTAGAGTATTCCATATATAGAATATTAGAATATTCTATAGAATATTTTTGTACATTTATTACCTGTCAGTAATTAATAAAGAGAAGAAAGAATGTATTATAAATAACTTTTCATTTTGAGTGTTCTTGTTAACCCAACTAAAACAACAATAATTCTTGGACATCTTCAACACAAGCGTTTTGATGGCTAAGGAACTTAAATCATTCTCGGAATAGGCATAAATAATGATATGGAATTTGATTATAGTTCAATATATTGGTGATACTGTTTATATATAGTTATGTCAAGTCTATAGAATATTCTTATACGTAATTATTAAAAACAAGAATGAATTTACTAAAATAAATTTTCGATTAAAATGCTTATACTCACCCAAGTAAAAACAACATATAACGACAATACATAATTTTATCTCTGCTTTGGAAAAAAAAACCGCTCTAACTAAAAATTTAATTTATTTCATATTCAGGTCGTAAAAAAGCAAGTGATGATAAATGGAGTACTTTAGAATTCAAAAAGCAATAAATAGGGGGATAGAAATATTGTCTCTGATGTCCTTTAAAGAAGATGACATTAAAACTCTCAACTATTTAAAATACGGTGACCATTTCTCAAAAGCATTTATGACTTCCGAAAACCATTAAGTTGCTCGTAAAAGAGAAATGCTTCTTTTGGGCTCTCAGGACATAAATGATATCAAATTCTTGTAGGAAAATAACTGACAGAGCCCTATTAGAAACGGGCAATAACGGCCTTTAAACTATTTTCTCTCTTAAGAAGTAAAATGTGGAACTGTTTCGTTGTGTTATAATGTTGTCTGTGTCTGTAGCTGAAATTTTATTGAATCGACATCGTGTCACTTTGCTATGTACAAGAATAGATTTGATCATTTGAGAATTTGAAATATGTATATATTCTATGTAATATAGTAAAATGTATTGTACATTATACATCTACTTAAATATATTTATAGCAAGCCTAGAGGTTGCTGCAAAATTCGTTTTGATATTACGTTGTCCTTGTCTGGTGCTGATATTTTATGTAATCATCTTCGTATCAATGTGCTTTATAATGTATATGATCATTTAAGTATTTGAAATTTTTCCATTTTGGAATGTGAATTACTAACGTATTGATACCTACTAACGTATTTTATACTAATGTATAACATACAATAGAATAGCATATATTTGTATAACCTAAGCATCATCATCATGATTTAAAAGACATGCATATTTTTTTTCTTTTATCAAGACAAAAGTGATATTAAATTCTTGTCGGAAAACTACAATACATAATTTTTCCCCTGCTTCTGAAAAGAAAAGTGTGTTTTCTAACTAAAAATTAAATTAATTTTATATTCAGGCCGTAAAAAAGCAAATTCTTGATGATAAATGGGGTACTTTAAATTTCAAAAGAAAAGCAATAAATAGGACGATAGAAATGTTGCCTCTGATGTCTTTTAAAGAAGATGACATTAAAACTTTCGACTATTTAAAATACGGCGACCATTTCTCAAAAGTACGTATGACTTCCGAAAACTATTAGGTCGCTCGTAAAAGAGAAATGCTTGTTTTGGAGCTAGAGACATAAATGACATCAAATTCTTGTAGGAGAATAACTGATAGAGCCTATTACAGATGGGCAATAGCAGCCCTTAAACTATTTTCTCTCTTAAAAGTAAAATGCGAAACTGTTGTCATTGTGTTATTATGTTGTCCGTGTCTGAAGCAGAAATTTTATTGAATCGACTTCGTGTCAAAGTGTATTAAAAAGAAATGTATTTGATCCTTTAAATAATTGAAATCTGTTCATATTCTATGTAATTTGCTAAAATGTATTGTATAACATACAATACATTTTAATATTTTATGTTATATAATCATCATCATTGGATCCAAACGCTCAATGTGGGCCATGGCCATATAAATACTGGTAAATTTCGAGACGAGAGATGCTTTTGTTTTTCTTTTTACGGGGTAGGGTTGTCAGATATAGGCCCAATGCTCAACAGTCATATGATACCGGGACCTAGGGCTTAAAGAGGATCCCGAACCATTACAAACATCCATGGCACCACCGGGGCTCGAAACTGAAACTTTTGGTACCGAGCCCCACAGAGCTATCCCCTCGGCCATTGAGGCCCTACGTTTTATAATAGTATTACATAAGTATAGTACAATAGTATAACATAGTTTAGTATAACGTAAATATACTAATGCATATTTATACCAAATCTGGAAATCCTGGTGGACAATTGGTCTTTGGTATCTGGCATGACTGACTCTGGCCTTTGATATCACAGGCTTCAGGTTCGAACCGTGAGGAGGCGGGGATGTTTGAGAATGGTTCGAAATCCACTTTAAACTGTAGGTCATGGTTTGTTTAGGCATCGTATGCACAAGATGACCGTAGAGCAAGAAACCAAATCAAACTATAGCAAGCCTGCATTTTGCTGCAAAGTGTAGTCAAAAGCCCGGTATATTTAGCATATAAGTGAAAAGTCATGGATATTTTTTTTACCTTATTTTATTAACGTGGGTTTTAAGGAGTTTAAAATAGTTGAGTTAGTTGAACTATATAATAGTTCTGTATAAAGTAGAATGCGATGTATATAAGGATAGATTTACTCAATGTTTATTAATTTACCCAAATTTCACTTTATTTAGATTTCTTGGACATCTTCAATACAAGATTTTGATGTATAAGTAATAGTTGGCGAACATGAATCATTCTCAGAATAGACATAAAGATATGAAATTTGATTGATTATAGTTCAGTATATTGGTGATATATCTTTACAGCAACATGTTAGAATATAATTATTAGAATAAATAGAATATTAGAATATTCAGTAGAATACATTTGTACATTTCGTACGTGTCAGTAATTAATAAAAAGAAAATCTTCAAGAGAAGCTTTTGATGACTAATCAATGGAGTTGGCAAACATAAATCATTCTCACAATAGACATAATGATACGAAATTTAATTGATATATATCTTTACGGGAGTCTATAGATTATTTTTGTACATTCCTTGTCAGTAATTATTAAAAACAAGAGAGACCTTACTATAATTATGCTTCCATTTAGAATGTTTATGTTAACCCAACTAAAACAACATATAATTCTTGGACATCTTTAACAGAAGCTATTGATAACTACTCAATGAAGTTGGCAAACATAAATCATTCACAGATTATATATGATGATTTGAAATTTGAGGGATTATAGTTCATTATATTGATGTTATATCTTTACGTCAAGTCTATAGAATCTTTTTGTGCATTCCGTACTTGTCAGTATTTATTAAAAACAAGAAATATCTTAATTTAAATAATTTTTCGTTTAAAATGTTTATGTTAACCCAACTAAAAACAATGTAAAACGGCAATACATAATTTTGCAACTGCTTTTGAAAAGAAAATATCTCTTGTAACTAAAGATTAAATTTATTTCATATTCAGACCGTAAAAAAGCAAATTTGATGATAAATGGGGTACTTTAAAATTCAAAAGAAAAGCAATAAATAGGGTATAGAAACGTTGTCTCTGATGTCTTTTAAAGAAGATGACATTAAAACTTTCAACTATTTAAAATACGGCAACCATTTCTCAAATGTATGTATGACTTCCGAAAACCATTAAGTTGCTCGTAAAAAGAGAAATACTCCTTTTCGAGCTCAGGACATAAATGATATCATATTCTTGTAGGAAAATAACTGATAGAGCCCTATTAGAAATGGGCAATAACAGCTCTTAAACTATTTTCTCTCTTAAAAGTAAAATGTGAAACTGTTTCTTTTTGTTGTTATGTTACTCGCGTCTGAAGCAGAATTTTTATTGAATCGACTCCGTGCCACTGTGCTGTGTAAAGAATATTGTCATTACACTGAAAAAAGAATAAATCTTTATGAAAATTACGCATTATACGTAAAGTGTAATGCTACGGCTGAATACTACTGTGCCCAGAAAAACTAATTTTTTTTTCAAAAACTTTATTTATTCTTCCAAATTTACTTCATCGTCTTCAAAGAAATCCCCTCCGGGCACAATGTACCCATGCCAACTTTTTTTCCAATACTCAATGCATGCTAAAAGGTCATCGGCAGGGAAAGTTGAATCTCTTAAATCGACGGAAAACGATGTTTCCGGAGTGATTTTTTGAGTTTAGGGATTAACCAGAAGTCGCACGGTGCTAAATCAGGTGGTCGTGGAACGATATGAGTTTTCTTTTTGGCGAAAAGTCACGAAGAATCAATGCAGTGGGAGCTGACGCATCCGGTGTTTTCGGTACCAATCGAGGTTTGACGTATTTGAGGCCCAAAATGGAATCTTTTTTAAAGTCCAACATCATTGGAAATTCCAACATCAATCATTCTAATTGTAAATCGACGGTTGCAAACACCAAAAAGTAAGACCAATTATTATTTTTTTTTTCCAAAAACAAACTTTTTGTTTATTCTTCCAAATTTATTTCATCGCCTCCAAAGTTATTCCCTGCGGACGCAATGCAGTTATGTCACCTTTTTTTCAATCCTTAATGCATGCTAGAAAGTCATCGGCTGGGATGGCCTTCAAAGCGCTTCTTCCTTTTGAAATTCCAACATCCTCAGCAAGGTCTCTATTTGTAAAACGACGGTTTGCAAGCACCAAATCTTTAATTTTTTGGACGTGAGCTTCGTCGGTTGAGGTTGATGGTCGACCAGAGGGTTATCGTCTTTAACGCGTTCTCTGCCTTCTTTGAACTGTTTATACTACTTCTAAGTATTCCTTTTCAATATAGGGTTGCTCACCGAATGCCTCCTACAAAATTTTATACGTTTCCGCAAACAAAGTTTGATGCAAGTTCTTTCCTCAATGAATTCAGACATTTCAAAAATCGCCGAAATCAGTTTTAGCGTCTCACAAAACAAGCATAACTCAAACGCTAATGAATATTTTGACGGAATTCACACGGATGTAAATGATAGTGACAGCAAACTAAAAAAAAAAAAAAAAAAAAAAAATTGAAATTCCATAAGCCCCATGAAATTTAAATTAAAAATTGGTCTTAATAGTTTGGACACAGTAGTGTTGTTTATTATCCCACTTGGTCGACAGCGACATTTTTTCCAAGTCCAAGAACCCGTATGGACTTAATCCGAAGCGTCTTGATAAAGAGCAAAAAAATAAAAAAAAGCAGCTTCTTTTTGTCTTTGAACTTGAAGACGCAAGGACCTGATGGGCGACTGGCTAGCTCCCTGGTGCTCGGTACCACAGGTTTCATGTTCGAATCCGGCGGTGCCTTGGATTCCTATAGCATTTCGGAATCCCCTTTGAACCGTAGACCCTTGTCTAATGTGATTGCAGAGCGTTGGACTGCAACTCTATCCTGTAAATGTCAGCATCGCGGAGCCAAATACGGCTTCTATTTACAGGTGTTTATCATAACAGAAGCTGCACCAATTTTCCTCCTCCCAAGAGACCACAGGGATTCTTGGATTTGTCTAGATGTTGTTGTCTAACACGTGGGATTAGAAACAACAAAATACTAAATTTGGGATTAATGGCTAAGCGACTGGTGCCACTGATTTTGGGTTTGAGTCCCGGTGTTACCATGGATGTTTGTAGTGGTTCGGAATCCAATTTAAACCATAGGTACCGGTCTAATATGATTGTACAGCGTTGTGAGGGTAGTGTTACTCGAGTCCGTATCAAATCTTCAAGATACACGTTTCGCCTTAATAGCTCTAAATCAGAAAGAGTGGCGCAGCCATTGTTTAAGGCATAACGAGTAACTACCTTTGTTATTGCCCACTACATTAGAACAACAATAACAACATATGTGAATATATATGTATGACTTATATATATATATATGTGAGAGAGAGATCCAGAAACTTTCCATACTATCAAGATAATAATTTGATCTAATTTTTTTTCCTTGCAGAATATTTTCTATATCTTTGCAGTCTCAGAAAACAACAAAACAAAAATCGACAAAAACTCATTTACCCATACGCATTTTCTTGGACACGAATTAACTTCCACTCCAGTCAATATCAAATCTAAGACAAAAGAACAAAATTCTTTCTGGTTGTAATTATCTCCAGAATAAATATAAATCTCTCAGCGAAAGCTTCCTGTATTGGCGTCCGAGAATTGTTTTGATAACAGACTTGACATGCGAGTGATTTATTACCAGTCCTAGAGAGAACAAAAAATAATTTCTATAATAGATAAACTTCTCCTCTGGGACTGCTGTAACATAATTTGAACCAAACTACGGACAAATGTCTTAAAATTTGTCTTCCTGTTTTTTTACTGTTGTTTTTGTTGTTATATATATATATATATATATAATACTTTTTTGAATTTTTTAGATGAAGAAATTTTTTTAATGGAATTTTATACGTGTTGGATAATATCCGAATAAATTTAGAAAGAAAATTCTTAATATTTTTTAATATTCTTAATTTATCTTTGCTATCTTAGTTGTCGAAATGGGTTTTTGAAAAGATAACACCTTGCGTCATTTTTTTGGGGAAAGAAAATAATTATCTGTATTTTAAAATACCATTTTGGGTTAAGGTCTAACGTGATGGCTAAGTGACCAACTCTCTGGCGCTCTGTACCATATGTTTCGGATTTGAATCACGGATGTACCATGGATGTTTGTGATGGTTCGGAATCCATTTTAAACCGTAGGTTCTTGTTTAATATGACTATAGAGCTTTGACGTAGGACTGACAACCTTACCCAGTGAAAAGTCAAGGTCACGATGTCAAGTCAGACTTCTACTTACAAGTGCTCCATCACAACAGAAACCTGCCTCCTTCCCCTCTTTCCATGAGACGACACGGGTTCTTGCACTTGGTCCAGAGTGCCGCTGCCTACCAAGGGGGATAAAAACAACAAAATGCTAAATTATGGCCTGATCGCTAAGTGACTAGCGGTTTGGTGCTCTGTGCCACAGACATCGGGTTCGACTCCTGCAGTATCATGGATGCTTGTGGTGGTTCAGAATCCATTTTAAACCGTACGTCATGGTATATGACTGTCGAGCGTTGGCAGTAAGACTGACTACCATAAACCGTAAAAAGACATCGTCACGGAGCTAAGTTAGATTTCTACATATAGGTACTCCATTACAACTGAAGTTGTCCCCCTTCCCCTCTTTCCATGACACGTCTGCAATTAATAAAAAAAAAAATAAAACGTCCCCTGTCTCAAATCTGTCACAAGGCACAAGGCCTCAGCCCTTTATGGGGATGTTGCGCCAATGAAGAAAAAAAAGTATCGAAAGCAAAGGAAGTGGTACCGAGCGTCGGAGTATTAGTTATTTAGCCATGAGGTCCTAATTTAGTACTTTAAAATACAAGTATTTATTTTTTTTTTGCACCTCACCCCCCCGAAAAAAAATACCTAATTTATTATATTTTCAAAAAACCATTTCTAGACATAAAATATAAGAAAGACAGAAAAGATAAATCAAAGATTTAAAAAAATATTAAGAATTTTCCTTCTATCCTACTATCCCTTCTAAAAATACTAAGACTTTTCTTTCTAAATTTATTAGGATATTATCGAACATGCTAAAAATTCCTTTCCAAAAATAAAAATATGTCCATCTAAAAAATTAAAAAAGGTATTATATTTTCATAACAACAAAAACAACAGTGAACAAACAGGAAGACAAATTTTAGGATATTTGTTCCTACTTTGGTTCAAATTAAGTTCTACCAGTCCCAGAGGAGATGTTTTTCTATCACAGAAATGATTTTTTTTCTCTCTAGGACTGGTAATAAATCACTCGCATGTCAAGTCTGTTATCAAAACAATCCTCGGCCGCCAATACAGGAAGCCTTCGCTGAGTCTTGCAGAGAGATTTATATTTATTCTGGAGATAGTTAACAACCAGAAAGAGTTGTTTTTTTGTCTTAGATTTGATATTGAGTGGAACGAAAGTTAATTCATATCGAAAAAAACGCGTATGGGTAAATGAGTTTTTATCAATTTTTGTTTTGTTGTTTTTTGAGACTGAAAAGATTATACAAGAAAAGATTATTTAGATGAAATAATTATCTTGATGACATGGAAAGTTTCTGGATATATATATATATATATATATATATATATATATATAAGTAATGCATATATGTTGAAATATGCTGTTATTATTGTTCTAATGCAGTTGGCAATACGAAGGCAGTTACTCTTTATGCCATAAGCAAGGTCTGCACCGCTGTTACTCATGTAGCATTACACGGGCGGAAATGTAGCTTGAAGATTTACTGCGGACGCGAGTAACACTACCCTCACAACGCTCTACGTTCATATTACACATGGACCAGTTTTTAAAATGAATTCCGAATCATTATGTATATCCATTGCACCACCGGAACTTGAACACGAAGCCGGTGGCACCGAGCCACAGAGCGCTAGTAACTTAGCCATCAGGCGCCAATTGTTGTTTCTTATCCCACTTGGTAGACAGCAACATCTAGACCAAATCCAAACATCCATGTGGTCTCATGGAAAGAAGGGCGGGCTTCAGTTGTGATGGAAGATTTGTAGGTTGAAGTCTGACTTGGCATCGTGACGCTCACTTTTTACGGGGTAGGGTTGTCAGCTCTACGTCCAAAGATCTAAAGTCATATTAAAAAAGAACCTAAAGTTTAAAATTGATTTCGTACCACTTTAAACATCCATGGCACCTCCGTGACTCATATCCGCAACCTGTGGTGCCGAGCACCAGAGCGGTAGTCATTTAGCCAACAAGTACAACAACATCTCAAGTTTAGCACTCTAAAATACAGATATTTATTTTCTTTCCAAAAAAAATTGGACAAGTTATTATCTTTTCAAAAAAGACTAAAAGATAAAAAGATTTTAAAAAAATATTAAGAATTTTTCTTCTAACTTTATTCGGATATTATTGAACATTCCTTTCCTAAATTAAAATATGTTCCTCTAAAAATACAAAAAGTATTATATACAATATTAGTGAACAAACAGGAAGACAAATTTTAGGATATTTGTTCGAAGTTTGGTTCAAATTAAGTTCTACCAGCCCCAGAAGAGAGGTTTTTCTATCATAGAAATAATTTTTTCTCTCTTTAGCACTGGTGTAATAAATCACTCGCATGTCAAGTCTGTTATCAAAACAATTCTCGGCCGCCAATACAGAAAGCTTTCGCTGAGAGATTTATATTTATTCTGGAGATAATTACAACCAGAAAGAGTTGCTTTTTTTTATCTCAGATTTGGTATTGACTGGAAGGGAAGTTAATTCATATCCAAGTAAACGCGTATGGGTAAATGAGTTTCCATCGATTTTTGTATTGTTGTTTTCTGAGACTGAAAAGATTCTACATGAAAAGATTATTTAGATGAAGTCATTATCTTGATCTAGTTTTATTTTTTGATGACAGGAAGAGTTTCTAAATATATTTATAAGTATTTATAAGTAATTGTTTAATCTACTTCTCTTGCGAGAATTTTTAAAATTCATTTGCATGCAAATAATCAAGTCTTTGTTCACGTATAAAAGGTTTAATGTCCCTTTATTTTGCTTTTTCAATACCTACTATTAGTCACACTCTCCCTATATATAACTTGTTCAAATTTTCTATCGTTAATAAAATATTTTTATTCATCCACTGAAGTTCAAATACATTTTTTTGAACTTGTAGTGGATGACACTGGATGTTAATACAGTTTTTCAAATATTAATTAATTAATTATAGTTTTTTTAGAATTAAGTTGCATGTATCTAATAATGGATGGCGCCAGTTGTGAGAGGAAAATTTCCACTTTATTTGTAAAGGACTTTTCTGCACTATAGTGAAAAAAAAAGTAGGAATTGACTTTATTTTTTTATATTACTTGTTTAGTGCAATAAATAGGCAAATGCAGTGTTATAACAATTTAAAATGCATATTACACAAACTTCATTTGAAGACTGCGTGCTATATATTGACTATCAAAACTTCAGATATCTTCTTGAAAATTGGCTAGCCAACTGGTGTATCAAACTCAATGTTACTAAAAATGAAGCTGTTCTCTGTACTTGGAAAAGCCCTAATATTCCTAATATTACTATTTTTAACAACTCCTCTAATTTGGTCAGATGAAGCAAAATACCTTGTAGTCATATTTGACAAGCCTATCATTTCCACGTCAATTATGCCAAAAATAAATTCAATTTGGCTGCTAAAAAACTCTTTATCTTTCGCAATAGTGACACTAACATTGATATTAAAATTCTTATCTATATGGACTACATGCGTCCCAAAACATATGCCAGTCTAATATGGCGATCTACCTGAAAAGCGAGAATCAAAAATTATTCTAACCCTTGAAAATAAAATATAACGCATGTCAGTTGATGCACAGTGATTTGTCAGAAATAAATATATTCTCTCTGTTCTTGAAATTTCTTAAATTGAAAATTTTATTCACAAGTTCGCAACTAATTTTTATAATAACATTTTATTAATCCCAATACTCTCCTCAAACTCCTACCTGATTATGACATTTCTCTTCCCATATTATACTACTATTTGTTATTTTATTCCTCCTGTGTTTTGTTTTTAAAATTTTAATTTTAATTTTTTATTTTTATTTATGTATACTGAGCAAGTCATATTTCTCTTACAATATCTTCCTCAATGTTAATCATCTAGTTAGAAGTGCATGGCAGCTAACACTGCTAAAATACTTCGTTAAAGTCAAACTGTCTGTCAGAAAATGCATGCCATCAAAACAAATTCTATGAATTACATGGTGTTTCTGAACTGCACTTGCAAACTTGGATAAGAGGTAGAAAATTATCAATAAGAATCAGAATCACATAGAAAAACAGGGCCCCCAAATGCTTCCCTCAAGTGAGAAAGATACATAAAGACAAAGAAGGACACAATACAGAAAGAAGTAGTAAATGTTCTATTGTACAAAAAAGTAGTGCAATTATTAGAAGCATCCCGGGAGGGGACTACATGGATACATGGTGTTTCTGAACTGCACTTGCAAACTTGGATAAAAGGTAGAAAACATCAATAAGAATCAGAATCTCATAGAAAAACAGGGCCGCCAAATGCTTCCCTCAAGTGAGAAAGAGACATAAAGACAAAGAAGGACACAATACAGAAAGAAGTAGTAAATGTTCTATTGTACAAAAAAGTAGTGCAATTGTTAGAAGCATCACGGGAGGGGACTACATGGATACATGGTGTTTCTGAACTGCACTTGCAAACTTGGATAAAAGGTAGAAAACATCAATAAGAATCAGAATCACATAGAAAAACAGGGCCGCCAAATGCTTCCCTCAAGTGAGAAAGAGACATAAAGTCAAAGAAGGACACAATACAGAAAGAAGTAGTAAATGTTCTATTGTACAAAAAAGTAGTGCAATTGTTAGAAGCATCACGGAGGGGCTGTCGAAGTTCCGCCTATTCGCATTCATGCACGATCGGATAGGTGAGCATTTTCAAAAATACAGAAAGTTTCGTGGTTTGGAGAGTAGGAGCTGTGTCAACGAGGTCCATTTTAGAATCTACTGTCGTTTCGTTGAAAATGGCCTTCAAGTTAATCAAAAATAAAAGTCTAGAGGAAATAAATCAGGAGATCTCCAAGACCGTGCGACGGGACCCCAGCCCTTTACCTATAAATATATGATGGTCAGGTATGTAAATTCCATAATTAGATGCACCCCCATCGTTTCGAAACCACATTCGGTGGCGAATTTATCTGTCAATAATGCCGGAAAGATATCAACATAAGAAAAGAGTTCATTATTATGTGATAAGATTAATATGTATGAGGCGGACAAATAATCAGCTACGATTACCGCCCACATATTAAAATCAAAGTGATGTGGTTCTTTGTATATTGTGTATGGTCCTCATGTGTATGATACACATACACACACACACACACACACACACACACACACACACACACACACATATATATATACACACTCAAGAGCCAAAACATTATGACCACCTGTCAATAACGAGGTGGTCCACCTTTGGCGCGCAACACAGCTTCAACCCGCCTTGGCATGGATTAATACCACCACTTAGTACTGGTTAAATACCACTTCCACCTGATCACGTGCCTTCCACGTCATCCAGGAGAGTTCATTGCAAAATGTAGGGGTGGTCAAAATGTTTTGGCTCTTGAGCGTATATATATATATAATTTATTACAGCCTTTCTTTCCTTTCAATTACTATCTATCAATTAAAAATTTGTTAGTGGTATATTGGTGAGTTTTAGGGGCACCATGAACAGAAAACTGATGTGTGTTATGGGGTGGACAGTGTCTTCCTGTGTGAATTTTCAACGTAATGGCTTCGCATTTTCAAGTCCTATAGGCGATCATTAGTTTTGCCAATAACGTGCTATCTTAGATACAAGTTCTCTAACTACTTATAATTTTAACTTCATGATATTTACAAACAAAAACTTATTTAGTTTTAAAATTTGCGTTAAACAAAGTAAAATTGCTTTTTATTAAATAATAAATTAAGATGCACAAACGTTATTACAACAATAGTGATCGAATGTTTATAGCAGTATCTTTAAGATTGTTGTTTTTTAACAGAATTTGAAGTTTTTCTGTAGAACGAAATTTTCAATTGATGATTTAAAAGTTTCATTAAAATATTAATATACTTGTGCAATTTCATTGTATTGTTTATAAATTCAATTTTTTTTCTATTTCAGTGGATTAATGTAGATCCCCATACCATATCCCATGCATTGTCAGGTTAAAGGAAATGATGTAAGTTTTTTTTTTTTTAATTCTTCTTTCGATTTTCAATCAAAAACTTCAAATGAATTACATTTGCTTTCATTGACAAAAACTGTAGATATTTTATGTCAATTCCAACAAGTTTTATAATAGATAATTTTGGATTTGGATTTCTTTTTCGATTCACTCCTTATGATACGTTTATGATCTTTTATTACGACGATATATACTCATGTCCATAAATTAAGAATAATGAAGTTCATGCAAAGAAAGAGACAGAAGCAAAACAAGTTTGACTTATTTGTAAAGTCTATTTATTAAACAGAAGGTAAAGAGCAAAAAAGATGCTATATGTTTGACGTAATTAATAAAAATTGCGATTTTTACTCCCTGGAGCAAATTTCAAAAAAGAACCTATTTACAAAAAAACAGTATAACATGTTTAGTATGATGGTTAATATGGAGTAGGTCTCCCGGACGATGCAATACAGGACTTACAACGCCTAGACATGCAGAGTATCAAATTATCAATTTGATCTTGAACGCCGCAGGAGTGCCACTGGCCTTCCCGAATTAACGGGATTTCAGTGTTGGTTGCACAACTACGGAAAGGAGGATTGAATAACCACTCTGGGTAACGCAAGCAGCCCTTTGGCTGAGTTCACTGTTGCTAATCAGTGATAATCACTGGGTCCGTTCCGCTTTGAGAGTTGTCTGGTGCATATCAACACGCCAGAACGGCTCTCAATCGTGAGGAGTTCTAGGAACTCTTGCTTTAGGCCTTTTTGAGTGATTTATGGCGAATAGCATGTATTCCATGCTTTCCGCCAGCAACCGCTCTACTAAAACTACTTATAAAAATCTAATATATATTAAAAGGAAAATTAAAAATGAATTTAGACAACTTGAGAAAAGAATAACAGTTATATACATATGTACAGAATTGTTGACACAAGGTTCTTAGTGATATGAACTATGAATAGTAAATAGATAAACATAAACTGTTAAGGGATATGGTTACATCACAATATTATTGACATGTTTATGGTTTTTATTGTGTGATATAGTCTATATTTTGCGTTACAAAGTCCATAACCTTGATAATTTTTTTCTTTTATTTTTTAGAGATTGCTGCTTTTTTTTTGCCCAGGCTTCATATGTTTCTGGGTTTGGTTGCAGTGCATGATTTGAGACTGTTAGAGAGCAAGAGAATAGATAATGATCCGGTGTGCCTATTTCGCCACAAATGCAATTGTCCGTATCTTTAATGTTAAACCTGTATAGGTATGCTGGAAAGGGACCATGACCCGTAACAAAGTAATTTATATTTGTGTTTGTTGACATTTTTGTGGACACTGTTGGGAGAAAGTGATGAGTTCTTCTTCCTGTGATCCCATTGTCCCATTCTTCTTGCCATATCTTGAGGCTGTTGGTTTTTAGTTCTCGTTTTAGTAGGCTTGTTGGTTTTTTATTTTCGATTGATGTGTACTTCTCATTGTTGCTTCTTTGGCTAGAGAGTCGGCGCGTTCATTACCTTTGTTACCTGCGTGTGCTTTAATCCATAGTAGGCTTATTGATTTGTTGTTGATTGTGTTTAGTATGTTTCTGACATCTTGAACCTGGCTATTTGTATTGAAAAATCTGTTGATGGCTATTATGGATGATAGGCTGTCCGTAAAGATGTTGATTCTTTTATATTTTGTGTTTTTTATCCATGTTAATGAGTTCAATAATGCATTTAGTTCTGCTTGGAAGACTGAGTTATTGCCTTGAAGTCTCTCTTGCCATGTGTGGATTTCTATGTCGTTGTCCATTGCTACAAAAGCTGAGCCTACCCTATTATCCATTTTTGATCCGTCTGTGTATATTTGAAGATCACTATTTCTTTGTTCTGTATTTTTTAATATTTTTGATGGTTTGTTCCATGGAGGTTCGCACCACTGTGATATTGATTCTTGATAATCATTCTGTAGATATGTATGTTGGTGGAATGTTGCATTAATTTTAAGTCTTGTGATTTGTGTGAATGTTGCTTCCTTTTTGCTACTAAGTAGGTTGGCTCTAGACCACTTAGTATTAATAAAGCTGAGGTTGGAGAGGTTCTATAGGCGTTAGTTATTTTTAATGCAAATTGCCTCTGTATTGAGTTGATATGATTAATTTTTCTTGTTGTAAGGTTATCGGCCCATATTGATGCTGCATAGCATATTATCCTCTCTGCCACTGATTTATACCATAGTCTGGTGAATTTGGGGTTAATACCCCATCCTCTTCCTGACATGGTTGCTAATTTGTTGGACTTGATTAGAAGGGTGCTTTTAAGATGTTGTATGTGAGGGAGGAAGCTTAGATTCTGATCTAATAGAACTCCTAGATATTTGAGTGTTGAGTTACATTTAATGGTCCGGTTGCTAAATTTCAATATTGGTTTTCTTTTTACTGCTCCTTTTTTTTCCAAATACTATTGCTTGGGTTTTGTCCTCTGAGATCTTTAGTTTTTCTTTTATTGCCCAGGATTGAAATTTTTTAAGAGCTGTTGTTGTTTTTGTTTCTAATGACCTTCTATTGTTGGCGCTTATAATAAATATGAAGTCATCTGCGAAGGCTTGTAATTTTACATCTTCTTCCCAGGTTTCTTTTAAAATTTTATTTGCTATTAATGTCCACAGGAATGGGCCTAGGCATGATCCCTGTGGGCAGCCTTTTTGTAGGTCGTGAATAATTTTTCTATTTCCATGGTTGAATTCTATTTTTCTATTTTTTAGGTAATCACAAATAATGTTTATTAGGTCTTGCGGGCAGTTGTCTTCTTTTAAGGTCTTTATTATAGAAGGCCACCACAGTGAGTCAAATGCTCCCTTGATGTCAATGGATATTATTACGGTGTAGAAGTTGCGTGCTTTGTTTGAATAAATCTTTTTCACTAGATTATGGAGGGCATGCTCCGTTGATAAGCCGCTTCTAAATCCAAATTGGTTTTTATGAATTAGGTTGTTGCTGTTGTAGTGAAATTGCAGTCTGTTTAGTATTAGTTTTTCGAAACACTTGCCAAGTATTGGGAGAAGCGTGATTGGACGATATGAAGAGGGAATTGTAGGGTCTTTATTGGGTTTATTGAAAAGGATTACTTCTCCGTATTTAAAAGAAGTCGGAAAGCTGCCCATCATTATACATTTGTTATAGAGTTGCAGCATCTTTGTTGGGTCTAGCTTGTAGAATAGGGTTAATATTCTGCTATCTAGTCCATCTGGTCCTGGAGCTTTGTCTTTAGGTATGGTTTTGACTATGTGGTTGAGTTCTTCTTGCGTGAAGGGTTGAGACTGTTGAGTGGTGGTGTTGATTTGTCTTATTCTGATTGAGATGGTCCTAATTTCTTTTTGTTGATAGTTATCTTCTTGCTCGTTGTCGTCTTGGAAGAGAGATGTTAAAATGTGTTTGATGTTTTCCTCGCTTGAGTTGTTGGTTGCTGTGCTGTGTAGGTTTGGAGGCTGAAAGAATTTATTGAATGCGGCCTTGTATGTTTGTCCGTATGGGGATTTTGCTTCGTTACAGAACTTTTTCCACGAAATTGATTTTTCTTTATTTATTAGCTTTTTTAGAATTGCTTTTTCTTTTTTATGTTGGGAATTCCAGAATATTTTTTGATCCCTGTCTTTTTGTGATTGGGCTCGTCTTCTCATTGCCCTTGTTCGTGAACGTTGTTTTTTTATATTGTCATTCCACCATGGTGTTGGTTTGGCTGTATATTTTTGGTTTTTTTCTTTTGAATGCTATTTCTGCTGATTCTTGTAATGCGGCTGTTATGTCTGAGGCTGCTTTTTCTAGTTCACCCTTATTATTTATTTGATTTAAATCTATTGCAGGTAGCTATCAATTTGATCTTGGGGAATATTACACCACTCATCAAGCACTGCCATCCGAAGTTCCGGTTGACAGGTGGGAGGGGGTTGAAGGGCTGCAATTCGTCGGCCAAGCATATCCCACACATGCTCTATTGGATTCAAGTCCGGTGAGTATGCTGGCCAATCCATACGGGTGATATCCTCCAATTGAAGACATTCGTCTACAACGTTTGCACGGTGAGGACAGGCGTTGTCATCCATAAACAGAAATTCAGCACCCATGGCGCTCCGAAACAAACGTACATGTCGTTCCAGAATGACATCCCGATAGATGTGGCCTGTCATCGTTACACTCTGAACATGCAGGTCAGTTCTGGAACCAAGAATAATTTCTCCCCAAACGAGCCATCCTGCACCACCGTAACGGTGTCGTTCAATGGTGTTCTCTTGGTGGTAACGGGTACCTGGCGCTCTCCATATGAAAGTCCGGCGAGAATCAGACTGCAAACTAAACCTGGACTCGTCGGAAAACATCACACCAGACCACTGTTACGTTGTCCACAATGCATACTGTCTACTCCAGGGTAATCGCAGGCTACAGTGAGTTGCGGTAAGTAGAACACATCTGACAGGCCTACGAGCATATAGACCCATGTGCCCTAAGCGTCTGTACACGATCTTCCTTGAAACTGTCGTACCGGTAGCTGAAGAGAGCTGACGGGACAGATCTGATGCTGTGCTTCGTCTGTTTCTTTTGGCAGTAACAGGTAAATACCGGTCCTCATTCGGCGTTGTAACTCGGGGGCGACCTGTGCTGTAACATCTACTCACATTACCATCATCTTGGAATCGTTGCCAAAGTCTGGAGATGACACTCTGGGCGATTCCAAGTTCCACGCATACTTCCAGCTGGGTACGTCCACATTCCAGTCGTCCGATAATTCTACCACGTAAAAAATCATCCAAATGCTTCGTTTGTGCGATAACTATGCGGTTATTGCACTGAAAGGCTTTTAAAGCGGTTGTGAACAATTTTACTTCTTTGCCACCATTCCTTATATACCCCTCTCTTACACTCTCGTCATTGTGACGTACTATCCACGCCATCTGGTGGTTGCCTGTTATTTACATATTCTTCTTCAAGATGTGTGTGATAATTCTACAGGTGAAATTTTTATTTTAGAGTTCAATTTCTGTGTGATTCTGAATTATCCTTAATTTATGGACATGAGTGTATATGACGTTTTTATAACATGTTATAGTATAAAAATGAAATGGGATTATCAAAAAAAAAACATTTTGAGATATTTTTAGTGATAAAACTATAATTTTAATGAAAATTAAATTATTTCAATTGTTTTTATGAAAATTATGATTTTATTTAATACGACAAATGAATATCTTTATATATTTCTTTCTTTTGTTTAATATGTGTTGAAGAAAGTATTAATTACGATTCAAAATTTGTTAAACAACAATATCCATATTATTTTTGAATAGAATGATATTGATATAATAATAATAATACGGACATTGCTCGATTAAAATATTATATTTTATAAACCAAACACCATTCTAAGAACAAATTTCTCTTTGTGCTGTATCAGTCGAACTTTTGTAATTATAACGAAAATCACAAAGGTGTGAACATATGTACAAAGCTTTGTGTTTTTTTACTTTAGTTAAGTTAACTAAGAAGCATATCAGCAAATTAATTGAAAGAAATTTTCATGAAAAATTAATTTTCGTTTTTAAGTTGTTATATTAAACATATTTGTTTGAGATTCTAAAAACCTAAATGCCATTTTTGTTTTGTGGTAATTTAATATAGTATAAACAATAGATGTAGATTTAATACAGTATAAAAACATAAAATACTTTATAAATATCTAATTAAAATTTAAACAAATAGATGACCCCTTTAAGAAAATGTCATTCTTTTGTCAGTCAACGTAAAACTTTTTTCGGCTCAATATGAATATGACATACGAAATCAATAAAAGAGTCATTTGGTTTTTATATTAATTACTTTCCAAATTATTGCTATATAGAATAATAAATAATATTTATCGAATAATAAATTGACATTGATCAAATAATAATTTTAATATAGATTCCT
The DNA here is from genome assembly GCA_021605075.1 of Caerostris darwini. Lineage (NCBI taxonomy): Eukaryota > Metazoa > Arthropoda > Arachnida > Araneae > Araneidae > Caerostris > Caerostris darwini. The sequence goes on from BPLQ01003361.1 coordinate 69,543, forward strand.
ATATCAATATTATTGTTGAGTAATAATTGTTTTAAACAAACTTTAAACTGAAATATTTATTAGATTTGAACACAATTAGTATCTTGATTTTTTTTTTTTTAATTTAAAAAATAGAATTTCTTGCAATTATTTCTATTTAAAAAAATCCATTTCAAAATATCGAAATTTGTTTATTTTGTTACTGTGAAATAAAAAAAAAAAATTTAATTTATAAATAAAAAGAACCTAGAATACAAAAAAAAAAAATAAATAAATAAATAATCGGTCAATGTTTAAAATCAATAAAAAAGCTATTAAAAGACGATAACAAATATGAAAATACTCTACATTCAAAAATATTCCTAAAAGAAATAAAAACTATTTAAATAATTTATTGTAACTATAGAAACGAAAACAGACGATTTTTTAACTATTTTCAGAATGATTACTTTATTTACAGTTAATTTGGTATTAAATCTATAGTATATTTAAAAAAAATTATCATAATTTTTGATTGTTCAATTATATATATATAAATGTTATATAAATATATGTTAATAAAGTTTTTAAAAAAATTATTATTTTTTTTTAAGAATTTAAAAAACAACTTAATTTTAGAATGAAAAATTACGGTTAAAAATAAATTACGGTTTAAAAAAGACTAATAATAATTTGCTCGTGATTTTTGGCGATGCATAAAAAATAAAAATTAAACTTAATTAAATTATTTATTGAATAATAAGTAATAATTTACTTGTTGTCATATATATATGTATGACAACAAATATACATCGTCATAACTGTGTTCAAAATATATTTAATTTCGATAACTTATTGAAAAAAGTTTAAAATTAGAAATTAAAAAAAATATTTAGTTTAAAATTTTAATTTATTTAAAGAAAAAAAATAAAGATCTGAGTAAAATTTATCTTTTAAGTATTATTTTACAATTCCTATGTTACATTAATTTTTATATTTTATGGCGCGTGGCCCAAAAATTATATGCTTATTTAAAAACTATACTTTAAATGTGTGGAAACGGCAGAGAGTTCTCATGATTTTATTTCTATCGTTTTACAAATGCAAGTTAGTTCAGCGTCGCTTTGCTTTGTAAATAATAAATTATAATTATACTCATGATTCTAAATGTTCCATAATCATACTTACGTTTAAATGGCTCAGTCTACATTTTTCTTTTCGGAAGCCGAAAATACATTTTTCTAAATAACAAGTAATGCCGAAGCAAAGGAACTTCATTACTTCATTAACAGCTGATGATGACATTTACTAGAAGAATTGCAGATGAGTTTACGAAAAATTGAGAAATTGTCTTCCAAGTTCGTTTGCCTAGGTAATCTTATTTTGATGAAAAGTTAATTTTATTAAAATATTTTCTTTTCTGCTTCTCGCCAAAAGCGTTGCCAAATATATGTCTCTCTTTTCTGCTTTTCTCCAAGTACAACTGTGAAATAAGAATGCCAACAGACATTGAGAATACTTTGCCTTGAAGGTCAAATTACTTAATCATTTAGGGATTTTGCCCTTTAGGGTTCCGATTCCTCCAAGTCTCTTTTCCGCGCCAAATAAAATCGCCAAAGGGTGATTTTATTTCAACTGCCATTTTGTATGTTTAGTAAAGGACTTGGCGAAAACCTCAAGGGAAAAAAATCCCGAAATAAACAAGAGGAACCCTAGAGTGCAAAGATTCCATTATTTAACTATGGCTTAGTTAAAAACTGCTTTAAAATTCGCTTTAGAATCTAAAGAACTTCATTATTGCATAAAAGGTTTATGATGACTTTACTACAAGCAGTTGAGTTTACGAAAAATTCAGAAAAGGTCTTCGTTGTTCATCTACACCTTGCCTAAGTAATTGTATTTGATGAAAGGTTATTTTTATTCGTAATATGTTTAAAAGTAGCATTTCTTTAAAAAAAAAATGTTCGTCTTGTCTCGCCAAAATATCGCCAAACATATTTCTCTCTTTTCTTCTGTGAATTCATAAGAATGTCAACAGATATTGAAACTTTTTGATCTCTTTAAAAGCCTAATTACTGAATCAATTAGAGGATACTGTATTTTAGGGTTCCGATTTCATCAAGTCTCTTTTTCGTGCCAAACAGAATCGCCAAAGGGTGATTTTATATCATTTATCGGCCATTTTGTTTGTTTAGAAAGGGACTTGGCGAAAACCGCAAGGGAAACAAAATCATAAAATATACAAGTGGAGTCCTTAAGTGCAGAGTTCTCATCATTTAACTATCTCTCAGTTGAAAACTAAATTGGTTTTCTGGAAACTTTCATTAAAAAAATAATAATGATTTATTTTAATGCATTATGGAGGATGCCATTAAAGTAATTGAATATTCAATTTTAGTTGTTAATTATTTTTATATGCAATCACCAAGGAATGATGGCAATCATCAAAGGTTTCTGATGATCTTACTACAAGCGTTACAGAGGAATTTACGAAAAATTCAGAAAAGGTCTTCATTTTTCATCTACACCTTGCCTAAGTAATCTTAGTTTGATTAACGGTTAATTTTATTCTCAATATTTTTAAAAGTTGTATTTCATTAGTAAAAATACTTGTTCGTCTTATTTCTCGCCAAAAGTGGTGCCAAGCATATTTTGCTTTTTTCTGCTTCTCGCCAAAGACAGTTGTGAATTCATAAGAATGTCAACAGACATTGAAACTGTTTTGATCTCTTTAAAAGTCAACTTATTGAATCAATTAGAGGATACTGCATTTTAGGGTTCCGATTTCATTAAGTCTCTATTTCATGCCAAACAGAATCTCCAAAGGGTGATTTTATATCATTTATTGGCCATTTTGTTTGTTTAGAAAGGGACTTGGCGAAAATCGCATGGAAAAAATCAAGAAAATATACAAGTGGAATCCTAAAGTGCAGAATTCTCATCATTTAACGATCTCTCAGTTGAAAACCGAAGTGGTTTTCAGGAAACAATACTTAATTATTAACGCCACCACAGCAGAAGTTGCGCTAATGCGCCAATAAAGAGCTGTCAATGCGCCAAAATAGAGACTGTTTTGAATCTATGTTAAACTCTATATCGGCCCATTTTCCATCGAAATCCAATTGACTACTTTGTTTTTAAATAAAGTGTTTTGAATTTTGAAAGTGTTTTGATTTTAAATAAAGTGTTTTATATATTTTATGATATGTCACAAAAATTTTAAGTGTAAATTGGCGCCACTTAAAAACCGCCAAATCTGTAGCTGCGGTGGCGTTAATACGTAAGCACCCAGGAAACTTTCATTTAAAAATATAATAATGATTTATTTTAATGCATTATGGAGAATAACATTAAAAGAACTGAAGGTTAGAACAACTTTTAACAACTGAACAACTTTGAGTGAATTGATTATTTTTCATATGCAATCGCCAACTAATGATGGCAATCACCCAGAAGAAACATTTCGATATGAAACAGAAATATTCAAGCAAATTGAATTGCTACAAAATCAAATAGTCCATTACAAGGCTCTTTACATTGCAACCTTCTCAAATGCATTCAAATGTTTGATACATTAATGGTAATGAAAAAAATTTTACTAGATAGACAAATGTTATCCAAATCGCCACCATTACTGAAACTGCTAATTCAATTAAAATTTTTAAAGATGTCATTAATAATTCCGTAGAATGGCTTAAGCAGGTTGAAAGAATTCCAAAGCTGTCTACTGGAATGATCAACTAAAACTAACATTAGTTTTAGTTTATCATTCCAGTAGACAGCTTTGGAATTAGATCTAACATCACTGAATCTTCAAAAATAATTTATAGTTCTGTAATTTTAATTTCAGAAAATTTGAGGCACAGCGAAACATTAGTTGATTGAATTTATGCATAAGATGCCCTTCTGGATAAAGCACTATTTACTATTGCACAACTTGACCGCATTTGAGCGCTGTTTGGCGACATTACAGAAGAAAGATAGCAAATTGTCTTAGCTACCAAGAATTCTATTACTGTTGAAGAACTAATTAAAAAGGAAATAATAACCAAGAAATACATCACAAAAATTTCAAAAATTCACCATCCAAATGAATACACCATATCCTCCTTCTAGCGACTCAATTAGTTCTAATAGTATCATATAACGCTGCGACATATATTGACATTTTTCAGATTTACGGCACAACATCATTCAAGGTATTAATGCACGTTTATTCATCAATTCAATAGAGATGCTATTGACTGATGTATAAACGTGAATTAACCCCTTAACTGCCGCCGGCGTATATATACGCCTCACTCAACCGATGCGTTCCCTGCCGCCGTCGTATATATACGCCTTTCCGAAGTACGATCCTTTGCATTGCGCTGCTGTAAAGAAAACTGTTCCCACGGTCTTGGAATGCCACAAAAATGACCTTGACAATGTTTGAAACGGATTTTATTATTTCAGAGAAAAGGGATAGGGTATTGGTAAAGGGGATGTTTCTGAAACGGTGAGTCATAGCTGTGCAGTTTTTGCTTCTGTTTCTGTTTGAGTAGGTCGTGCTTTTTTTATTCTTCTCCTGCTTCCGTTTCGTCGTGAAACCAGCTATCAATGCAATGAATGTGATTTTGGTTTATGTGACTTGGTTTATAAAAAACAAGTTTAGACATTTTAAATAAATAGTTATTTCTCCTATCATATTTTACATATGAAACAATAAAGAATTCTTGTTTTAGGAAATATCACACAGCAGATAAGTTCTGACATCTGTTTTATTACACTCTTATTCTATACTTTAAATTTAGAATTCTTGTTTTTTTTTACATTTTAATTTTTCTGTGAAAGTAAAAAGGTTTTATGTTGCAAAACGCGCTTCTTTTTTTCCTCCAATACATCGCATAACTACGCGCGCCTGTATGAAAAACGGTGGCAATGCGGAGCGCATCTCGTAAGTTTTCCTCGGCAGGTAAGGGGTTAATAACTGTTATAATTAATAATGATATTGAAATGCAAATCTTCTGTGATCTGTGGGCAGGCATCATCATTACATTCCAAATTATGCTGTAATATATCCATTGACTGACTGACGGATCCAAGTTATTGACCACAAATTAAAGCACACTTGTCGGATATCCTTAAAACTTAATGTTAGTAATATAGCACATATGATGCACACAATTGGAATCTTCTTCTAGATTACATGTCCAATGGTTTGGGGATTCGATTGGCAACAACAAGTACAAGCTAAGTTGACTTATGAACTTAAGAGTTCATTGTGTATTTCCATTTTCTCTGCATTTCCTCTGTGAGATATATATATATATATATATATATATATATGTAGATTTCTCTACCAGTCTAGTAAATTTTTAACGACAGAGGGAGGCAATCTAGGGGTGTATTTCAAAGCGAAAATAAAGAAACGTTGGCTTTCTCTCAACAACACATATTTTAATCCAGAGATATCCCGTTACATCCAATATTTACATTACAATTCATTTTCGCCATATCTCCGCGTTTCTCTCTCGCGCGCAACTACGGGGTTTCTTCCCTTCTTACAGGGCCAGAGTTCGTCCAATACTGCCACTACATGACAAACAAATCCTACATATATATAGATATATTCATATTTAGACTAAAAATGTTTCACTTATCATCAATTCTTAAATTTTAGCCCATGAATGGCATGACGTTTTGATGGAGTTGAATTTTTCAGTTGATCCTTGATGCTTAAGATTTGAATCTTATAAAAAAAAGTACATAAAACTGACATTCAGTGATTCTGTTTTTCAAACAATATAAAAGCTGAATACCTCAATTGCCCAATAAGAACTTACGTTTCCATTCCTCTCCAGTGTATGCCAAAAATATGGTTATTCAAAAAATTACTTGTAGAGGTAAGATTATTTATTCAAACTGTGCTTCTTCTGGTCACAAGTATACAAACTGCAAAGCTGATTCAAAATGAGTCAATTGCTGACAGTCACACATCCATCCAAATCCAAAACTTGCTCTTGATGGCATCCTGGAAAAGAATTCAAGAAATTAAAGTGATCTCACTGTCACGAAAAAAGATAGCTAGCATATATGTTTCCTATGTTGCAATGACAAAGAAACCAATGCCCTTCCTCACATCACATCAAAATGCATTTTTTTCAATATAATAGACAGCAGTATTGCTGAAATACATATTTGTCCACCATTACAAAAGGTTTTAAAGTTAAATTCCAAATGCCACGATTTCTGAAAATCTTCTTCCTACACCGCCAGTGGCCTTATGGCTAATTGGTTAGATCTCTGGTCTTTGTTACTGAAGTCTTTAAGTTCGATCCTGACAGTGGCATGGATGTTTATGAGTGATTCAGAATCAACGTTAAATTGTAGGTCCCGGTCTAATTATCCCAAATTGTGCAAAAAATGACCGTAGAGCGACAAACCAAACCAGACCAATCCTGCACCGTCGACACCAGTTCACGTAGTTTAACCTTGTAAACTCAACCTATTGTTAAGGCTAATTAAATCCTTCGTAATACTTTTACAAGGAAGAGTAAAAGTACTACAAGCAACTTCAAAAGACACCTTATTTAATAAGAAAAAACGATTCAAAAGCTCTCTCAGAATCTATGTTGCTGGGTTCTTTTGGAAATGGAGTTGGATGTTGTGGAATACTATGAAAGCGAGATGATTTCGGACTGATTTTTTTAATGGAATTGCATTTTAACTGTCATTTCTTATCATTTTGTTAAATAATGTTGGTGTATGAACCCCATTAATAATCTTAATTAGGTAATTAAGATCATACCAAGCCCGATCTCAACTTGCTCACGACCTATGTATTTCATATAAGCGAATATCTGCCAAATTTCGTCACTACATCTCTGATCTTAAGAAGCAGTATTGGGGCTTTGTGTGTTCCACTACCGGATATAACAGCAAAGTTTATAAAATCATTAAAGCAATGCATAATAGAAACAATAATCTGATTAGCAATAAGTTTTTTCATACAAATATTTCTGTTATTTCTGATACAACTCAACAAGCTAATATGCTAGCTACTCATTTTAATAAATCCAGTGACCATCAGTTTATTGCATTTGATCTTTCTGATAATTGCAACCAACATTACAATATACATATTATGTTTAACGAGTTGAAAGAAGCTATTCGCTCCGATCCCAATACTTCACCTGGCAGTGACAATATTCCTGGAAAACTTATTAAAATTCTTCCGGATTCTTTTATTCTTCAGCTGCTTAATATTTTCAACAATATTTGGATAACTGGTGATGTTCCTCGGGAACAGCGAAAATTATTCCCATCTTCTAACTTGGAAAAGATGGCACTTCCCCCACCTCTTATTGTCCTATTGCTTTGACTTCAATTATTAGTAAATCTTTGAACGTATTGTTCTCAAAAGAATTATTCAGTTCACAGTTCATAACAAATTCCATCCCAACCACTCTGGATTTATTCCTTACAGGGATTGTATGTATTCATTATCACTACTTCATCATAAAATAATTGAAGCCAGAAAGGCCAAAAAATTTTGTATTTTTCTTAAGTTGAACATTCGTGCTGCATATGACTCAGTTTGGAGAAATGGTCTTATTTATAAAATTTTACACTTTGCCATAAAGGGAACTGCTGCTCGATGGATAAATAATTTCATTAATAACAGGAATTTTTATGTCAAATGGAGAAACTCTGATTCTACGAAATTGTTTTCCACTCGTGGTGTACAGCAGGGGAGCGTTCTTAATGCTTTTCTCTTTACCATCTACATGAGGTATATTTACGAGATCATTCCTGAACATACGGAATGCTTATTGTATGCAGATGATATTTTTCTTTTTAGCAGCGATAAATCTCTGGAAAAAGTACTTAATAACCTACAAATAACCCTTCATAAAATAACTCAATGGTGCGAAACGTGGGAATTTACCCTTCAACGTGAAAAGTACGAAGCGGTTAACTTTTCTAATAAAAAATACTTAACTCGTTAAATCATCTGGCATTGCGTAATGCAACAGGTCTTCCAATGTGGACACCGATTCCAGTTTTACTTAAAGAAACTGGTCCACTTTCTTTGTTTCAGAGGAGGCATATGCTAGCAGAGCGTTTTCTTATCAAACATATTTCTTTTGATTCCTCTTCACCACTCACCATTTATCTTCGCTCGGGAAATAAAACTCCAAGGTTGAAGCGTCCTATTTCACTACAATGCTTTTTTGCAGATCTTTTAGAAAATTTTGGCATTCTGCCTTAATTTAATTCCTTATTTGCCTCCAGTTAGAGTGAACTCTAAAGTCACTTTTAATCTCAGTGATTTACCTTTTCAAACAAAAAAGTTACCTCATCATATCATCAAACACCTTTTTGAACAATACAAAAATTAATATTCGAAAGATAGAATCATTTTAGCCTCTGATGCCTCTAGGACAGAACTTAAGCATTCAATAACAGTCCTCAATTCTTTTTCACAAGAGTATTTATCAGTACAGATTTCACTTAGATAAGCTACCTCAAATTACAGAACAATTTATATCGACAGCTCAAAGACAATTAATCCTGTATTTTCGGCAGTTTTAGCATTGATCACAGTGCGACTACATACTTATTGTTCCGTATTCACAGGTGAAAAATACATAATTTTACTGGTTCTCCAAAAATAAGTTTTTATGTTGTACCGGAGCTGGATTATTTACTATACAGACTCAAAGATTTCAATAGTCGCTCTTTTAGCTCTATGAAGGCATAGCAATGCATTTTTTTCACTTGCGTGTGACGGTATCTTGCTTTAAAATAGAAAAAAATTTGATAATTTTTTTTGCTGGATACCGACTCATGGGGGAATAGCAGAAAATAAAAAAAAAAAAAAAACAGACGATACTGACAAAGCTAAAATTTATTAAAAACAATTTTGTAGGATATGGATTACTTTTTAATGTACCTTCTGCTGTGATCCTTCTGCTTATGTGTGTACCAAAAGATCTGGAATGACCAAAACAATACGCTTTACCGCATTTAATCGTCTATTAAAGTTTTCAAACAAATACATGTCGGACATCGTGAAGCTACCTCGATTTCGCATAGGGCATACTTACTTCACACCTTCGTACCTCTTTCCTTGGAACCACCTTCTATTAGTTCTTTTAGTAATTGCACTTCTTCATTTAAATATATACTAGTAGAGTGCCTTAAATTGAATGCCCTAGACTCAGTCGAATATCTTAATTCTGTCCTACTAATAATCGTGTCTTATCTGAAATTGTGAGATATACTTTCCATGTTAATTTTTATGTATTTATTTCCAAAATTATAGTTTGCGTTTGAATTAAAAATAGTTTTAAGCAAAAACTTATTGCCTTTGATTTAATCAAATAATATTTTTACCTGCGTTTTAATTGAAAATGTTTCCAGAAAAAGCAGTTTTAATTGCTATTATATCTGAATTGTTTTTATCACTCACCTACTGGAAATGTTAAACAGTCACAGTCACAGGAAATGTCGCAGATTGGCCAACGATGGATTATGTACCATTAAACCTCACCAGCCAACGGACCAACCATTAACCACCAATCAAATCACTAACCAATTTTAAAGCAGTTTTTACCGAAGTTCAAAGACATACAATCATGTAGCTTCAGTAGTTGTATATGAAAGTGATAATGAGGATGATGTTGAGGTGATCATCGTGGGTCTACATAATTATTATTATTTGCAACCGAAATATGCGACATTCTACTGGCTCTCCAGAAAATGACTTTCTCCACGTTTCTTAGGGAAATATGCTTATTGTAATTTTATTCATTATTAAAATAATGGAATTTGACAACATATGTATATGGCTCTTTTTTATGGATGATTTTCAGATTTTCAGATTTTTTGTGAAAATGAACTTTATTGAAAGGCAACTCTGGGCTGCAGTTGATAAAATTACAAATTGGGTTTGTTATAAGTGTGTGGCCTGACATAAGTGTGTTATAATGTTTTTGATACACAAAGAATTCATGTGGTCCCTTAGATCAACACAGCTTTGAGAAATTCTATCTATACCATATAGGGGATAATTATACTATAGAGAATACTGTTTCTGCTTTAAATAATGTTCTTACAAATTTTTAAATTCTTGTTTTGTAAGGCGAAGAATTTTCACATGAGCTGGATACTGTATAAACACATCCACATCAGATTCAGAACTTAGGTCATCAACACAGCTCTGGTAAATTCTAGAGCATACATACATACGGACATGATTATAATCAAAAGATGATTCCATATCTACGAGAGATTCCTTTCCGTTCAGTAGTAAAATTTTGAGTTCATATTATCATTACCCAATACTGTGGTTGTACCATTAAACCCCACTAACCCACCAACCAACCATCGAACCAAACCTATTTTTATTTTAAAAAATTCGTTATTATGTCAGCTTTTATTACTGGTTTCCTTGCTGTTGTTTTTTTTTGTGACGAGTCATGGTAAAGGGTAAAAAAATTCCGTTTTATTTTGTCCTTGAACTTGAGGCACAAAAACATGAGACATCCAAAGGGAGAAGTCTGGATAAGCCGATAAATAAAAAATCACGAGTCTTTTTCAATTCCTTCTATTAGCTCACACTCTCCCTATATATATCTTGTAAAAATTTGCAATCGTTCATAAAATACTTTTTACTCATCCACTCAAGTTCAAATACATTTTTTTTCAACTTGTAGTGGATGACACCGGATGTTAATACAGTTTTTGCAAATATTAATTCACTAATTAAATTTAATGAATTAATTTTAGTTTTTTTTTTTTTTTTTTAGATTTAAGTTGCATATATATATAAAAATAGATGGCTCCAGACAAACTTAAAAAACAGTGAATGGAAATTATTTATAAAGGACTTTCAGCAATAGAGTGGAAAAAGGTAGGAATTGACTTAATTTTTTTTTTTATATTACTTGCTTTACTTCATTTTATTAATGTTTGTAAAGAATTTTAAAATTTGGGATTCATCTCCGGATAGTGATGGCAGAGAGAAAGGCACTACCTCCAAATGGTATGGAAGCTATTAGGCCACCAAAATCAAAGGAAAAAAAAAATAAATAAATAAAATAAATATTAAAAGTGTTTAAAAGCATACCACTTAGTGTTTCGGAGAGCTTGGGAAATGAAAAATCGTAGAGAGTCCATAAAGAAAAATCAAAGTTCAAATCAAGTTTTCAGAAGTATATGGTTGTTTCCTATTCCACTTGGTCGACAGCAACATCTAGACTAAGTCCATGAATCCGTGGTTCAAAAACATAGTTGATAAGTCATGATAAAGGGTAAACACTTTTGCCTTCTTTTTGCCCTTGTTCTTCCTGCACAAAGAAAAGCGTCATTCAAAAGGAGAAGTCTGACTTTACCCCACCAGGTTTACACCATGTATGGGCTATAGTGGGGTTATCCTTATCCGGCCCCACACTGAGGATTATACTAAGTCTATTATAAAGATGAATGAAATTTCGATGATGGGCTAAAGATATGTTTTATAAGAATGCACTAAATTTTATTAACAAGATTATAAGAAATTAAAAGTATTTTCTTATAAACTTTAATACTTTACTTTATCTAATCTATCATAGAATCTAAAAGCTATTAAATTTAAAAATAGTTAATAGTTTATTAACGATGAATAATGAATGAATAAGTTTTTAATGATGGCATATTTAAAACAATGAACTAAATCGCTATCACACAAAAATTACTCGATACACAAAGGTTTTTTTTTTTTTTTTCTTATTATGCTAAAATTTCTTATGTTGTTTACGATGCCGAAATCGAAGGATAAAACAATATTATTTAAAAAAAGAAGAATACAGAATAGCTCACATTTCATTCAGATATGTTCATTAGATATATTCATTTCATTCAGACAGAACTCTCTGAGGCACATCTTTAGATCTGTACAAAGGTCACGACATAGTGATCTATACATTTATATTTTTATCTCTTCCTCCTCATTTATCTTCCTCCTGACAGACTACTGACATATTCATTTTCATAGCATCCAATCACAACTCCTCAACATCATATATTTATCGTTTTTTTGAATTTCTTCTACTTTTGTTTTAAGTGTTAGTATTCTGGCGTACATGTTTGTTGTGCGTGGAGACCCATGTCCTGGAAAAAGAGGTTCCTTCGAATTGAGTTGATTCGGAGTTGCTGCTGGAATTGTGTGGCTAACACGACTCTTTGGTCTCCGCTTCTGATAGACTGGAGGTACATCAAGTTTCTGATTGCATGAATTGGTGGTTATCAGATTCTAGGGTCTGGAGCTGCCTAGGAGTGATGTGATGGAAATCTTCCAGGGAAAGTCGTTAAAGGTAAAGATCTCCTCAGGAGAATTATCCTGATCGTATAGATCCTGTCTAGAACAATAGCAGAAATCTGCTTTCCTTGTTGGGTTCCATTGTAGGAGCTGCTGTTCTGAGAGCCGAATATATTTTGCCCCTTTTTCTGACATTTCTCTCTCTCTCTCTCTAAAACTTAGTAATTGATTTAAATAGCAGACAAAGCGTTAAGCTGCTGACACGACTTCCTCTAGGCCATACTTATTTTACACATTCGTATCGACTTCTCTCAGAGCCTGCTCCTATTTGTTAAACGTATGACTCTGTTTCTTTCGTCAGACATATACTGGTCCAACGCCCAAGATTCAAAAGAATCCGACTCAGCCATTTCGGTTATAACCATCCAACTTTATCAGACTTACTGGGAGGTGGTCCTCATGCAAATATTTTTTTATTTCTTGTACAAATTGGGTTTATGCCTTTTATTTGAACTTTGTTTGTTGCACCATTTTATATCGCTTTCATCAGTGTATTTTCCTTGCCTTTTAATTGACAATATTTTATAGTATCGATTTTATTAAAATTTTTATCAAAATATTAATTCACCATTCCCATGTTTTTACATGGTACTGTATTTTACCTGTTATCGAAATTATATTTTTCGTCTTTTAACCACTCCATTTTACCAGAAATTCAACAAAAGCACGGTTGTTTGGCGCCGTATGATCAAATCTGACCCTTGTTCCATAAAGCCACACCAACCAACTAACCAACGTTATGGGGTGAAGGTCGCCTCATGGGAATGATCCTGATCCTATACACTCAAGAGCCAAAACATTATGACCTGTCAATAACGAGTTGGCTCACCTTTGGCGCGCAACGCAGCTTCAACCCGCCTTGGCACGGATTAATACCACCACTTAATACCAGTTAAATACCACATCCACCTGATCACGTGCCTTCAACGTCATCCAGGCGAGTTCATTGCAAAATGCAGGGGTGGTCATAATTTTTTGGGTCTTGAGTGTAGGTCCTGCCTAGCACCACTGCATAAATCTGCTTTCCTTGTTGAGCCCCAGGGTGCGCGGTCTGAGATTCGAATATATATTTTCATTTTTTCTGACATCTCTCTCTTTCTCTCTCTAAAACTGCGTGTCACGGATAAGGACTTCCATCAAATTTAAGCTTTTGCAAAATTCATTGCCTTGAACCCAGTTTAAGTATATTATCAGAAGCAATTAAGTATATTATAGAAACTATTGGTATTGAGCCTAAATATGTTGAAAAATAGATTCTGCTGACATCTTAATATAAATTAACACAATTTAAATCTTCAATAACATTGCAATTTTAGTTTACAAAAAACACTGGCGTGTTCGTTTTTCTAGGAAGAGATATTAAAACTCTTCATTAAGGAACAAAAGAAATTAAAAATAATACATTAAACATCGAAATTTAGAATTTGAATGTAGGAACTAAATCAATATCAGCAATTTTAAGGAGACAAAGAAAGGAGAAGTGTCAATAAATCCTATTCAGGCAATAAATCGTGTTCATTATTTATCGTTCAAAACTGAAAAAAAGATGAACAGATTGAAATGTAAAAATAAAAAAACTGTAAAATTCCAAACGAGTTTATAAAAAGGCAAGTGACATGAATTTGTTAAAATAACCACCTGAAAGAAATTTAAGTAAAATAATAAAAATAACTCGTGAAAGATATTTAAAAATAAATTACGAAATAAACCAATAAGACAGGTTGAAATTGTCACGAAAACGAACACCCCGCTCTAGAAAACAATACCCATAATTATAAATGAAAAAAAAAAAAAAAAAATTAATAAAATATACAACAAAAAATACGTGATCAACTGGGCAGATATACAGGTTACTCATAAAATTCAGAATTTAATGTAAGAACAAAATGCATAGCAGCAATCTTCAGAAATAAAAAATAAAAACTTTACAAACTTTTCTTTTCTTGAAAAATCTCGTTTTAATTTTGAAATAAAAGTCTTTGCATTCCCTGAAAGACATCTTAGAAGCACTTTACATTATTTATTTATTTATTTATGTAATTATTAGCTCGTGAAATAAATTTAAATAAATATTATTTATGAAGAAATTAAAAACAAATCGAAAGTTGTCGGGGACAAGAAAAGAAGGATTGAAGGAGACGCAAAATGCCGCCCATTAAAACAATGCCCAAAATGTAATGTGTAAAATAAAACACTTTTAACAAAAAACAAACAAATGTTTGAATGAATACTGTGAATACAAAAAGGACAAACAATATACATAAAACAAACTATAAGCGTCAGTAAGAATATAAGTATAGAATTAAGTGCATCTACCTTCAATGACCAAAACGCATTAAGAAAAAAAAAAATAATAATAAAAAAAAATAAATAAATAAATAAAGAAAAAAAAAATTTAAAAAAAAATTAGAAAAAAAAATATAATAATAAAAAATAATAATAATTAAAAAATAATAATAATAATTAATAAAAAAAATTAATAATTAAAAAAATAGATTCTGCAATCAGATAAACAACACACCTCAAAAGATTATGTTCTAAAACCAAAGATTTCGTTGTTCATAAAAAAAGATTTAACAAGGCACCTGAAAGACCAACCATTTCAGAGTTGGTCCTGTCTCTTAACAGAGAGTTCTCCCGAATGTGTAGAGTATGACATGAATGACTTGATCTTGGACTGACGAATTGTATCCAAATTTACTTTTATGTGTAATTTTTAACCTTTGCATGCGTCTCTTACTACTTTTTCATCAATTTTAACCTGTTCAGATGACAATTGTTTATTGCTATATTCATGATTTTACTTCATTTTTTACTTTTTTTTTTGTTCTAATGCAGCTGGCAAACACTTAGACAATTGTCTTGGATGACTTAAAGCAAGCCCTGCACAACGTTACTCACTTAGCACTATCCAGGAGGTGCGTGTAGCTTAAATATAAGCTACGGACGCAGATTAACTATACCTCCGCAACGCTCTACGATCATGCTAGACCGGAGCCTACGGTTTAAAGTGGATTCCGAACTACTGCAGACATCCATGGCACCGCCGGGACTCGAACCCGAAACCTGGGGTACCGAGCGTCACAGCGCTTGCCACTCGGATATTCAGGCCCTCATTTTTTTACTTTGATCATGAAATTGATTTTTTAGTATTTTAATCACTGCTATATTGTTTCGCTTTTACTTCTTTATACTTATGACAAAACACATCTTTGTTTGGCGCAGCATCGCCAAATCTGACCTTGTGCCATAAAACAACAGCAACCAACCAACCAATCAGTAAAAATATTCGGAAAGAATAAAAAATAAAATCGTTGTCACAAAAAGGAGAGTCTATTACCTGGTTCAAGTCAGCTGTATCTTATGGTATTACACGGAGCAAATAACGCTGCATATGTTCCTCTAATATATCATTTTAATACAGGTCAAATAACCTTGAAATGGATATACCTTGATAAAGATGTCTTTTTTAGAAGATTATCTTGTACATGGAAGTTGCCAAATTTGGTGCAATAACATTATACACATAAGTTAACGAAATGAGAACTGTCTGATTTTGAACTAATACTTTTGGTATATATGTAAATTATTGCCTACATGCAGGGTAATTATAATTAAGGTTCCACTTTCAAAAAGACGTAAAAAAGAACCACTCGTCACAGTGAGTTCAAATTTGAACCGAAGATATTGAAGAAGGGGGAAAAGGTATGGCATAAAAAATAGTTCTAAAAAAATGTTCCACCCGTCCGATTTGCTATGACCTTGTCCGTGGTGCATGGACTTTCCACTAAAGAGCGGTTCATTTTTTAAAGCATTCTGAAAGTGGGACTTTAATTATAATCCCCCTGTACGTTTATGTGTATTAAATAATATTAAACTGGCATTCTGTGCCCCAGGTATCAGGTTCGAGTCCCGGAAGTGCCATGGATGCTTGTAATATTTCGGTATACACTTTAAATCTCAGGTCCCTCCCTGTCTAATAAAACTATAGAGCATTGTGCGTAAGGCTGATAACCCTACCAGTAAAAATTCAGCATCAGGGAACAAAGTCAGACTTCTATCTACAGATGCTCTATCACAATTAAAGCTGCCCCCTTTCACTTCTTGCACATTAAACTAACTGTTGTGTTCAATATGGTTAATTGTTTCGGTTTATTTGAGGAAAAATGTCTTCCAAGTCATTCAACAGTTATGACACTATTAGTGCAATGCTTATCCATCACGGCAAGGTCATACCAAATTTATATGGGGAAAATAGGCGGAACTTTTTTTCGTGCCATGCCGATTCTCCCTTCTTCAAGTATCTGCAGTTCAAATTTGAACTCATTGTGAAGAGTGTTTCTTTTTTAATATTTTAAATGTGGGACTTTAAGTATAATCACCTTGTACTTAATTTTGTTTTTACTTCATTTAATCATCAATACATTTAAAACAGATAAATATTTATCGACAAACAACTGCATTGCTAATCTAAATGAAAATATAAATTATGATATTCAAATTACTTGTATGTTAAAGTAATGTTAAACAAGTAAATAAAAAAAAAAAATTAGGTCCACAAAGAAAAATTTTATTTTTAGTTACTTTTAAGTTGAAATTTTCCTCTTACATCTGGCGCTATCTATTGGTAGATACATGCAACTTTAATCTAAAAAAACTAAAATTCATTAATGAATTTATATTAATATATGAATTATTATTTTTATTAATGCATTATATTAAAATGAATAATAATTTAAAAACTGTATTAACATCAAGTGTCATCTACTACAAGTTCAAATACATTTTTTAAAACTTGAGTGGACTAATAAAAAGTATTCAATTAATAATTGAAAATTTGAACAAGATATTTATATGGAGAGTATGAACTAATAGTAGGAATTGAAAAATACAGTAATTCTTGAATAACAATATATTCAACAAAATGTTCAAAAATTAAACAAATCAAAGTACTTATCAAATCATTTTACATGGGATTTTGGAGGGACATGGATATTTGTTAGTGTTTCTGAATCCACGTGAAACTGGGGTCCAGGTCTAATTAGCATAAAATGGGCAAAAAATGACCGTAGAGCGACAAACCCAACCAAACCAAACTAAATCGCAAGTTGCGAATACAATGTCGTGGTTTTCCCTTGGATGACATCGAATCTGTATATATATCTACATTCTAGAGAGAGAACTGTAGATATATATGAGATGAATAGAGATGAATGATTCAATAGAGATAAATTATAAGTTTAAATGCCCGTAATTCGAAAATAACAGATTTTGTAGTTGGGGTAACCCTAATTCATCATGTTAAATCTGGTGCATCCAATGAAAAAATATAAAAGCAACGTGGAATAAGATATGTTTAGCGTATGGTTGAATGTAAAAATATGGTTCAATTTATGGTCTTAAAATAACATTGCTAACTGAAAAATTAATATAGATAACTTTAATATAGCTAACTGAAAACTAATTGATATAATAAAAATTTATTTAATTTCATACATATTTATTCGATCTTGTTAGATGTATAAAAATAATTTTTTTATATCTTGTATGAAAACAATGGTTGAATTTCCTCGTAATTATAGAATATACTTATATTCAATTGGTGGAGCACAACAAATAATAAAAGACGTGCTAAAATATCGGAAAGAAGTATCCCACACACGATATTTCAGTTCCTTCACCCAGATCATCCATCACACCTATCTAAAAAAATCTTTTTCAAACTCCATCCTAAAAGCTGCCTTTGCACAAACGATTTGTCAAATCGGACTCCACTTACATATGTACATAACAGCGACATCAAAAAAACGTTTCTCCCCATTTTTACATAAGGCTGAAGAAAAAAAAAATCTACCATGTCAGAAGTCTGGGACATCCTCTCTTTTATCCGGCACACTCCACTTTCCAATTGACTGCCATCGACAGGTTTCCACCTCCTGTTATGTGGAGCCACCCCTTTTTTTTTTTTTCCTTCTTTCTTTCTCTGCCTTCCTTTTCACCGTTAACAAGAGACCTCCATTCAGACCGATGCCCTGATAATACTGGAAGGGATCTTCTATGATCCAGCCCTTCCTCCTCCTTTTTTTCTTTTTAAATAAAAAAAAGAAAGAAAAAACTGATCGTTTGTCACCGCGGTGGCATCTTCTCCTACAATTCCAACCAAACGATTCGAGAGAAAATACTTCTACTTTCTCTTTCGGATAAGAATAAGGAAGGCACTCACGTGGAAAAGGGGGTCTGGATAAATAAATAAGTAAATAAATTACTCTTCTTTTGTATGTATGCATATACGAGTTTCTTCTGAAGAATTATTCTTCGAGAAGAATGGACTAGAGATGGACAAAAGTGGAGGGCACTATAAAAGAGTGGAAGTTGTTTATAAGTGTTAGGGAATTTCTACTTTTTCCCTAAGGTTCCTGTTGTGTTAAAGTCCTCAGGGGAAATAGAGAAATCTCACGATTTCTTCTGTCTTTCAAGACGGAGTAAATGGTTTTTACGTGAAAGGTTGTTGTTTTCAGTTTGAGAAATTTTGACCGGTTAAAGGGAACCGAAGCATTTATTGCCATCTAATCAAGATAGACTTTGGATTGTTTTCTTGACGAGGAAGGTTAAACCACAGAAGGGAAATGAATCCTTTACTCTTTCGTCAAGAAGTGTATAAAATGATTTGGATAAGTACTTTGATTTCCTTAACTTTTGTATCTTTTATGGGATGTATTTGGTTACTCAAGAATCGCTGTCGTTTTTAATATTACATTGTCGTACAACTAACTTTAACATCATAATTTAAACAAATGCATTTCTGGTCTAATCACAATTTAGACCAGCAATGCATTTCTTTGTCAATAAATAATTTATCTGTTTCTAAATGTATTGATAGTTAAATGAATTAAAAACAAAATTAAGTACATTGGCAATAATTTTATTTAAATCGGACGTTTTTGAATTATGCTCAAAAAGCGAATAAAATACCTAGTTGCTATCTATAGAGATGTCTTCTGAAGACTTGATTTTGTTTCGTTTCAAATTGCGTTGCGGCCTGATGGACAATTTGCTGCCATTCTGAATTTTGGTATGACAGCCTTCAGGTTCGAATTCCAGTGGTTGCGTGGTTATTTCTTAGTTGTTCGGAATCCACACTAAACTGTAGATCCCTGTATAATTAGTCTAAAGGGTGCAACAAATGTCCATGGAGGGAAAAAAAACAAACCAAATCCAAATTGCGATCAAATATAGCGGACATCCGTTGTTCCCCTTGAATAATACTGAATCTGCCATTTATATCTACTATTCTAGAGGCGAAATATATTAAGTCAAATATATTTCGCTTAAGTGCTGTAATTCAAAACTAACAGCATTTTACAGCTACTGTAAAACTAATTCATCATGTTACAGCTGGTTTATACAATGAAATAAATACAAATCCAAGGCGGAATAAGATTGATGTAGAGTTTGGTTGAATGCAAAACCGCACTATTATGTTAAAATAATAAAGATATTTAACCCAATTTGTGGCAACGCGTGCCGCTGGAGAGCATAAGGGTGGAGGTTGAATCCGCTGGCAGCTTTGTTGTAGGCACTGTTGCAAAAAACGAGATGTTCAATGGTGTTTGTTATGTTTAGTATCTTGCCTCATTAGTCGACTACCTGGCAGGGGTTTTTCAGGTTTTCTCTCCAACGATACGCTAAGGCGGTGTAGTTCAAAAACCTCCCAGAAGGCACTGTCCTCCTTCTTTAGCGTTACAGAGTAAATTCAGACTTCTACCTTCGGAAGCTCCGACACAACCGAAGCTGCCCCCTCACCTTTCACCCTTCCATGAGACGACACGGATTTTTGGACTTCGTCTAGATACTGCTGTCTACAAAGTGGAATAATAAAAAAAACTAAAGAAACAAAAATATTTAATGCAGCTCAACGGAAAATAATTAATATAATAAAATGTGCATAGGAATTTATTCAATTATGTACATTTTAAATCGATTTTGTAAGATATACAAAATTAATTTATATTTTCTATGAAAAAAAAGTTGAGTTTCCTAGTAATTATAGCTAAATAGCAATCATATTTATAGAATATATATATATTCAATTTGCAAAGAACGACAAAAAATAAAAGTCGCGCTAAAGTATCTCAAAGATGAATCCCACTTTTTTCGCACAGATCCTTCATCATACCTATCTAAAAAAATATTTTTCAAACACTCCTAATAGCAGCCTTTGCGCAAGCGATTTGACAAATCGGACTCCACTTACATATGTATATAGCGGCGACATAAAAAAAAACGCTTCTCCCCATTTTTACATAAGGCTGAGCAAAAAAAAAAATCTTCCATGTCAAAAGTCCGGGACATCCTCTCTTTTATCCGGCACACTCCACTTTCCAACTGACTGGCCATCGATAGGTTTCTACCTCCTTTTATCTGCAGTCCTCCCCTGTTATTCTTTTTTTCTCTGCCTTCCTTCTCACCGTTGACAAGAGACCTCCATTCAGACCGATGCTCTGATAATACTGGTGGGATCTTCAACGATCCAGTCCTACTTCTTTTTCCTTTAAATAAAAGAAAGGAAGAAAAAACTGATAGTTTGTCACCGCGGCAGCTTCTTCTACAATTCCAATCAACCGATTCGGGAGAAAATACTTCTACTTTCTCTTTTGGTTAAGAATAGGTAAGGCCCTCACGCGGAAAAGGGAGTCTGGATAAATAAATAAATAAGTAAATAAATGACACTTCCTTTTTTTATGTATGTGCATACGAGTTTCTTCTGAAGAATTGTTCTTCGACAAGAATAGACTACAGATGGACAAAAGTGGAGGTTACTACAACAGAGTGGAAGGTATTTCTAAGTCTTAAGGAATTTCCATCTTTTTCCCCAGGGGTTTGTTTTTCCTTAAGGTTCCTGTTGTGTAAAGTCCCCAGGGGAAATAGAGAAATCTCGAGATTTCTTCTTCTGTCTTTCAAGAGAGAGTAAATGATTTTCACGTGAAAGGTTGTTGTTTTTCGTTTGAGATATTTTTAACCACTTAAATGGAACAAAAGTATCCAGTGCCATCTAATCCTAATAGATTTTGGATTGTTATATTGTCGAAAAGTCTAAAGCACCAATCAAAAATGAACCATTTACTGTTTCATTAATAACGGCATAAAATTATTTGCATAAGTACTTTGATTTATTTAAATTTTGAACATTTTACTGATTATATTTTCAAGAATTGATGTTTTTTAAATAAAAAATTTAACGTACAATTAACTTTAATTTCATAATTTAAATAAAGACATTGCTTGTTTAATCATAATTTAGACAAGTAATGCGCTTGTTTGTCAATAAATATTGAATTTTTAAGAAATTTATAAAATTTTTAGTAGTTCATATCTCTCATATATGATGAACATTTCGTAGCACACTAAAAGAGAGTTGAATAGTGGCATGTTAAAAGGATAATTAATGTTCTGTAGGTCTCAAATAAAATCCGACATAGGGTTCATAGTGAAGATAAAGTGTTCAAGTTTAAAAAGGATGGACTGGCATATCACCAAATCACGTGTTTCAATACGACTTGGTGTATTGTTGGAACATATGAATCTGAACAATAAGCTTTTTAATCAGTTGTCTATCTAATCTGGACATCGGATTAAAGAGGTTTTATTCTTCAATACTCATTTTTATTTTTGAGTTACAGCTACGAATCGACTGCTTGTTTAACGCGTTCGACTAACCAAACACAAAGAGTTTGGTTTGTAACTAGACCAACGAAGCCAAAATGAAACATCTCGTGTCTTCGTCAATGGTGCCACGATAAATCCGAACACCGGAACGTTCTTGAATTGATCCCAACGAAGTGAATACAAAATTTAGATGTTTGTTAGTGTTTCGTAATCCACGTTGAACTGTAAGTCCATATCTAATTAGCCTAAATTGTTAAAAAAATGTCCGTGGAGTGACAAACCAAACCAAATCCAAATTGCGAATGCAATATAGCGGATATCCATGATCCCACAGGATAACGCTAAATCTGCTATATATCTAGCGTTTTAGAGGTAAATAATTTCAAATTAAAGTGTCCGTAATTCGATAATAACAGCACCTTTTACTCACTAATAGTATTTTTAACACTAATTCATCATGTTAAATCTGGCCTATACAATGAAATAAATATAAGCTGTATAATATGTAAAATACAATATATATATCTCAAAAAAGTATCCCTCACATGATCTTTCACTTCGATCAGACCTATCTAAAAAATCTTTTTCAAACTCCATCCTAAAAGCAGCCTTTGCTCAAACAATTTGACAAATTGGACTCGACTTACGTATGCACATAATAGCGACATCCAGAAAACGTTTCTCCCATACTTTTACATAGGGCTAAAGGAAAAAATCTACCATGTCGGAAGTCTAGGACATCCTCTCTTTTATCCGGCACGCTCCACTTTCCAACTGACTGACCATCGACAGGTTTCCACCTCCTTCTATCTGCAACCTCCCCTTTTATTCTTTTTTTATTCCTTCTTTCTTTCTGTGCCTTCCTTTTTCACAGTTAACAAGAGACCTCCATTCAGACCGATGCCCTGTTAATACTGCAGGGATCTTCTACGATCCAGCCCTACTTCTTTCTTCTTAAAGAAAGGAAAGGAAAGAAAAACGGATCGTTTGTCACCGCGGTAGCATCTTCTACAATCCCAAACAAACGATTAGGGATAAAATACTTCTACTTTCTCTTTTGGTTAAGAATAGGGAAGACCCTCACGTGGAAAAGGGGTCTGGATAAATAAATAAATAACTAAGTAAATAAAGGACTCTTCTTTTGTATGTATGTATATACGAGTTTTTTCTGAAGAACTATTCTTCAAGAAGAATTGACTACAGATGGACAAAAGTGAAGGTTACTACAACAGAGTGAAAGGTATTTTTAAGTGTTAAGGAATTTCCACTATTTACCCAAGGGTTATTTTTTCCTTAAGGTTCCTGTTGTGTAAAGTCCCCAGGGGAAATAGAGAAATCTCGTGATTTCTTCTGTCATTCAAGATGGATTAAATGATTTTTACGTGAAAGTTTGTTGTTTTTCGTTTGAGAATTTTTGGCCATTTAAAGGGAACAAAAGCATCCAGTGTGATCTAATCAAGATAGACATTGGATTGTTTTATTGGCGAAGAAGGTTGAAACATCAAGGGAAAAGGAACCATTCATGACCATTCATTTCATGAAGTTTGGTATAAAATTATCTGGATAAGTACTTTGATTTGTTTAACTTATGAATTTTTCATTGAGTACATTTGTTAGTCAAGAATAGCTATCTTATTTAATATTACTTTAACGTACAATTAACTTCAACATCATAATATAGGTTAACATTGAGACTAGCAGCTGTTTGTAAATAAATAATATGTCTGTTTTTAAATGTATTGATGGATAAATAATTTTTAAAAAAGTTAAGAACATGATGATTATTATTAAAATTCCACTTTCAGAATGATGTAGAAAAAGAACCACTCATTCACAATGAGTTCAAATCTGAACTGAAGATACCTGAAGAAAGGAAAAATGGTATGGCATCAAACAAAAGGTCCAAAAAAAGTTCCACACATCTAATTTGATATGACCTTGATGAGGTGGATGAACTTTCAAAAAACAGTGTTACATTGAACATTACAGTTGGTTTAATGGGCAAGACATGTAAAATACGTTGTAATTTAGATTCAAAATATCAGTTGCAGCCGAATTCACATTCTTTATGACGCTTACAGCGCCATCTATTAATACACAGTGGAATATTTTTATTTGATGCCGTACCGCTTCCCCTTCGTCAAGTATCTTCAATTCCAATTTAAACTCATTGTGATTAGTGGTTCTTGAATTATAATCACAGTGTATATAACAAACGAAATACAATAGAATATTTTTTTTTTGCTTTTGGTAGTATATAAAACTTGTGATATAAACTATTATTTTAAAATAACAACGATATTTAATATAGTGAACCGGAAAATAATTAATATAATGAAAAATGCATAGGAATTTAATTAATTACATATGTTTTTATTCGATTTGCTAGATGTATAAAATAATGTACAATAAAAATTAACATTTTTCTCATAATTACAGCTAATTAAGAATTATATTTATAGAATATAAATGTATTTAATTGACAGAGCACGATATATAATAAAAGATGTGCTAAAATATTACAAAAAATTATCTCACACATGATATTTCACTTCCTTCACACAAATCATCCATCATACCTATCTGAAAAAATCTTTTTCAAACTCCTTCCTAAAATCAGCCTTTGCTCAAACGATTTGACAAATCGGACTCGACTTACATACGCACATAACAGCGACATCAGAAAAACGTTTCTACCCCATTTTTACATAGGGCTGAAGAAAAAAATGCACCATGCCAGAAGTCCAGGACATGCTCTGTTTTTTCTGGCACGCTCCACTTTCCAACTGACTGGCCATCGACCGGTTTCCACCCCTTTTTATCTGCCCCCTTTTTCTTCTTTTTTTCTTTCTTCTGTCTTTCTCTGCCTTCCCTTTCAACGTTAACAAGAGACCTCCATTCAGAAGATGCCCTGCTGATACTGAAGGGATCTTCTATGCTCCAGCCCTACTTCTTCTTTTTTTCCTTAAATAAAAGAAAGAAAGAAAAACGGATCGTTTGTAACCTCGGTAGCATCTTCTTCTACAATCCCAACCAAACGATTGGGGAGAAAATACTTCTACTTTCTCTTTCGGCTAAGCATAGGGAAGGCCCTCACGTGGAAAAAGGGGTCTGGATAAATAAATAAGTAAATAAATGACTCTTCTTTTGTATGCATGTGCATACGAGTTTCTTCTGAAGAATTATTCTTTGAGAAGAATAGACTACAGATTGACAAAAGTAGAGGCTGGAATAGAGTGGAAGTTATTTCTAAGTCTTAAGGAATTTCCACTTTTTCCCCCAGGGGTTAGTTTTTTTCCTAAGGTTCCTGTTGTGTAAAGTCCCCAGAGGAAATAGAGAAATCTCAAGATTTCTTCTGTCTTTCAAGACGGATTAAATGATTTTGACGTGAAAGGTTGTTGTTTTCAGTTTGAGAAATTTTGACCAGTTAAAGGGAACAAAAGCGTCCAGTGCTATCTAATCAAAATAGACTTTGGATATTTTTATTGACGTGAAAGGTTACAGTACCTAGGGAAAATGAATCATTTACTGTTTCGTCAAGAGTTGTATAAATTTATTTGGATAAGTACTTTGATTAACTTTTGAATATTTTATTGAGTATATTTATTACTCAAACATTGCTGTCTTTTTTTAATATTACTTTAGCTTACAATTAATTTTAACATAAAAATTTATGCTTTCATTTAGAGTAGCAATGCAGTTCTTTTTCAATAAATAATTTATCTGTTTTTAAATGTATTGATAGTTAAATGAATAAGAATAAAATTAATTATGTTGGCAATCATTTTATTTATTTACTAAAAGCTTTATTGCAAAATCAGTCAATTCTCATTTATTTCATTATTATCTTATGCCTATTATATCATTGAACCCATTAGCACAAAAATTAATCAAATTTGGCGACTTCCATTACAACAGAATATGTTGAAATACATATTGACCTTTTTTTCAATGTTATTGATATATTGAGCTGAATGAAAATGATATTTTAGAGATACTTATGCAACGTTATTTGTTTCGTGTTATTGTAGTATATCAAAAGATACAGCTTACTTGAATCTAGCTAGTAACCATTGCAAATCGTTGAAATACATATTTTTGAGCAACTATCTTTAAATTTAAAAGATTATTCTTGTAATTTATCCCTTCACGGGGCCTTTGTTCATATCTTCCGTTTATTATTGACCATTCCAGTATTAACTCTTATCTCATTTGATAAACGTACAGTCATCCCCCCCTAAAACAAATGAGGTATCCTAAATAACGTTTATAATTATCATTAAATCACCACATAAGGGGCCACAATAAATCCGAAAATTTGGACGTTTTTGAATTGGGCTCAAGGAAACGAATATAAAACCTAAACGCCATCAACGGAGATAGCTCCTGAGAAATAGATTTTGTTTGGATTCAAATTGCATTGAAGCCTGATGGCCAATTGGCTACCATCTGGACTTTGGTATAAAAGGTTACAGTTTCGAAACCTGGCGATGGCATGGACGTTTATTTAAAGGTTCGGAATATACTTTAAACTATATATCCAGGTCTAATTAGCCAAAAGTGGGCAAAAACGGGACCATACAGGGCCAAATCTAACCAAATTGCGAATTCAATATATTAGATATAAGTGATACTTGGATAACACTGAATCTGCTATATGTCTACCGTTGTAGAGGTGAATGACATCAATACAATACAAAGACAGTTAATCATTATGGCATAAGCAAGGGCTGCACCGCTGTTACTCCTTTAGCACTAACCAGGAGAACATGTAGCTTGAAGGTATGCTACGTACGCGAGTAGCATTACGCGCACAACGCTCTACTATATTAGACCGCTATATCGTATTTGACAGGGACTTACGGTATAAAGTGCATTTCGAAAAACTTGCAAATATCCATGTCACCGGCGGGACTGTGGTACCAGTGCCAAAGAACTAGCAACTCGGCCATCAGGCACCGAATGACTTCAAGTGAAAGTGGCCGTAATTTGAAAATAACAGTACTTTCCAGTAACTGTAACACTACCTCATCATGCTAAATGTGTACAAAATTAAATAAAATAAATACAAGCACAAAGAGGAATGAAATTTATTTAATGTTTGGTTGAATATAAAACCCACAATTATTTTAAAATAATAATACTATTTAATGTAGTTAAATGGAAAATAATTGATGCAATTAAATATGTATAGGAATTTATTTAATTTGCATACATTTTAATTCAATTGTGTGAGATGTATAAAAATAATTTATATTTTGTAGGAAAAAAATGGTTAATTCCCTCGTAATTACAGATAAACAAAATCATATTTATGGAATATATGTATATTCAATTGGCAGAGAACGAGAAGTAATAAAATACGTGGTAAAATATCTCAAAGAAGTATCCCCCACATGATAATTCACTTCCTTCACACAGATCATCCATCATACCCATCTAAAAAATCTTTTTCAAGCTCCATCCTAAAAGCTGCCTTTGCTCAAACGATTTGACAAATCGAACTCGACTTACATATGTACATAACAGCGACATCAAAAAAACGTTTCTCCCCATTTTTACATAGAGCTGAAGAAAAAAATCTACCATGTCAGAAGTCCAGGACATCCTCTCTTTTATCCGGCACGCTCCACTTTCCAACTGACTGGCCATCGACAGGTTTCTTCACCTCCTTTTATCTGCAACCTCTCCTTTTATTCTCTTATTCTTTTTTTTATTCTTCTTTCTCTGCCTTCCTTTTCACCGTTAACAAGAGACCTCCATTCAGACCGATGCCCTGATAATACTGGAAGGGGTCTTCTGCGATCCAGCCCTACTTCTTTCTTCTTAAAGAAAAGAAATGAAAGAAAAAAACTGATCGTTTGTCACCACGGTAGCATCTTCTTCTACTATTCCAACCAAACGGTAGGGGAGAAAATACTTCTACTTTCTTTTTCGGCTAAGAATAGGGAAGGGAAAATAGGGTCTGGATAAATAAATAAATAAGTAAATAAATGACTCTTCTTTTGTATGTACGTATGTATATACGAGTTTCTTCTGAAGAATTGTTCTTCAAGAAGAATAGACTACAGATGGACAAAAGTGGAGGTTACTACGACAGAGTGGAAGTTATTTCTAAGTCTTAAAGAATTTCCACTTTTTCCCCGGTGGTTAGTTTTTCCCTAACGTTCCTGTTGTGTAAAGTCCCAAGAGGAAATAGAGGAATCTTGGATTGCTTCTGTCTTTCAAGACGGAGTAAATGATTTTACCTGAAAGGTTCTTGTTTTTTGTTTGAGAAATTTAGACCAGCTAAAAGGAACAAAAGCATCCATTGTCATCTAATCAACATAGATTTTGGATTGTTTTCTTAACGAGGAAGGTTAAAGCACAGAAGAAAAATGAATCATTTACCCTTTCGTGCAGAAGGGTATAAAATGATTTGGATAAGTACTTTGATTTGTTTAACTTGTGTATCTTTTATTGCCTATAATTGTCAGTCAAGAACTCTGTCCTCTTCAATTTTAGTTCAACATCATAATCTATGTATTCATTTTAATTAGCAATGCGGTTGTTTGTCAAATAATTTATCTGTTTATAAATGTAATCATTATTAAATTAACTAAAAATAAAATTACACAGGAAGGTAATAATTTTATTTATATAACAAAAATATTAGTACAAAATCAGTCAGTTCTCATTTAATTTCTTTATCATCTAATTTCTATTATGTTATTTGACATAACGAAATAGAGTTAGAGTAATTACAAAGTTATATTATTTTCAATTACTGACACTAATTACTGAATTTAAGTATTTCACGTTTAGAACGGTTGATATATAGCAGGTTTAGCTTTATCCAAAGCGAACCACGGATACCTGTTATATTGCACTCGCAATTTGGAACAAAAAAAAAAAAATCCATTCCTCAGAAGCAGTCTCCATCGAAGGATCAAAGTGTTATAATCGTTGTAACGTAATGAATAAGTGCAACTGTATATATACATTTCTGTTATTTTCGAATTACGGGAACATTGAATTGAAAAAAATGCGTTATACCCGGATCCCGGATATATGCTATATTTTTTGGATTTTATTTGATTTGCCATTCTACGGTCAATTTTGCACACTTTATGCTAATTAGATCAGGGCCGGTGCATTCCGAAACACTAAAAACATATATGCCACCGCCAGGATTCGAACCTTAAATATGTGGTAGCAAAGTCCAGAGCGTTAGCTAAATGGCCATATAAGTAATATAAAAATAGATAGGAATTCTTGACAACAAATAAACGGTTCAAAAGTAAAACAAATCATAGTACTTTTCCAAAAAAATGTATACCCCTCTTGAAGGAACAGTAAATGATTCATTTTTCATCGGTGCTTTAACCTTATTCTCCATAAAACATTCCAAATTCTATCTTGATTAGATGGCACTAGAATGCTGTTGTTCCCTTTAACTAGTCAAAATTTCTCAAACGAAAGACAACAAACTCTCACGTAAAAATCATTTACTCCATCTTTAAAGACAGAAGAAATCTTTGGATTTCGTTTTTTTTCCCTGGTGACTTTACACAACAGGAACCTTAGGGAAAAGCTAACCACTAGCGAAAAAGTGGAAATTCCTTAAGACTTAGAAACAACTTCCACTCCACTCGACTGTAGTAACCTCCGTATTGCCCATCCGTAATCTATTCTTCTCGAAGAACAATTCTTCAGCAGAACTCGTATATAGATACATACAAAAGAAGAGTCATTTATTTACTTATTTATTTATTTATTTATCCAGACCCCCTTTTCCACGTGATGGCCTTTTCTATTCTTAGCCAAAAGAGAAAGTAGAAGTATTTTCTCGCCAATCGTTTGGTTGGGATTGTAGTCGAAGATGCTAGCGCGGTGACAAACGATCAGTTTTTCTTTCTTTCTTTTATTTAAACGAAAAAAAAAAGAAGTAGGGCTGTATCGTAGAAGATTATTATCAGGGCATCGGTCTGAATGGAGGTCTCTTGTTAACGGTGAAAAGTAAGGCAGAGAAAGAAGAAAGAAAAAAAAATATAAGGGATAAAATATGTCGGATAAAAGGAGGTAGAAACCTGTCGATGGCCAGTCAGTTGGAAAGTGCAGCGTGGAGGATAAAAGAGAGGATGTCCCGGACTTCTGACATGGTGCATCTTTTTCTTCAGCCCTATGTAAAAATGAGGAGAAACGTTTTTTTGGATGTCGCTGTTATGTACATGTACATGTGTAAGTGGAGTCCGATTTGTCAAATCCTGTGAGCATTAGACTGCTTTTTGGATGGAATTTGAAAAAGATATTTTTTTGATAGGTATGATAGATGATCTGCGGGAAGGAAGTGAAAGACCATGTGTGGGATACTTCTTTGAGTCGGTTTAATACCTCTTGATTTGCCAATTTAATATACGTATATTCTATAAATATGATTGTTATTTAGCAGTAGTTACGAGGAAATTCAACCATTTTTTTCATACAAAATATGATTTATTTTGATACCTTTCACAAAATCGTATTACACTGAAGTGACAAAAGTCATGGGACACCTCTTAATATCGTGTCGGCCCTCCTTTCGCCCGACGAAGTGCAGCAACTCGACGTGGCATGGACTCAACAAGTCATTGGAAGTCTTCTGCAGGAATATTGAGCCATGCTGTCTCGATAGACGTCCATAATTGTGAAAGCGTTGATGGTGCAGGATTTTGGGCACGAACAGACCTCTCGATGATGTCCCATAAATGCTCGATGGGATTCATGTCGGGCGATCTAGGTGGCCAGATCATTCGTTGGGATTGTTCAGAATGTTCTTCAAACCAATCGCGAACAGTTGTGGCCCGGTGACATGGCGCATTGTCCTCCATAAAAATCCCATCGTTGTTTGGGTACATAAAGTCCATGAAAGGCTGCAAGTGATCTCCAAGTAGCTGAA
Organism: Caerostris darwini; assembly: GCA_021605075.1. Classification (NCBI taxonomy): domain Eukaryota; kingdom Metazoa; phylum Arthropoda; class Arachnida; order Araneae; family Araneidae; genus Caerostris; species Caerostris darwini. The sequence goes on from BPLQ01003361.1 coordinate 100,430, forward strand.
CATAAGCATTTCCAGTCAATGTCCGGTCCAGTCGCACCAGAGGACCAAGTCCATGCCATGAAAAAACAGCCCACACCATTACGGAGCCACCACCAGCTTGAACAGTGCCTTGCTGACAGTTTGGGTCCATGGCTTCGTGGGGTCTGCGCCACACTCGAACCCTACCATCAGCTCTTACCAACTGAAATCGTGACTCATCGGACCAGGCCACGGTTTTCCATTCATCTAGGGACCAACCGATATGCTCACGTGCCCACGAGAGTCGCTGCAAGCGATGTCGTTCTGTCAGTAAAGGCACTCGAGTCGGTCTTCTGCTGGAATAGCCGAAGAAAGCCAAATTTCTCCGCACAGTTCTAACAGACAAGTCCCTTGTACGTCCCACATTGATTTCTGCTGTTATTTGACGCAGTGTTGCTTGTCGGTTAGAATTTACGACTCTTTGCAGACGTCGCCGGTCTCGGTCGTTAAGTGCAGGCGGTCGACCGCTGCGCTGTCCATGGTGGGATGTTATGCCTGAAATTTCAAAGTCTCGGCACACTCTTGACACAGTGGATCTGGGAATGTTCAATTCCCTAACGATTTCCGAAATGGCATGACCCATGCGTCTAGCTCCAACTAACATTCCGCGTTCAAAGTCTGTTAATTCCCGTCGTGCGGTCATCATCACGTCAAAACCGCTTCACATGAATAACTTGAACAGAAATGAAAGCTCTGCGAAAGCACTGCTCATTTATACCTGTTCTACGCGATGCTACTGCCATCTGAAAATTTGCATATTGCTATCGCATGACTTTTGTCACTTCAGTGTAAATTGTATGAAATTGAATAAATTCCTATTAATTTATTTTATTACATCAATTATTTTCAGTTACCCACATTAAATATCATTACTATTTTAAGGACATGAAGAGGTTTTATATTCATTACAACGCTAAATATATCTTAATCCGCATAGCTTTTTTATGTATTTTATTAAGAACACCAGATTTATCATTTTGAAATAGATTTACAGTAACTACAAAATGCTGTTATTAGAAATATTTTGCATACCGTACTTTAAGAATACGGTATTTTTTTTCTCCAGCGCGCATGCTCATAGGAAATTGCACGTGCGTATCTGTAATAATGTTTCCTATGAGTATGCGCGCTAGGGAGGAAAAAATACCGTATTCTTAAAGTACGGTATGCAGAAACTCTCTATTATCTAATTACGGTCCCTTTAACTTGAAGTCATTCGGGGTCTGATGGCCAAGTGGATAGTGCTCCGGCGCTTCGTATTTTACTTTTAATTCATTTAACCATCAATATATTTAAAAAAGATAAATTATTTGTTGACAAACAATTTCTAGTCTAAATGTCAACCTAAGGTATGACGTTAAAGTTAATTGTACGTTAAAGTAATATTAAAGACAGCAATTCTTGACTATCAAATATACTCAATAAAAGATTCCTAAGTTAAACAAATCAAAGTATTTTATCCAAATAGATTTATATAACTCTTGACAAAACAGTAAATGATTCATTTTCCTTTGGTGCCTTAATCTTCTTCATCAATAAAAAAATTCAATGTATATCTCGATTAGATGGCACTGGATGCTTTTGTTCCCTTTAACTGGTGAAAATTTCTCAACCGAAAACAACAATCTTTCACGTAAAAATATTTACTCCATCTTGAAAGACAGAAGAAATCTTTGTATTTCTCTCTTTGCCCTGGGGACTTTACACAACAGGAACCTTAGGGGGAAAACTAACCACTAGAGAAAAAGTGGAAATTCCTTAAGACTTAGGAATAACTTCCGCTCTGTTGTAGTAACCTCCACTTTTGTCCATCTGTAGTCTATTCTTTTCAAAGAACAATTCTTCAGCAGAACTCGTATATAGATACATACAAAAGAAGAGTCATTTATTTACTTATTTATTTATTTATCCAGACCCCCTTTTCCGCGTGACGGCCTTCGCTATCCTTAGCCAAAAGAGAAAGTAGAAGTATTTTCTCATCAATCGTTTGGTAGGGATTGTAGAAGAACATGTTACCGTGGTGACAAACGATAAGTTTTTCTTTCTTTCTTTTATTTAAAGAAAAAAAGAAGTTGGGCTGGATCGTAGAAGATTATTATCAGGGCATCGGTCTGAATGGAGGTCTCTTGTTAACGGTGAAAAGTAAGGCAGAGAAAGAAGAAAGAAAAAAAAATATAAGGGATAAAATATGTCGGATAAAAGGAGGTAGAAACCTGTCGATGGCCAGTCAGTTGGAAAGTGCAGCGTGGAGGATAAAAGAGAGGATGTCCCGGACTTCTGACATGGTGCATCTTTTTTTTCTTCAGCCCTATGTAAAAATGAGGAGAAACGTTTTTTTGGATGTCGCTGTTATGTACATGTACATGTGTAAGTGGAGTCCGATTTGTCAAATCCTGTGAGCATAGACTGCTTTTTGGATGGAATTTGAAAAAGATATTTTTTTGATAGGTATGATAGATGATCTGCGGGAAGGAAGTGAAAGACCATGTGTGGGATACTTCTTTGAGTCGGTTTAATACCTCTTGATTTGCCAATTTCATATACGTATATTCTATAAATATGATTGTTATTTAGCAGTAGTTACGAGGAAATTCAGCCATTTTTTTTCATACAAAATATGATTTATTTTTATACCTTTCACAAAATCGTATTAAATTGTATGGAATTGAATAAATTCCTATTAATTTATTTTATTACATCAATTATTTTCAGTTACCCACATTAAATATCATTACTATTTTAAGGAAATGAAGAGGTTTTATATTCATTACAACGCTAAATATATCTTAATCCGCATAGCTTTTTGATGTATTTTATTATGAACACCAGATTTATCATTTTGAAATAGAGTTACAGTAACTATAAATTGCTGTTATTAGAAATATTTTGCATACCGTACTTTAAGAATACGGTATTTTTTTTCTCCCTAGCGCGCATGCTCATAGGAAATTGCACGTGCGTATCTGTAATAATGTTTCCTATGTGTATGCGCGCTAGGGAGGAAAAAATACCGTATTCTTAAAGTACGGTATGCAGAAACTCTCTATTATCTAATTACGGTCCCTTCAACTTGAAGTCATTCGGGGTCTGATGGCCAAGTCGATAGTACTCCGGCGCTTCGTATTTTACTTTTAATTCATTTAACCATCAATATATTTAAAAAAAGATAAATTATTTATTGACAAACAATTTCTAGTCTAAATGTCAACCAAAGGTATGACGTTAAAGTTAATTGTATATTAAAGTAATATTAAAGACAGCAATTCTTGACTATCAAATATACTCAATAAAAGATTCACTAAGTTAAACAAATCAAAGTATTTTATCCAAATAGATTTATATAACTCTTGCCAAAACAGTAAATGATTCATTTTCCTTTGGTGCCTTAATCTTCTTCATCAATGAAAAAATTCAATGTATATCTCGATTAGATGGCACTGGATGCTTTTGTTCCCTTTAACTGGTGAAAATTTCTCAACCGAAAACAACAATCTTTCACGTAAAAAATATTTACTCCATCTTGAAAGACAGAAGAAATCTTTTTATTTCTCTCTTTGCCCTGGGGACTTTACACAACAGGAACCTTAGGGAGAAAACTAACCACTAGAGAAAAAGTGGAAATTCCTTAAGACTTAGGAATAACTTCCGCTCTGTTGTAACCTCCACTTTTGTCCATCTGTAGTCTATTCTTTTCAAAGAACAATTCTGCAGAAGAAACTCGTATATACATACAAACAAAAGAAGAGTCAGTCATTTACTTATTTATTTATTTATCCAGACCCCCTTTTCCGCGTGAGGGCCTTCGCTATCCTTAGCCAAAAGAGAAAGTAGAAGTATTTTCACATCAATCGTTTGGTAGGGATTGTAGAAGAACATTTTACCGCGGTGACAAACGATAAGTTTTTCTTTCTTTCTTTCTTTTATTTAAAGAAAAAAAGAAGTAGGGCTCGATCGTAGAAGATCCCTTCCAGTCTTATCAGGGCATCGGTCTGAATGGAGGTCTCTTGTTAACGGTGTAAAAGGAAGGCAGAGAAAGGAGAAAGAATAAAAAAAGAATAAAAGGGGGGAGTCGCAGATAAAAGGAGGTGGAAACCTGTCGATGGCCGGTCTGTTGGAAAGTGGAGCGTGGCGGATAAAAGAGAGGATGCCCTGGACTTCTGACATGGTGCATTTTTTTTTTCTCCAGCCCTATGTAAAAATGGGGGAAACGTTTTTTTTTTTTGGTGTCGATGTTATATACATATGTAAGTCGAGTCCAATTTGTCAAATCGTTTGTGCAAAGCCTGCTTTTAGGATAGAGCTTGAAAAAGATTTTTTTAAATAGATATGATGGATAATCTGTGTGAAGGAAGTGAAAGATCATGTGTGGGATACTTCTTTTGGAGTACTTTAGTACGCCTTTTATTATTTGTCGTGCTCTGCCGAATGGATATACGTATATTTTATAAACAAGATTGTTATGCAGCTGCAATTAAGAGCAAAATAATTTTTTTTTTTTTTTTTAAAAATTAAAAATTATTTTTATATATC
>BPLQ01003364.1:0-288095 GCA_021605075.1 Caerostris darwini
TATATAAACATTTGAAATCATGCATTTTTTTGATGCAGTTTAAAAACTATACGATTAAGAAACCATTCAGTTTTGGGAAATTTGAACCATTATGGACATTCAAGTACAATTAACTTTTTGGTGATCGAATTCATACATCGAGCATGGCAATTTTCGATGTTGTTTTAAAAGTTATCTGGCATGTTCTTATGAGGGACATAAACATTTGAATTTATAGATTTTTTTATATGCAGTTTAAAAACTATACTATTAAGAAACCATTAAATTTTTTGGCAAATTCTATTTGAACAGTTAAAAGTTAAATAAAAAGAATAATATTTATTTATTAATGTCCACAAAATATGGCTTTTGAGCATGCAAGGCTAATTTTCATCTATAAATTGTCGATGTAATGGGAAATATTTATTTGGGCAAGATATTTATGACGAAAAGTAGATTGAAATAAAAATATAATCACATTTATTTTAAATATTTTTTATTCATTTTTTTGTATTATTTTAAAAAATATGGTTAATTAACAATGCTACAATTACCAGTGCACAAAACAAATGACTCAAATTACACAAGACAAAACTAAAACTGCAGAACGCTATGGATAATACAAACAAAAACTCTTTACCTATTTTCTATAAAAAAAAATAGTTTACTCAAAATATGTATGGCTTTATATACTAAATATGCAAGCACAAAATAATAACTAAGTAAAAATTATTACAATACGGCGAAAAAAAAAATATGAATACTTTATAGCCAAACAACACCTCCCAACTATTAGGAAGTAATTAAACAATTAACAAATAATTACTGAAACTTAACGTATGAAGACAATACAAAATCATTTTGTACTATAAAATCTAAACGTTACTGCAAAAAACACAAATTGAATAAAACCAAATATTTTTCAACAAACAAAACTATAGCATAGCACTAGTTGACAGAGTAGTATTGTTTACATTAACTAACACACCAGTAGTGTGATCCAATATTTAAAAAAAATAATTAATTTACCAGGAAAAAAAATACCAAAGAAAATGATTCATTTTTTTTCCTAAGGCAGTACTTATGCCCTAGAATTTTTATTTTATAACATCCCATGGGATTAATAAAAAAAAAATTAAGCAAATAAAATTTATATGACATAAAAAATAAAAGAAACACAACACAAGATACAAATAAAATTGGATAACTATCACCTCGCAACTTAATACTTCACAACCATTCACACAATACATAACTAATTTAACAATTCGCTTAACCGCAATAGAGAGCCACAATACAAATAAAAGATATACTTTAAGCAGAAAAGCTTGCATCATAATAAACACAAATCAAAACATATTTAAGGTATCTGACTACGTTAAAAAAAATCGATAATTTAATTCCTTTTTAAAGTAAAGCCCTATACTTTAAAAATTCCAAAAATACCTCATAATAATTTTCTTAAATCTATGAGAGGTAGTTAGTTATATTTATGGCAATTTAAGCAAGGAAATATTAATTTAAATATTAATTAATATTAATATTAACCATTAAACTCATTTTATTAACTAGGATTTAATCATCAAATCCATTTTATTAGTCTTTTTAAAAACCAAACTTTATGCCATGATATTATGTAGACAGGTGTAAGAATGTAATAAAGCACAAGTTCATTAATATATATGTTACATTTCATTTTATAGCCACTTTTGCAATAATTTTTCGGAATTAAAACTGGAATAATTATTATTAAATTATTCCAATTATTAATTAATTGATAATTGGAATTAATTTTTAATAAATGCTAAACTAAGACTTAATCAATAAATCCATTTTATTAGTCTTTTTTCCAAACCAAACTTATGCCATGATATTATGCAGACAGGTGTACTACACCCTTATTAATGTAGTAATATATATGTTAAGTTCAATAATATATATGTTACATTTCATTTTATAGATAAAATTATTCCAATTATTAATTGATAATTTTAATTAATTTTTAATAAATATTAAACTAGGACTTAACCTATACCTTATTATAAAGTTAATAGCAATTCATACATATTTATGAAAACTAATTGCAACTGGAATATTTTTTTTATTTATAGTACTTTACTCAATAGTCAAATTTTAAATATCTATTTCAAACATATTTATGAAAAGTAATTGCCACTGCAATATTTCTTTATTTATAGTGCTTTACTCAATAATCAAATTTTAAATAACAATTTCAAACATATTTATGAAAGGTAATTGCCACTGCAATATTTATTTATAGTGCTTTACTCAATAATCAAATTTTAAATATCAATTTCAAACATATTTATGAAAGGTAATTGCCACTGCAATATTTCTTTATTTATAGTGCTTTACTCAATAATCAAATCTTAAATATCAATTTCAAACATATTTATGAAAGGTAATTGCCACTGCAATATTTTTTTTTTTTATTTATAGTGCTTTGCTCAATAGTTGAAATTTTAAATATCAATTTCAAACTATTTTCCACAATTTTAATTTTAAATGTACTACTACATTTTGCATTCCATACTTTGAAACTCAAGTGCACATAGGAAGAAAAAGTTATTACATATACAATTTTTTCTTTAAAAAATTATCTTCAAACGCAGTCAGATACCTAATAGTTCAGGAAAAGAAATAATCACCACACTGGTATGAAATGTGTTTTTTTATTTTAATTTTTTTGTGCATTAATTATGACAAACCCAGAGTTTCACAGCGATTTTATAGGAAGAAACTACATGACATAAGGCTATACACAGCAATAGGAACACAGATGCACCTGATATGTTTACAACAAAAGAGAGAAAAAAAAATTAAGTCAAGCAATTATTGACCCAGTTTAGTGAAACAGCTTGTATCACAAAAAGAGTTCTGGTTACATAGAAAAAGTTAACATTTTGGCTTGTAAAAATAGAGCACTCCAAACATTATTTAAAAACTAGTGCAAATCCATCTCGGACAGCTGATTGGTCGAGCTCAACTTACAAGTTTGTGAGACTTAGTGGGGGGTCCCAACTTTTCAAAATCTTCCATTATTAAAATATTTAAATGTCATTCTATAACAGAGCAATAATTTGCATAATGTTATTAACACTTACTGTTGGTCCATTTAAATAAAATGTTTCAAGATTTTATTTACTGATAGTCATTTCGTCAAACATGCTTCGAGATATTTTTAACATATATCCAACATAATCCATCTATTAACGCATCCTTTATCATACTTTTTCCGATTTTGCGGGGAAAAATATAAATGTTTTAACATTTTTTAAATAAATAATAAACTTTAGGAGAATTGTGGCAAAATAGAGCCAAAAAAATCTGAAATGAAATGAATTAAATGGAAAAGGTAACTAATTTTAAATTGAGTTAATTACTTTTAAAAAATTAATACCAAAAAAAAATTTCAAAAAGATCAAAAAGAAAAAAATTCAATAAAAAATTGTAATGTAGGCATTTTGTCAACATTTCTAAACTCACAAAATTTGATTCAATTTTTTTAATATAATAATTAAAAAAAGATTTAATTCTTTTAAATAGCAGTTTGTCAAAATAGAAAATGAGATTTGAAATTTATTATACATTTTGAGTTATTTTATGTATGATAAGAGAAGAGATATATATTTATCCTTGATACTAAATTTCCTACAAATATTATTTAAGATCACTTCTCTCCTTTAAGTATTACATACTCAAAATTTAAATGCCTGCTTTATAAAATAATGTAACTTAAAATGTTAATTAGTAAATCAAATGAAGTAGATAATTAAGGAGAATTTAATTAATATCGAAGATTCTTTAGCAAAACAAACAAATGTATTTATAAGTGTTCATAAAAATTAGACAAATACTATTTGAAATAATTAATTAATATGCAACCAAAAATAAATTAATATTAAACTGAACTTCAGTCTCAAATCAATAAATTTGGGGAAATTAAATTCGGAAGACTCAAACAAGACACCACAGCCATCCGAGACAGACTTATTAAGCATTATCCTATCTAATATCTGAAAACCCCAATTATGTCATTCAAGACAAAATATCATTTGGCCATTTTTCTTTCACGCATGTTGGTGTAGCATTTTCTTCAGCTCGTTCATCAAATGCCAATCAGACTCGTCTAGTTCGTCACGACAATACTCTTTGCACACCTCGATCGATTGACGATTCACACGACTCACGAAGTAATCTTCCTCATCAAAATCGATCCCATACACTTTTGGCGAGTCGCCCTCGTCGGTTTCTATGAAGATTCGGGCATTCTGCCCTTCTTTGGCACATTGTACACCTGCTCCATCCACTTCAATTGAAGTGACTGTACCCACATCAATATTTTTCTTAGTAGAAACACACAATGGCGTACGATTTCTCAAAGTTCCAGCCTCTACCAATACGTCAAGGACAAGGGGACCATCGAGATTCGAAGTCTCCCCCGATACAATCTTAAGAATGCAGGGATAGACAGCGTGGTTTCTAGCCTCTTCTCGCTTCTTAGCATTTTCATCCCTGTAGTTAACGAACATGTCGTACAAATGGAAGATGATATTGGCCTGGAAGATCTTAACTCCAAGAGAATCAGCCAAGTCTTGGGCATCCTTTTCAACTTTCACATCAAAGGCAAGAATGGCTGCGTACATTTTGTCATGCTCCAGCATGATGGAAGCCTTCATGACATCTTTCTTGACAACAGGTCCCACTTTCACGCCAAAGTAAGGAATGGACGAGGAAGACAAGTACTCAAGAAGGGCTTCTAAGGATCCCAAAGTCGAGGCTTGAACGTACACACCTCGCTCCGATGTCTTGATGCAGCTGACCGTTTGGTTCAACAAATCAGTCACTACAGACTTGAGATTATCTATCTCACTGTGGTTCTTGGCGACAAACAGAGGCATCCCAGCTATGGTTTTATCGAAATCCTTCCCTGTTAACTTTATTCCTTGAGCTCCTTCTATGGTCTTGTACTCTACGTAGGGGTTCTTCACCCTGAGTTCCTTGAGTGGACGAGGCATTAGAATCGATCGGATTTGTGTGACGATGGGTCCTTCCTGACCGGCAAGTACGACTGTATCGCCTTCATGGAGATGCCCGTTGACTAGAATAACATCGATTGTCGTCCCTAAGCCTGGAATGACTTTGACTTCCAAGACAGTCGCCTGCAACTCCTCGGAGAAAATCAACTGCTTATGCATCATGAACTGGGTAAGTTGGGTTATCAAGCTCAAAAGGTTTCCCATTCCATCACCAGAAATGGCTGAAGTAGGAACCATTGAAACAAAAGTTCGAGGATCCTTGTTTTCATAAAACAAGGCAGCATTTAGGCACAAGTTAGCAAACTGAAGAATAACTTCTTGACATCTCTGCTTGAATTCCATGAAAGTAGAACGGCTCTGCTTACTAATGACCTCTTCAATGTCTTCATCTTTGCTACTTTGCCATCCATAGAGCCTGTCCACTTTATTTAGAGCGACCACAAATGGATTCTGCTAGCCTTCAAAAGATCAATGGATTCTAGAGTCTGTGGCTCTAAGCCATGCATGATATCTACTACTAAAATTGCTATATCACAGATAGAAGTTCCTCTGGAACGCAAGTTGTGGAACGATTCGTGGCCGGGAGTGTCAATCACAAGTAAGCCAGGCACTTTTAATTCATGGGACGCAATATCTTTCACCATTTTACACTTTTCTTTCAAAGAAGACTGAGGAATCATAGTGGCCCCTATTTGTTGAGTGATTCCTCCTGCTTCGGAATCTTGGATATGAGTTTTTCGGATATAATCTAACAACTTTGTTTTCCCCGTGTCGACATGACCCAACACACAGATCACAGGTGATCTCCATTTTTCAGAGTCTTGTTTCGCCTCAGTGATGTTGAGTTTGGCGAGATTCACCTTCTCGAGAGATTCCTCGATTTTTTCTGAAACTTGATGGTTTCTGGCACAGTCTTCTCTTTCAAATGGTGCATCCGACTCCTCAGAGCAGCTAAAATGACCAGCATCAGATTCGGTAGTCAGAGCCTCTGCCTCTCGAATGCGATTCATGTCCCAAGAGTCTTTGGAATCAAAACTGCTGGGGAAATCTATCAGGCTTTCTTTTTCCGAAGATCCTTGAGAAGACAAAGATTCTGACTTGTGCCTCTCGGATTTGCTTATCACACTAGAGTCAGACTGACACGAATCTAAGCGTACCCTGTTGGATGTGTCACAGTGCTTTTTATCACCTATATGAGGAACATCAACTCCTTGTCTTCTGAAGGCCTCCAAAGTAGCTGCCAGTCGAGCTCGAGACTGCTTTTGTGATTTGGACAGAAGTCTACCCTCTGCTCTTAATCTTTCTCGCTTCAGCTTATCTTTCAACTTCTTTTTGTCTTTCTTGTCTTGTTCCTGTTTTAGTCTCTCCTGAGCTTGCCTTTCTACTTCCTCATCAAGTTTACGTCGAGCCTCCTCTTCTTGCTGCCGCCTTTCCTCTTCCTCTTTTGCCTTCCTCAAAGCCTCGTGAATAGCTGCGAGTGTTTTCTTGCTAGGACGCTTTTTGTCCTTCTTTTCGTGATCATGATCTTCCTTTTTTTCGTGTTCTTTGCTATTTGTGATCGTGTGAATTTCTGAGAAATCAGAGGATGAGCTACTTGTAAGTACTTTGATTTCAGTTTTTTGAGAAGCCGTGCTATCTCCAGATTTTTTCTTCTTATTGCGGACTCTCTTTTCTCTTTTTTTCAGAGAATTAGTTCCTACGAAGTTTGATTCTAGTTTATACACTTTTGGTCCGTCATTATCTTCACATACAGGTGAAGTGTTTTCGGATGTACTAGTAGTATCGATATCATTGTTCCCTCCAATTTGCAAAAATAAATGTGATTCTTTTTCATTCGGTTTTATTGTCTTTAATCCCGATTCGGATTCGTCAATTAGATTTTCTTTTAATCCATTGACATTACTTTCGTTTTTTTCATCTGATTTTAATCCGTTCTCTATTGGCAACGCATTTTCAGAGGTTACAAATAATTCGCTAAGTTCGTCCGTGAAACAGTCGAAAATGCACGGATGATTAAAGTTTACTTTCTTTAAACCAAGATCAATCTCAGGCAGACCATCACCCTCACCATTTTCAATGCCACCACTACATTTATTGAGAGTACCATTGACGACTACCTTTAGAGATGAGCAATCGTCAATTCCGCTTTCTTCTGCGGCAGAACCATTAACGGCTTCAGAACCAAGCTTAACAGCCCAGAAACTTGAATGGCAGCCTATGGCTTCGTGGACATCAGCGAATCTGCTGGAGTTGTTTCTGGACCTAGGCAAAAACTCTTTGTCTTCTTGATTGTCGGGGGATTTCTTCGAGTGGTGCTTTCGCTTCTGCACGACCTGGAAATCATCTGAAGTCAGAAATTCTGTTGGCACGTTGGTGTCACACGCGTCATCTTCAGATTCCGCATGAGCCTGGTTCACCACTTGCTGGGGCTTTCTATTCTTTCCCATTAAGAACGCTTCTCATGAGTAGCACACCTACGAGAAAAAAGGGGAAAAAATTAATAAATATACTACAAATAAAAATAAATACTAATAAGTAAAGTGTATATATCAATGGAAAGTGGTATTTTATGAATAGTAGAAAATTCTCCAATTGAATGTTGATAAACATTTATTTTTTATAAAATTTGATTCCATGTTGATTATTATTGCAATAAAATACACTTTATAAATATATTTATAAAAAACTTTATAGTGATATTTATAAAATACACCACTTTCCAATGATCCATACACTTCACAAATTATAATAAGTAAAGTGTATGGATCAATGGAAAGTGGCATTTTATGAATAGTAGAAAATTCTCCAAATGAATGTTGATAAATATTCATTTTTTATAAAATTTGAGTGATTGTGTGACAGTGTTGATTAATATTGCAAAGTTGATGTGCGTGCAAATATTTATTGGATTTGAATTTAAATATATTTTCAAATAATGGTTTGATTGCACATTATTTTTGAGTGATCACAATGAAATTTATCTTTCCAAATTAAGTATCAGCTGTTAAATAAAATCTTTTTTTTTTCCATGTAGGTATTGATTTAATAATTTGCTTAATGGAGAAAGAAGATGCAAAAGTCTTTATACCATTTAAATTAGCTTATGGAAGTATAGGAAGGTATTAATATTTTTAATAATTTTATTTTTAATAAAAATACACTCTAGAAATTGGTTTGGTTTGTCGCTCTACGGTCATTTTGTGCACACGAGGGTTAAACAGATCGGGACCTACAGTTTAAAGTGAATTCCGAGCCACTACCAAACATCCATGGTCCTGCCAGGATTCGAACCTGAAGTCTGTAATACCAAAGGCCAAAGCGCTAATCACCTGGCCACCAGGTCGCTGTACTCTAGGGCGGAAACACTAACGGAATGAATGATATGGTATGCAAAAATTCTCTGATGATAGAAAGCGTTATATGACCCCATCAATATGCTATATTTTACTATTGTATACAGAAACCATACTAATTTTGAGCATACATAGTTCGAAAATCGAAAAATAAACATTTTTGAAAAAAATCTATTTTCAGAAAGTGTAACATTAAATTTTCAAAACTAGTGATGTTAAAATTTCGAAAATTCTGGCCTACAATCACACCTTGATCTTACATTAAAAAACCATTTTGTTTCATTTTTTTGAAGTAATATCAGTTTCGAATTATTCAATACGTTGAGAAGACACAATAAGGTATATCACAATAATATTCACGAAAAGGCACTTTTATCATTTGCATTGTATCGTGTGCCTTCGGGCTGACCGAATTTATTATACTGACTTACCATTTACATTGGAACTCGTAATGTTAAATAAATTAAATGCATCCACATGAGAAAAAAATCCAACTAATAGCAAAGGACATAAACTTTTTTTTTTTTTTTCCAAAACTTTGAGCAAATCATAGTGGCTGTTCCTATTTAATTGTTACATATAATTTAATATTTTATTTATCCAAACTTATCGATTATGATTTGAAAGTGTAAAATCATGAGTTAAATTGGCTCCAGTCCATGTACTGAAGTTGAAAAGGCAAAATACTTTGCATATTCACCAACTTTTGAAAAACTTCACGATTAAATCTTATAGCGATCATTCATGAATAATTCTACGTAATCAAATTCTTTTATTTAATACTGCGTTGCATGCAACTGCAACGGAAAGTATTTAGCATCAACTTTCACGAAAATAAAACTTTCGAGAACGTAAAATATGAGTTCTAGTCAAAGGTGAAAATTTATTTATTTTTTAAAATAAGTTTTCAATTTTTAAGACTTGCTTTTAGTAGATAAATTTTTCAAATGCTGTCAAAAACCAGAAATAAAAGTTTTCCGTAAAATCCCCCAAAACTTTACATAGACAAGTAAAAATAGTTAGTATTTTAATGGAAGGTTAGTAAAAGTAGATTGGTAGTGAATATAATTTTTAGGCATGTTAAATTAATGTCTAGTCCAACCTCTCGAGGCAATGGCAACCTTTCTCCTCATTGAAAATTTCTGCTGGTGGCGTTAAAAAATACCACAAATGCTGCAACTGCCCTGAAGTCGAGCTCACTGCTCATCATGTCTTTGATTGCCCAGCTATTGCAGCCATCATATATTGACTGAACCCTCCCTTGTAAGAGGATTTACACTCCAAGCTGGCAATCAACATAGCCACTGTTACTCGGGAGCACCATGATATTTGATTTTCTTGTACTCTTCAGGGGATACGATAACAACAACAACAAACTAATGTTGGAATGTAAGCACAGTATATAAAACATATGTTGGTGATGATGCATCCTCAAGTCAGATTAATTGTGGAAGAAGATATTCCGTTGCCTTTTTATATTTTAGTATCACCGCAAGTTAAAATGAATATCTCAAGGAACTGAATCATTACTCCCTCCACACCTCCCCTCCAAGGACCTGCATCACCCCTCTTCTCTCTACCAAGGAACTGCATACTGCACCCTCCTCCTTGAGATGAACGGAAAGACATTTCGACTTATGAACTTAACATGCCCATGCCCGGAGTAAACACGGGAATTTTCGATTTGCCATCACTTGTCAAGCTAGTCAGTTTGGTTTGGTTTGTCGCTCTACGATCATTTTGCGATTTTAGGCTAACTAGACAAGGACCTACAGTTTATCGTGGATTCCGAACCACTAGACGTGTTTAACCAGAACTAGTTTAACGTGGATTCCGACGATACTAATAAACATAAATGCCACCGCCAGGATCGAACCTGAAGCCTGTGGTACCAACGACCAGAGCGCTAGCCAATTGTCAGACTAGTCAGAGATAGTTCCTTAAGCTCGGAAACTCAAAGCATGTGCACGAGGTTGCTCCAAACCCATTATCTAAACATATATTCATTAATTATTAATATCATTAACACAGTTTGAAAAATATAGCTTTAGATTTATTATCTAGAACAGCTAACCTAAATTTATAAGCGCTTTTGAACTGACCAGGGACAGGGGAAAAAAAAAAAAAAAAAAAGACAGCGTGGGACGACGATCTATCGGCACGTCCTTATTTTATGAGGGCACTTATGAATTTTTTAGACGGAAAGTATCCCGCCTTATGATCACGTCTGCTTTTTACGAGCGTTTAATAAATAAGGAATCAAACGGAGCGCTCCCAGTTCATATATTTACCTACTAATGCGTCCCTCAGAGAGAGTCCAATACGAAACAGCGATTCCTCTGGTTCAAAAAAATTGCTAAAGGAGATTTATTCCTGCACGTAATGGTTAGGGATGGTTATTCTGGCGTGATTTATTAATTCATGCAGCATGTGCTTAAATGGCTAACAAACTCTATCGTTTTCTTTTTATTTCTATCTAGTATTTGGTTTTCTTTGAGGCAAAATTACAAAAAGGCTTCATAAAATATCAAGTACGAGATGAACAGAGAATATAATATAAAATATTCAACATAGAATATAATATAAAACACATCAAGATGGATGCATTTATTGTATGAATGGATATTATATAATATTGTGGTTATCTTAGAAGCATATATTTTCTTCTAACTTCCTTCTTCTATAATGAATAAAATATAAAGTGCGAAATGAATTGTTTTCTACAGAGAATACAATATAAAAGATATCAAGATAGATGTATTTATTGTATGGATGGATAATATATAATATTGTGGTTATCTCAGATGCATGGATTTTCTTCTAACATTCCTTTTCTCTGTCTTGATATGTATAATATTATAATATTGGTATATTTGTACTCATAATATTAGTGCAAATCTAATGATTTTTTTTTTTCATTATTTCTCACATGGTCCATGCATTACTTAAATTGTTGAAATCTTTACGACTGTAGATGCATCAGCAACATTACTTAAGACGTACCCCATGTGAGTCCGCCCCACTATAGCCCATATATGTCATAAACTAATAACCAGTGCCCGACGGTATAACTGGGTGGGGTAAAGTCGACAGAAAAACAGCTGCAACTCTCACAGGATTAAGGATGAAGCACCACAAAAATTTCTGCTGATGGCATAAAAAAAATACCAAAAATGTGGCAACTGCCCAGATGTCGAGCTTACTCCTCATCATGTCTTTGATTGTCCAGCTGTTGCAGCCATCATATATTGTCTGGACCATCCTTCGGAAGAGGATTTATACTCCGAACTGGTAATAAACAGTCAATATTATTCGGGAGCACCAAGATATTTGATTCTATTGTACTATTCAGGGGATACGACAACAGCAGCATTATGATTACAAATTAATATTTAACCCTTTGCCTTATTTTCAAATTTGTCTTCAAGCTCGAGGGCTCCGCTACGAAGACAATGCAAATAACACTATAAATAATGCGTTTCTTTTAATGCGTATATCAAACTTATATGATGAATATAAGTTTGTGAATATGATCTGTTCACTAAAATCGCTTCGAGTTGCTGGTAATATGAATGAAAAAAACTCCGAGTGCAAAGGGTTAATACCCTAAACCAGGGAACCCGCTGCCCTCAAACATTTTTCCGGCCAATGAGATTTATCACACTTTTACAAAATATATTTTTTTTATAATGGCCAAAATAGAGAAAACCAATGTATTAAAAAAATACATTATGTGTGCATCCATATATTCAAAAATTAACTGTCGAAACTATGAGAAAAAATTAACTTTGATTTTAAAATAATATCCTTACGAATATACGACAGATATTTCCTGTTTTATTTATAAGTTCAGTTTTCAGTTTATAAGTTCACAGAATAATTAAATTATATTCTGCGAACTCATGATAAGTGGAGAAAGAAATATCGCACTAGTAAAATAAATATTTTTAATGATTTCATTTTTTTTTTTTTTTATTTCGTTTATATTTATATATTTTTAAATATTTCATTTATATTTATATATGTTTTAATATTTCATTTTTAGTGTTATATATTTCTTTACAGTGTGCGTTTAGATCATTATATTATCTCTGTTTACATGTAAGAATATAAGTAAACACAATAATAATAATGCAATATGTTTCAATTTTTCTCTCCAAAAAATGTCTATGGTGGGTCCAAATCTAATATGGGGATAAATAATTTTCTATGCGGCGCGAGGAGTTATGGATGCATTTCCAAAGTGGCCAGCAAGATCATTTGGGTTGGCCACCCTGCCCTAAACTATTATGTTCAATATTTATTCCAATAAAGCATTTTTCTTCGTTACAAATAAATTTCATTTCCATTTTACTCTTACATATAAATAAATTTCAGCTTTAACTTATAATTTTCACGCGCGTCTGGGTATATTCTCATATTTTTCACGTGCACACATTAAAGATTTAATTCTATGATTTATTAATACCAAAAAATGTGGCAACTGCCTTGATAACGACATTGTGAGGAGAAAGATCGGCGATTGCCCAGCTGTTGCAACCGCAATACATTGTCTGGACCATCCCTCGGAAGAGGATTTATACTCCGAGCTGGCCATTAACATAGTCAATATTATTCGGAAACACCACGATAACTGATTTTCTTGTACTCTTCAAGGTATACGACAACAACAACATTGATTACAAATTAATATTTAATACCGATAAATCAATGTGTTCAATATTTATTCCTATAAAGCATTTTTCTTCGTTACAAATAAATTTCATTTCCATTTTACTCTTACATATAAATAAATTTCATCTGTAACTTATAATTTTCATGGACGTTTGGGTATCTTCTCATATTTTTCGCATGCACATATTAAAGATAAAATTCAATGATTTATTAATATTACCTCGAATTTCAATGCTATCCAATAACAGAAAACGAATACCATTACAAAAGAAAACATTGCAGAACAGGGTAATTCGACAATGAATGATTCTTCCAACACATTTAATATTGCATTTTCATACCCTGCGGCAATCAATAATAAAATCTTCAGGACATAAAAAAGAAAGAAAACGATTGAATAATGATATCGCCATAAAAAGCAATCACCATTACGATAACCCCAGCGCCTTTACAACTCAACTCGTCCTTCTCTACCAAGTATGTTCTTCTTTTCTTCAATGCTATCCTCTCTTTTTATTGCGCTAGGGTGGTGACAAAAGGAAAAAAAATATATTCTTTCGAATGTTCGAATTTTTTAATGGAACACTTCTACGACATAATAGTCGATATAACACCTCCCAAATTTCATACTATCCTTCGCTTTGTATGTTATATGTCTAACCGCATTTTTGAGATCTTGTCCATGGACATTTATGGATAAAATTTAATCTCTTAACGACTGCGATATACATCAAATGCATTCTCTATTTACATCTTCTTGCTTTGAATATCTCATATATGTTGAAATATATCTCGAAGTAGAAAGAAATTACGATGTTTTCAACTTTGCATGCATTAATAACAAATTCCATACAATGTGTATGTTTCCAATGCACTGCTAAAATGTTTTATGATGGCTTTTTTTTTAACATTTATATATACATATATAAAAAAAACGTATATGTCTGGTATGGAATTGGATATATTTGTTACATTATATTTCAAATTCAGGTATGAAAAATGTATTCTGTTATTATTTTTTTATTCATATTAAATACATCTTACGAAGAAATACATTTAAATGAATTGTGCGAAGATATAAGAATGGCCATATGAATTGTGTTTTAGGGAATTCATTTTCTTTAATTTCATTTTACCATAAATATTTAAAGCGTTCAAATTTAAGTCTTTTCTTAAAATAAGTATACGAAATTGAAATACTACTCATCCTAACGTTATTTCCCAGTACTGTAATGCAATAAAAAATTTTAATGGAATATACAAACTTATGACAAAAGACTTTCATTTTAAATATCGTTGAGGACTAAGTCCCAGACTTAGAGGGGATCTAGCCCTCAATCTAGCCGAGAGGACATAGTCCTAAGTCTGGACTACTTCTCGGCATTAATTTTTCTCTTAGCTATTTAAAATTTGATTTATTTTGGTAAAACACAGATTTTTAATCAGACAAAGACAGCGTTAATCTGACAGAGACAAAGTGAAAGATCGCTATAATAGCAAACTTTTCTAAAAATTTACTGTAATTAAAAATGATACTTAAAACCCATTAGTCTGAAGTACTTTTTTTAATACTGTTAATTTAGAATATCAAATTTTACCATTTATACAATATGTACTAAATGTATAGTTTTTGTGTAAATATAGTTAACTTGCCAGAAAAATATCTTGAAATTCGGTAAAAGGACTTGCGATATTTCTCTGTAAATCAGTAAATATAATGAGAGACCTGATGGCCGAGTGTAGCGCTCTGGCGCTCAGCAACTACAGGTTTCGGATTCGAGTCTCGGCGATGTCATGGATGTTTGTAGAAGTTCGGAATCCATTTTAAGCCATAGATACGGTTCTAAACCCCACCCAGTAAAAAGTCAG
Organism: Caerostris darwini; assembly: GCA_021605075.1. Lineage (NCBI taxonomy): Eukaryota > Metazoa > Arthropoda > Arachnida > Araneae > Araneidae > Caerostris > Caerostris darwini. Next base: position 14,936 of record BPLQ01003364.1, read on the forward strand.
TGTCACGGAGCCATGCCAGTTTTCTACCTACGGGTGCTCCATCGCAACAGAATTTAATATTGAAGTCTCAGATGCAAATTATAATTCAGTTAAATAATCATAACCAGAAGACTGGAATCAGATTCGGTATTTATGAAACATCTATTGAAATTTCATTTTTATCTACTTTCCATTTTGATCTATTTTTATACTAACAACTGAAACAGAAACTAAGGCCATACAAAATCACACAAGGGACCTTCAGCATTGAAAAAATCTTAGTGGGGAATAAAATACGTAAAAGAGGCATATCTAATGGCCTCATCTCTGGGCCAGAGATGCGGTCCCATTATTCCCCCATGCTCGCGGGGACATTCCCTGACGCAGAAATGTCTTCAGATCAGAGGAAAGCCCTCTTCCACAGCAAAGCAGGATCCATTTTCTAAGGTTGAACGACGACATTAGGCGATAATAGACATTTTGACGTGCCTCTATTTCGACTTGATCCCCTTCCGGAAGAGAATACTCAAAAATCGATAGCAGATAGAGCACTGTGAAATTCGGTGTCAGAAAGTCGATCGTATGAGTAAAGTCTACTGATACCACACTTTGAAGTTGACAATCATTATACACTGGCGTTCAACATTAAAAGAATTCGCATATTTTGACGATTTTCACGAAAAATAAAGCTTCTAATGAATGAAAAGCGAAGACTAGCGCTTCTAATGAATGAAAGGCAAAGATTGTGCTTCTAATGAACAAAATGCAAAGGCTAGTGCTTTTCATGAACGAAAGGCACGGACTAGATACTTCTAATGTACGAAAGGCAAAAATTAGGTTCTTTTAATGAACGAAAGGCAAAGACTTGTGCTTCTAATGAACGAAAGATAAAGGCTAGTGCTCTAAGTAATACACTGACTACCAATAAGTATTTGGACACCTATGCAAATGACGATATCTGCGGTCCTGAGGTACGTCACGGACTCCGCCGGTATATATCGTGTAGGAAACAGCATCGGCATTAGTCACATGCAAGATGCCGCGCAGTTCGGAGCTCTCTGATTTCGAGAAAGGTATAATTATCGGGTATCACAAATGTGGCCGATCCTTAAGGGACATATCTAGCGATCTGGAGTACCCGAAATCGACAGTGGCCTATGTGATTAAGAAGTGGAAGGTGAGCGGTGATTGTCGGAATGTGCCCCGAGTCGGGAGACCAACGAAACTGGGAGATAGAGACCGACGAGTGCTCACCAGAGAAATTCGGAAGAACCGCACCCAACCGATGGCCCTCATCCGTGAGGAGTTTCAACAGGCATCCGAGAGTATTGTTTCAATGAATACCATCCGTAAGGAAGCATATCTGCATGGTTTTCATGGTGGTGGTGCCCATAAGCCTTTAATCACAAAGTCCAACCGCGCTGCTCGGTTAATGTGGTGCAAAGCACATCGAAATTGGACTGTAGATCAGTGGAAACGGATTCTTTGGAGTGACGAATCAAGGTTCACCCTTTACCGTTCGGATGGCAGGATCTGGCGTCTGTCTGGAGAATGTCTCCTGCCAGAATGCATTGTACCAACAGTCAAGTTCGGCGGAGGTGGAATTATGGTCTGGGAGTGTTTCTCCTGGTATGGACTGGGACCCTTGGTCCCCATTCATGGTAAGCTCAACGCCGATGTCTACTGCACTATTTTGGATGACAATGTGCTTCCTACGTTGTGGCACTTTTACGGGTTGGACCTCTGTTACTTTCAGGACGACAATGCCAGTTGTCATGTTTCGACGTTAACCAAGGCTTGGTATGGTGCCAATGGAGTTCATCGAATGGACTGGCCTGCCCGGAGCCTGATCTCAACCCTACCGAGAACCTCTGGGACGCGTTGCATCGCCGAATTCAGGGGTGCACTACCCATCCAAAATCGGTGAAGGAACTTCTATGTCTTCTCCAAGCCGAGTGGAAGAAAATACCACTAGCTGTCATACAAAGACTTGTGGAAAGTATGCTCCGGAGGGTTCACGCTGTAATTGCCTCTCGTGGAGGCTCTACCAACTATTGATTTTGAATAAAGTTCGTTTTTCTTTTCTATCACAGGTGTCCAAATACTTATTGGTAATCAGTGTAGTATGGGCAGTAGACGAAAGGGCAACACTAGTGCTCCTGATGAACAAAAGGCAAAAACGCTTCTAATGAAAGATAGGCAAAGACTAAATGTTGCTAATACACAAAAGGCAATGACTAGTCTTGCTAATGGATGAAAGGCAATGACTAGTCTTGCTAATGGATGAAAGGCAATGACTAAGGTTGCTAATGAACGATAGGTAAAGAAGACTAGTGCTTCCAATAAACAAAAGGTGACTGTTTCCAAAGATACAAATCTCTAGTATCGGATATATATGTTATTAGTTCACACACCTCATCAATATGGGGAGTATCCACCCCCTTCTTTTTCTTTGCAACAGTCGCTAAAACTCAAAAGCTAATAATTAAAAAGAGTTATTATTATAACGTCTCAGACTATACTAGACCCATAACGGTCTAAGAAGAGGGCCACCTGGCCACTTTCAGAACCATGGGAACACTTTAAATTTTATTTACAAGCATGCATATATATATATATACAAATACAGAACGAAAATTAAAAATATATATTTGATTACAAGTGCACGATTAAATCATAAGTACAGTACACTCCTAGGTCGGAGATTTTACAATTTGTGCAGCAATATTTTGAATTCTGAAGACAAATATATATTATTTATACTTCAAAGAAATATTTAAAAAAAAAAAATCTAACGCAAAACGTTGATATCCAAACAAACAGCAAAAAAAGGACATCAAAACGACATTTCGACTGGAGAAATACAGAAACACAAACGATAAAAAATAAAATAAAGTTCCAAATTTGCAAAACGAATTTTAAAAAATAAAGAAAGAAAACTTATTTTCGCAGACGAGAATAAGAATGCAAGGGGGGAGTGGGAGAACAATATCGTCCTTCCAAAAACAAAAGGAAAAAAAAAAAAAAACGAGTTAATTTAGTTTAAAACAAACTCTTGAGAACGGCAAATCGCGTGACGCAAAATTAATTTCGCTGTTTCTGAAAAGCAATCCGGTCACGGCATCAGATAAGAGAGAGGGTGGAGGCAGTACGACATTCTTCCGAAATTCTTCTCCCTCCCCCATTCTACAAAAGAACACTCGAAGCGACGAAAAATTGAACGACGACGAACGAATGAAATAATAGAAAGAGAAAAGATGAAGTAGTTATTAAAGCCGTGATGGTGAAATTGGAAGGCATTTCTCGTTGAAGTGACGTTTTCGAAGTGTGGAAATGATTTTTTTTTTTTTTTTTTTTTCCGCAGTCAACGACAATCTTTTAACTTTGGAAAGGTGAAAGGGGTGAATTGAAAATAAGGCACATTTTTGTTGTACATCTCTACAGATATCTATATGATAAAAAGACCTGTATATATTTCGAAAATATTAAAAAGAAGCATATCTCATAAAACACTAATCATAGTATTATACCGTTATTAAAAAAATATATTATTCAATTGTAAAATATTCAAATATTAACATTGCTGAATGATGAATAATATATTCAGTTTATGGGTTGTTGCCATGGGTGTTAGTAGTGGTCCGGAATCCACTTTAAACCGTAAGTCCCGGCCCTAATAGGATCGTAGAGCGTTGCGGGGGCATTGTTACTCCGCGGCCGTGGCTTGTCTGTCAAGTTACACACGCCCCCTGGCTAGTGCAAAGTGAGTAACGTCGGTGCAGCCCTTATGGCATAAAAGATCACGGTCTATTTGCCAGCTGCATTAGAACAAAACAATATTCAGTTTATGAACGGTACGTAGAAGAAAAGGATTTCTCTAGGAAGCCATTTGCAGAATTAACGAAACCTGCAAAATGCACTAAATAAAACCAATCGCAGCTGAAAGAATCTGCAAGGTGATATCAATTATTTAGTTGTTTCTTATCCCACTTGGTCGATAGCAACATCTAGACTAAGTCCATGAACTCCATGGAAGGAGGGTAGGGAGGAGGCAGCTTCTATTGTGATGGAGCACTCCTAGCTAGACGTCTAACTTGGCCCCGTGTCTCTGTTTCGCTGAAGAAGGGCAATTTTAACCTTTATATTTCTAATTGTACTTCATCTCGCCAATCTTGGTCATTCGCTACAAGTTTTCCACATTATTACAAATTATTACACCATGGCACAAGAACATTACCAATAGTAATTCAATTGTTACTAAGCACCAGTATTTACATCACACCATCAACGGTTCGGGCTACCTGGATCTCCATTTTTCCTCATATAATGCACATTGTTCATCATCATCACCAGTGCTCTGCATCATCCATGCTGTCTCCAAACTAACTTCATTCACAAGTTCATCACATCTCTATATTGGTTACTCCTGCCGGACTTCACCAATCTCAACATCAACTATCAACCAATCTCATCTCAACATCAACTAGTTGCCATCCTCTATACCCATCGCTTTCAACAACATTTTTTGAAACATCGTCTACTACAAAGCCGCCTGTGGACTGAACCTCCGCCTAATGCTCACCAGGGGCGTACGTTGCCACTGAGCTACGTGGGGGTGACATCAAGTTTTTGCAAAAGAAAATGCCCAACGCAGCCAAGCGTATCTGTAGTGAATGAAAAAAAGGGACTTTAAACTAATGCGATAGTCTATAGTTAGCAGTCTTCAGCCTATTGCGATGTCGAGGAAGAGATGGTATTACAAACCATACAAAGTGTAATGTCTGCACACAAATGACGCAATTTCCCAGAAGTTTCCGCGAACATAAACAATCCTTTTGGAACAGATGCTAAAAGTACAGGAAAATATTGGTATGAATTTTCGATCATTTTGATACGACGCATGTGACTAAAACAGGCACATCGAACTTTAGTCAAAAACAAAACTTATATTTTATATTCATTTATTCTGCATTGTTTACTTTTACAAGCACAATTAGTTTCATAATCATATTGTTTTTCAGAAATAAATGTTGCCTATAAATTAATGAACCCAGCTTAATTTCACGCGTCAAAAATCTATAAAGATAAGATCAAACTTATCCTTAAAAGAAAACTACGAGTTAATACAACTTGCACATCAAATCACTTTGCAGCTTGTACAACAACAAAATATTTAATTTCGTGGCACGTATTTTCTAGCTATTACAGATGCAATAAAGGAAGTGATAAGTCTTCGAAAGAACACGAAAGTTGAATACACGGGTGTCGTATACACGACGTGCTTTTTATCTTTCTTTCATCAATTACATGACAGGCGTGCGTCGAATTTTGTCATTTTTACAAGCAAAAACAACTAGAGCTTGACTGGCCTGACATAAACTTGTCAACATATTATTAACTACGGAAATTATGAAGCGTTAAAAATTGTCATCGGAAATAATGTTTTTTCTTCCAGCACCAAATTATGAGATTTGCTTATACGTAATAAATTTTCTTGCCATGTATTGAATAGTATAATGTTATTATTTACGATCTTTAATCGAAGAATTTAAAACTAAAATTTCATATTCAATGGAAATGGGGGTGAAATGGCGGTCCAAGTTGGAAACTATTTAGACCAATACTGGTTACAAATGACAATTGACATAAGGAACCTTTAGAAAAAGTATAAGGATGTTTAATTTAAGAAATTAAAACTAAAATTTGATATTCAATGAAAATGAGGTTCAAGTGACTTGGTTTATTACCAACTTAAAACTATTTAGACCAATACTGGAATCGACAAAAAAAAAAAACATTATAAAATATATATATTTTTTTCTAATGCAGCTGGCAAACACTTAGACAGCTTGGTCTTGGATGCCTTAAGGCAAGTGCTGTACAGACGTTATTCACTTTGCATTACCCAGGGGGCGCGTGTAACTTGAAAATAAGCCACGGACGCGGAGTAACAATAACCGCACAACGCTCTACAATCCTATTAGGACCGGGACCTACGGTTTAAAGTGGATTTCGAACCACTACAAACATTCATGGCACCGCCGGGACTCGAACCCGACACCTGTGGTACCGAGCGCCAGAGCGCTACACTCGGCCATTGAGGTCCCACATTAGAAAATATATCAGGATTGTTTCTACAGTTAGCGAAACTCTTTGCATGCATTGAATAGTATAATGTTATTATATATGAACTTTAATTGAAGAATTTAAAACTAAAATTTGATACTCTGTAAAAATAGAGTTGAAATGACTTATTACCAAGTTGAAACTATTTAGACACTAGTTCAAAAATGACAATCAACATAAAGAACCATTAGAAAAAGTATCAGTATTGTTTCTACAGTTAGCGAAACTTTTTGAGTAATATTGAAATAACTGCTACATAACAATCTCCATAAACATCAGATACCAGACAAAAAAAAAGCACACAAAATTCAACTTAAACAAGACAGACCAAACAAAACTTCAACACAGAAAAACTCACATCCCACACCACATCCTGCGCAAAAGGAAGAATTTCGCAGCAGTAACTGTCTGGCATCATTAGCCAAACAGCCCCTATAAAACAAACATGGGGGCAGAAGCCCGGCAGTGCAGGGGCCGCCCTTAAAAAATAAAAATACCGGGGTTGGCCGGTATAAAAGTGCGGGACGCAGTCCATAAAAGGCGCATAAAAGTAACGCACCCGGGCCTCAAGAAACCGGCGTTATTGGATTAAATCGCAAAGGTGCGCCTTAAAAAAGTCGAGTGTGTTATGAAGGAAGGCGGAGGCGTAGCGCCCATAAAAATGGGCACACGAGATTTTTATATCTTTACCTCTTCCCGAATAACTATGGGGGAGTTTTGCAATGCATTATGCGCCAGTAAAAGTCGGCGCATGACCGTGGAAGGGTGCAATCACAACCAGGTGCTAACCAGGGTCGTCAAAAAATAAGAAAGAAAATTATTATGGATTAGGTAATAAAACTAGAAGAAACATTCGACGAAAAGATATGCACTTATTGGTAGATAATTGACTCCCATACTGAAAAAAAAAACGATTTACTGTGATACGGAAAACAATTAAAGCATTAGATGAAAACAATAACTGAGAAAAACTTTTTGTTCTCAAGGGAAAATTATGAAGAACTGTTCAGAAAGTTAGAATATGTTTCTGAAATCTCCTATTCAAAAATATTATTTCAGTGTGTCAACATAATTTCCTATTATTTATGAGAAGGATTTTCTCTTCTGCAAGTTTTTTAACAGATTAAGATACGATAAACAATGTAGCAGTGAGAAACGGGACCTGATTGCCAAGTACTTAGTGCTCTGATGCTCGGTGTCACAGGTTTCCGGCGGTGCCATGGATATTTATAGTGGTTCGGAATCCGCTTTAAGCCATAGGTCCCAGTCTAATAAGACTGTAATAGTGTAGGACGTAGGGCTGACAACCCAACCCATTAAAAAGCCAGCGTCACGGAGCCTTCTACGTACGGATACTCCATCACAACAGAAGCTTTCCCTTCGGCCATGAGCCCACACGGGTTCGTAGGCTTGGTCTAAATGTCTACCAGTGGGATATGAACACAACAGCAATAGTGAGTAACAAATGATACATCGCCAGATCATTTTTTGGTTTGTGTGTCTCTCTGCGATCATTTTGAGTACGCTTTAGGCTAATTAGACCGGGACCTACAGTTTAACATGGATTGAGCCACTCACAAACATCCATGCCACCGCCAGAATTCCAACCTGAAGCCTGTGATACCAAAGACCAGAGCGCTAGCCAACTGGCTGTCAGGCTGCGGGGAGGCTTGGTGCATTGTAAAAGATAATATTTTGTTCATAATAATTTAACATTTTCTTTTGTTTAGCAACGGTGGGCTTGATATACCACTTATGTATACAATGAACAGTTTATCCACGAGTCGACAGTGCCTTATGGGACGACTTTTAAGGGTAACTGCTCAGCATTGCGTGTTGAATGAATGAAAACCGAAAAAACTTCCTGACTATCGACGCGAGACTCTACATAAATAGCGGCCTGATGTCCAACGCTCTGGCCATTGATACCAAAGGCTTCAGGTTCGAATTCTGGCGGTGGCATGGATACTTGTGATTCAGAATCCATGGTAAACTGTAGGTCCCGATCTAATTAGCCTAAAGTGTGCAAAAAAAATGACCGCAGAGTGATAAATCAAACCTTTACATACATTGTCACAATCGTATTCGAGTCTCATCAATTCTGAAAGTATTGACTACAGCAATCCGCCAGAAGACAAAACCTCGGTCCTCCTGCATGCTACCTGCGCACGTTACTATTGGGCCACGATTGGTCGAGAATAATTTAAAGTCCTGTCCAAACGAAAACGAATTCCATTCGCGAACCCAGAAAATCGTGTTTCGACCTCGCTCCGACAAGAGTCGGATAGGGGGATCGGGACCACATTTACGACCTGTTGAATTACTCATAGCCAGAGATAACGAGGTTTATTTCTCGGGGTCAAATTGAGATGCAGGAAGCGAACGCCACTCGCTCTTTATGTGCCCTCTCGTCTGGACGTGCCTTAACAGTTAAAGATGTGAATTTGCAACAACTTAAAAAAAAAAAAAAAAAAATCCAAGAATTTCAGAGTTGTTTTCGTAAATATAATAACCAAAACGTAGAATGGTATTATTTCGTCACAAATAGCAAATATATATATATTAGCCAAAATATATTAGCCTGAATGGCTAATACACTGAAGTGACAAAAGTCATGGGATACCTCTTAATATCGTGTCGGCCCTCCTTTCGCCTGGCGAAGTGCAGCAACTCGACGTGGCATGGACTCAACAAGTCGTTGGAAGTCTTCTGCAGGAATATTGAGCCATGCTGTCTCGATAGACGTCCATAATTGTGAAAGCGTTGATGGTGCAGGATTTGGGCACGAACAGACCTCTCGATGATGTCCCATAAATGCTCGATGGGATTCATGTCGGGCGATCTAGGTGGCCAGATCATTCGTTGGAATTGTCCAGAATGTTCTTCAAACCAATCGCGAACAGTTGTGGCCCGGTGATATGGCGCATTGTCATCCATAAAAATCCCATCGTTGTTTGGGTACATGAATGGCTGCAAGTGATTCCAAGTAGCTGAACATAAGCATTTCCAGTCAATGTTCGGTCCAGTCGCACCAGAGGACCAAGTACATGCCATGAAAAACAGCCCACACCATTACGGAGCCACCACTAGCTTGAACAGTGCCTTGCTGACAGTTTGGGTCCATGGCTTCGTGGGGTCTGCGCCACACTCGAACCCTACCATCAGCTCTTACCAATTGAAATCGTGACTCATCGGACCAGGCCACGGTTTTCCATTCATCTAGGGACCAACCGATATGCTCACGTGCCCACGAGAGTCGCTGCAAACGATGTCGTTCTGTCAGTAAAGGCACTCGAGTCGGTCTTCTGCTGGAAAAGCCCAAGAAAGCCAAATTTCTCCGCACAGTTCTAACAGACAAGTCCCTTGTACGTCCCATATTGATTTCTGCGGTTATTTGACGCAGTGTTGCTTGTCTGTTAGAATTTACGACTCTTTGCAGACGTCGCCGGTCTCGGTCGTTAAGTGCAGGCGGTCGACCACTGCGCTGTTCATGGTGGGATGTTATGCCTGAAATTTCATACTTTCGGCACACTCTTGACACAGTGGATCTGGGAATGTTGAATTCCCTAACGATTTCCGAAATGGTATGACCCATGCGTCTAGCTCCAACTAACATTCCGCGTTCAAAGTCTGTTAATTCCCGTCGTGCGGTCATCATCACGTCAAAACCTGTTCACATGAATAACTTGAACAGAGATGAAAGCTCTGCGCATTTATACCTGTTCTACGCGATGCTACTGCCATCTGAAAATTTGCATATTGCTATCCCATGACTTTTGTCACTTCAGTGTATATTTTAAAATAGGCTTTGCTTTTGACTTTTGCTTTAAAATAGGCTTTTTGACTTTGCTTTTTAAACTTTGCTGCCCTATTGTCGGTTTCAGATGTTTTGTTTCGGATCTATCACTTGAGTCTCTGAATTTCTTAGACACATTTGAAATAGATTATTTTAAATTAGTCAATTATATTAGTTATCATTTAAATACCTTTACATTAAAAAAATAGGAATTCGTATATGATTTTCTTTTTTAGAATCTGAAAAAACTTCATTATAAACACACACAAAGTGAGAGGAAATAAAAGAATACTATAGTTTAGAAAATATATTTAATAAATAAATAATCTAAAATATCGGCTCATATTGCGTAAAAAAAATAATAATAAGATGCAAACGTGCAGATGGTACAAAATTTTTGACCAGCATAGTAGTAAACAGTTTTGTGTTAGATAAAATCGTTTACTAGTTTCTACTGTTTGTCTCTATAATCTTCTCACGTCAAACTTGTTAAAAATTAATGCCTTAGGCCACCACATTTTTGTTAAATTCAACAAATTGAACATTTTAAAGAAAGAAAAAGAAAAACTTTAAGCAAACTTAGACTTACAGTCAAATAAATTGAATTTAGACAGGAAAAATAGTGCTGAAGATGCTACAGGTGGCGCCATCTATTGGAATATAGATGAACCAAGTCTACATTCTGCTTTTTTATGATCTTTTTTTGTTTCGGGTTATTTATTATTATATTTTAAAAATATTTTTCCAATTTGTTGTTATTTCAGAATTTATTTTTATTGCGTAATATTACTTAAAAATTATAAATTATATTAGGAAAAGTTCCATTTTGAAGAGAGAAAGATTAGGTTTAAATGAGAGATAAGTAATCGAAATGGTAAAAAAAACTGTTAATTTTCATTAACGATGTTAACGTTAATTTTTTAAAATTAAATAATCAAATTAAACACCCTTTAACGTGGGATGAAGTTATGTATATTAATTTGAATGTAACAAAATGTACTTTTAAATTTATCGGAAGACCTACAGAAATATTACATTTTTGTGTTATATTTTTGTTTCCAAAAATTACATTGATTTTTTTCCCCGTCTTAATTTCTGATTCAATGTATTATAATTAAATAAGCGCATTTTGATTTAGTTTCTTTTCTAAAAAAAAAATTTTATATTAAAAAAGATATATTTAGAAAAGATTTGTAGTTAAGAAATTTTTAATCACAATGAACATGTTGATAAATTAAAATAAAATGAGAGATTTATTTCCAATCATAAAAAAAAAAAAAAATATATAGAAATTCTTTAAAAAAAGATTGATAAAACAAATATGGTTTAAAATACATGATTTTTTATCAAACTTAAATATTAATAACTTTTTTAAAATACAGTACTGCAATGTTAACCACTGTAAAATAACTGCTGAAATCAACTGCTAAAAAACCTTTCCCTATCCGAAGAGTAGAATTCAAACTGCATTAAAAATAATTTACTCTTAATGCCATCTATCGTCCAAGACGAATATCACTGCTGACAGTAGCCGTTAATTATTCGTTTTGTTAACTGAATTTGATAGAAAATTGTAAACAGAGTTAAATTAACAGTTACGTTAATATTTACAAAATTTACTCAATTATTTGAAAGGGATATATTTTATGGTTTTATAACAAAAATTTGAGAACTACTTCTCAAATAAAAATCTTTATGTCTGACAAAAAAAACCTTAATTTTGCTGAAATTAATAGGAAAAAAAAAAAAATCTATTAAATTTTCGTTTAAAAAAAAAGCACAATGATTTAAAAAAAAATTTCAAATAAACGCTGAACAAATAAATTAAATTAAAAACACGCTCAAACATAACGAACGCAGCACCAATTGCGATGTGCAAATACCCAAATTGAGATCGATTTGCAAAAGCTAAGCGAAAGAGTGGAGAAACAAATATCACACTAGTAAAATAAATATTTTTTTAATTGATTTCATTTTTGTTATTTCGTTTATATTTATATATTTTTTATATTTCATTTTCAGTATTATATATTTCTTTACAATGTGCGTTTAGTAACATTATTATTATTATTATTACATTATCTATGTTTACATGTAAGAATAATAGTAAACACAATAATAACAAATCATTCTGTTTCAATTTTTCACTCCAAAAAATGTCTACACTTAGTCTAAATCTAATAGGAGGATACATAATTTTATATGCGGTCTGCGGAGTTATGGTGCATTTCCAAAGTGGCGCGTAAGTTCATTTGGGTTGGCCACCCCTGACTTAGAGAATCACAAATTAAAAATGTAATTTTAAAGAAATTATCTATAGCTTCAATAAAGTAAATCGAACTCGCAAAATTCAATAGAAATATCCATAATAAAATTTCTCATACGGAAAAAAGAAAAAACTTACTGTAAATACAACGAAATCTTCTAAAATGGAACATCTTGAAATATCGATGATCAGACTTATTTTAAATGTTTGATTAATAAAGCAAAGTTGTTTTAAACATGTTTCAATTATGCAGCGCATTTTATCATATTCTCTTAACCACAGTCTTAATCATTCGATGACAGGACAACTAGCGCCACCTTTCGAATAGAATGCGATTCAATAATTAATGGTTTACAGCCAATTAATTTGACCTTGAAATGATAGATAGAAAACCGATACTTATTCCTCATTAGTTCATCAATTCACGATTAATTAATATTATAATAAAAAATGACTTTCCATTTTAAATGAGAAAAAACAATTTCATGGTAATAAAAGTTCAAGGCCTTTTTTGCGAAATCGAGAATTAATTCATTTGGGTTCTAAATGTGGGAGAATTTTTATTGGTTTTCGCCTAATTTATTGGATGATGAAATATGAGAGAGAGGGACGTTAACTTTTATCTTTTCTTCATTAAACAGATATTTCTCGAAAGGAATGGCTGCGCAGTTCATTTATATTCACAGCCAAAACAAAATATCTTGTTTCCGCTTCCTTGAGTTGTTATTGTAGCTATTTAAAATCGGCTATAAAAGAAAGAGAGGAGAAACCCAATGCCCCAGTTCAAGCTTTAACAATTAGTTCAAGGAACCGCTACTATGTTTATGTGGCGAGATTTCTTAAAGCCATCCTTTTTTTTTTTTTTTTTTTTTTTTTTTAATGTGGACAATATTCTTCTTTTTTACATATTGGTGACTAAGTGTATTATAAGTCACCATTATTATCGGACAATAAAAAAGGATAAATTAATTTAATTAAATAATAAATTACCGGTAGTAAATTAATCCCTTAATTCATTAACTAGTAAATTAATCCCCGGTAATTAATAAATTGATTTTTAGATTACTAAATATCTTTTTGAGTTGGTAATCAGGACAATTTCAAATTTTACTATGCATTATTATGTCACTATGATTATGTGATGAGATTTCTTAATGCCCTTTTTTTTTTTAATGATGTGAACAATATTTTTCTTTTACATATTGGTGACAAAGTGTATTACTGGTCACCATGGAATATCCTTTATTATTCGTCATTTTTAAATGAAATAAATTTTAATTTTTAGATGTAAAAGAAAAATATTGTGCACATCTTTAAAAAAAATGATAGCATTAAGAAATGCATTACATATTGATGACCAAGTGTATTATTGGTCACCAGGGAATATCCTTTATTATTATCGGTCATTTTTAAATGAAATAAATTAATTTTTAGATGTAAAAGAAAAATATTGTGCACATCTTTATATATATATAAAAGGATAGCATTAAGAAATCTCATAACATAAGCATACTGGCATAATAATGCATAATAAAATTTTAAATTGGCCTGATCACCAACTCGAAAAGATATTTATTAATCAAAAAATAATAGATAATTATTAATTAAATTCATTTACTATGCATTATTATGCATAGTAAATTAATAATATATAATTACATAATGCATTATATGATGAGATTTCTTAATGCCCGCACTTTTTTCAGTGACATATGTAAATATAAATGAAATAAAAAAAAATGAAATCATTAAGAAATATTTATTTTACTAGTGCGATATTTGTTTCTCCCCTCATCATGAGTTCGCAGAATATAATTTAATTATTCTGCGAACTCATAACTATAAACTCATAAATAAAACAGGCAATATCTCTCCTATATTCACAATATTATTTTATTATATATTAATATTATTTTGAAATCAAAGTTAATTTTTTCTCATAATTTCGACAGTTCATTTTTAAAGATATGGATGCGCACATAATATATTATTTTAATATATTGGTTTTCACTACTTTGGCCAATATAAAATAAATATATTTTGTAAAAGTGTGATAAATCTGACGGGCCGGAGAAATGTTCAAGACGGGCCACGGGTTGTCCACCCCTGGTCTACGAACTCCAGTGATAGGGGTGCTCTATTTTGCTTAAAAGTGGTATAAATAAATCATGATTAAAAAATTTTCTAATTGAGGTGCAATGAACAGTTCCAGTAATTTTGAGTAAACGTTAACGATGTTTTTTTTCGTGAATAAAAACCGGTAACCTTATTATGCTGCAAAACTAACTTCACGGCTGTCTCTTATGCTTATGCAGAAACATGAGGATTCGTTGATCCCCAGATACGGGCATCAAGTTTATTTACCTTTCCACACACACAAATATTAAAAGTCAACAACTAAAATTACATTCAACTGTGATGATTTTTTTATAACCAGGGCAAGGCTTTGTTATTCAGCCTGTACATGCGAATGGCTTACGCCAGGGGTCTCCAAACTTTTTAACCTTAGGGCCATATTGTTTACTCCTGTCAGTATCAAGGGCCAAAACCATTTTAATTTTTCTGCCAATATCTATAATTTCCAGTTAGTTGTAATGCTTAAGTTAAATTTTCTGCGTATTATGCTTGTCATTAAGCTTTACCTAGCAAGTCAATAAAACCGAGTTATTATCATTCTGCGCTTTTTTTATACAACTTATTACAGCAACAATAAGCTATTCGCTGTCGCGGGCCGGATGGATGACACTGGCGGGCCGTAGTTTGGAGACCCCTGGCTTACGTTAACATCTGAAACTTTTTCCAATGGTGTCAAAGCTGGCTATCATCGGTATTTATATTAATGTGCACTGTTAAATATGTTGTGTCAAAATTTACAACTGGGATCCACAAAATTCATTATCATGTAAAGTGCGGGGTTAGCTTAACGGTTAAAATGTCATTATTTTTTACTAATCCTCATTCAAATTAAAACTGTACATATAAATGACAACCATTTAATCTCTTTATAAAAAAAATGTCCTCAGTGACAGATTTAGGTTCGTAACGCCCTTATATATAATAATACGGGGCCTGATGGCCGAGTGGCTAGCGCTCTGTAACACAGGTATCGGTTCGAAACCCGGCATTGCCATTGGTGTTTGTAGTGGTTCGGAATTCACTTTAAACTGTAGGTCCCGGTCTTAATAGGATCGTAGAGCGTTGCGGGGGCAATGTGACTCCACGTCCGTGGCTTATCTTCAAGTTACACGCGCCCCCTGGGTAGTGCAAAGTGAGTAACGTCGGTGCAGCCCTTATGGCATAAAAGATCACGGTCTATACTTGCTAGCTACATTTGAAGGAATATATATATATATATGTTATAATATATATATTATAATTATAATGATAATAATACGAATAGAATGGATGGATGGAATCGAATCCATTCTATTCTATACGAATAAAATGGATTCGAATTAAATTTAGGCATGAATTAAATAAATATATCTATATATATTGGTATAACAACTAAACATACAATTTTTGATTAAATTGCTTTTAATTAAGAATATAAAATTATTCTTTGCAATATTATTAAAAATACTTATCAATTATTTTTATTAATAAGATATACTGTCGCATTTAATTTGTGTTTCGATGCCTATTTCTTTATATTTTTGTGATTTTCCAAGTTCTAGTACGACCTTTCTAAATTGATCATAGTAATCTTTAAAAAAACGCCCTCACATTAACGTAAAACTATAAAACTTTTTTTCCGAGATTTAAAAAAAATAATAAAGTTTTTGAGTAACCGGACAAAAGTATAATTAAATATGATGAATTAATATTTTGTGTTATAATGATGAGCAAACAAACGCTACATTTAAACTTTTTAAGAAAAAATCTAAAGTCAATGATAAATGCTATATTTAACGAAAATTTTTTTAGATATTTTAAATTTTACTACTTACACGATTAATTATTTAAAAAAATAATTCTACCCTTTAAATATTGACATATAGAGGTTGTCACAACAAGAAAAGAAGCATTAAAGTTCGGTCTTACAGTTGATAAAAAAACAAAATCGATTTCAAATTTTTGGCGCCTCCAAAAATTTTGGAGCCCCTAAAAATTTGCCGTCCTAGGCCCAGGCCTAAGCCTAAATCCGTCACTGCAAATTTTTCGTCGTAAAGGTATTTTCAACGATTTTTGTAACACTTAAGAGAAAAAGTTTTAGGAACCCGAGATGTTATACAGAAGTACCATAAAAATTCAATTTAAAATATAAGGTATTTGTATCCAAACACTTAATTCTTACACTATTTGAAAGACATAAATCGTACCTAATTGTTCATAGTTAAGTCCATTTCATGCACAAACTTCATTAATATGGAGGAGTCTACATGTACATCTGCACGATTTTCGAAAAAAAAAAAAAAAAAAAAAAAAAACAAGTCAGAAATGAAGATAACAACAAAGACGATCACACGATTATATGACGCGATTCAATAAAACCACTACTATGTAGAATTTTATTCTACGCAGTAAACTCAAACTTTCATTCATTATATACACAGTTTTAGCAGGTCATGCCATATTCTGTAGAAGATGAGTAGTAGTTCCTAACTGCATTCTTAATAAATTTGCTCAAATCCTCCTAAGTCTTTGAACGCTTTTTTTTCTTCTTTTTTTTTTTTTTTTGGAAACCATAATTAATCTAATTTTTGAGACGATTTTTGTAAGTCATTTCCCTAATCAAATATGAAGCTGACAATTTATTGCACGAATTGTACAGCAGAAGTTCCAACCATTAAGCTTAAAAAGCATTTGAAGAAAATATACTGTCTAGAAAAGCACAAAAAGTATAATACTTTAAAAAAACTTTAGCTCAGAAAAAAAAAAGTTTGGAAAATAATGTACAATCAAAATGTACGGCAAGAAAAATAAGCAAAAATGTCGTACAATAATAACCTATGACTTCGTTTCGTTCATTTTTTTTTTTTTTTATTATTATTATTAAAATATAACCAAAAATTATTGAGCAGGTCAAGAAATTTTAACTACTGGAATGAGAAACAGGAAATATATAAAGTAAAATAATTTAAATATGTATTATAATATAAATAGTATTTATAAAATAAGTATTCAAATAAAATAAATACTCATTAATTTCATTATTTCCTATAAACTTTTATTGAATCAGAATTTTAAAACTTAGAAGAACACATACAAACGTTTTAAAGAATTTATTTCGAACAGCCTTGTTCTACAAGAAGCATCTCAGAATACAAACGACGAATTAAATTTCATTTATATGAAAATTAAGATCACTTAGAGCATTTTATTTCATAAAATGAGTCTGATTCTATTAGGATTTTCTTAATTTAATTAATTAATTTGTTTAATAGTTTTTTTTTTTTTTTTTTTTTTTTTTTTGTATTAGAAAATTATAAATAAACAACATGGTAGTAATTTAAATGAATTATCCTGGATGTATCATTACTTAAAACCACAAATGATCCCAACGATCCTGAGTAAGCAAAAAAAGATTAAACTTGACCTCCGATTGTGTGAAAACTGGTAAGTGGTCAAATCGGAATAGAGCGTCGTAATAGGAGGAAAGGGTATTTTCGGAAGGGTTTTAACTGCAATAAAAATTATTTTAATTTTAAATAATTAAATTTTTAACTTGCAAAATATCAAAAGAAAATTTGGGTGGAAAAAATTCCTCAGGAACTAATAAACTTTTTCTTTAAAATTGCTTTTTGCCGCCTGTATCTGACTAACACCCTTAACAAGTAATAGATTAATCCACTTCCGGGTTTAAACCGGATGTTTACATTTCCATACAATCGGTGGTCGAACTAAAGATAGCTTACAAAATAAGCGATATTTTTTTATTTTTTTTTTATTTATTTTTTTTTTTGAAATCGAAAATGCAAACATAATAAACGGTTTAATGCATTATTTCCGAATTTCTTTTATCAATAAGTTTTAGATTGAGTATATTTGAAATATTTTAATACTATAAATATTGATTACATTATAATCAAAATATACCTCAACAGAATGGAACAATTTAGTTTATCTTTTAATAAAATGATAAAAAAAAGTAAGATTAATCAAAAATTAAAAATTTACAGATCGTTACAGAAAAAATTTCATTAAAAAAAAAAAAAAAAAAAAAAAAACCAGCACATTTTTATGGCAAATGCTAAATATATATAAAAAATAAAAGATATTGATTATTTATTTAAAGCAATTGAAATATTTAAAAACAAAATCATCCCTGGTTTAGATCAAATAAATAAGATGACCAGGCAGGTGACATTTGCAATGAGTCATCATGGTATTTACTGCCAATTTTCTGCATATCAGCAGCTGCATATATAGCATGACTAAGATCATATTTTAAGAAACCAGAAACAGGCAAAATAATACATAACTTGCATATTTCAATAGATCAAACAAACAATTTATTGGATAGAAAATTAAATTTATAAAATGTTTTCATTTAAAATGGAGATAAAAAAAAAAGTAACTAATTTCAAAGAAGCAAAAATTATTTCAGAAACAATATAAATAAAAAAAAAAAAAATGTAAAATCCAATTTTTATAAATAAATCAAACAATTATAACTTCTGAATATAAATTAAAAGTACATGGGAACTGTGAGTTATTTTAAATTTCTCTATACTTTTGATGTGCACAAGCATAAAAAATAAAATGAATTATTGCAAGAAGCATGATTTATTGCAATTATGACCTTAAGTAAAGGCCAAATACAATTTTATAATAATGCTCTTTGTGAAAATTAACATTTTAAGCCAAAAAATTTTATAAGACTTACAAATTTAATATTCACTACAAGAACATAAAACAATGATCAATTCTACTTTGAATAGTATTGAACATAAACAAATATTAACCTCACTTGGGAAGGGGCAGAAAAAATTATAGGCAAATGAAATGATACATTATAAAAAGAACTAGAAGAAGACAATTTTATGGGAATCTATTAAGGATTAGTAACAGTAAGCATAAAATATTAAAAATATATATATTTAAGGTTATAGTTAGCTATATTTTTATATTTTAATATAATTTATCAATAAAATTTCTCATTATTACATAGAATGAAAATACCACTATTTCTATTGAATCACAATAAATGCATGAATTATTTAGAGTTTGCTAGAATAGAAAAATTATCACAGAATATGAAACTTTTTTGAAAAATTAAAATGCAGGTGTAACTATTTCATTTCGGCTCAGATTAACAAGCAGATAATGATCATTAAGAAGGGATTAATGACCAATTTCTCCAAATTAATAGAACATATTCTTATTCAAAATGCTGAAAATTTAAATAATAGCAAGTCTTATGTTCCATCCTTCTGCATTTTAAATATTTTTTTGAAAACAGCACTTATTCATTTTTATTTATTATATTATTATTTAACATTTATTTCTACCTTATGAATTTAATAATTATATTGTTATGAACTTCATTAAAAATGTTTAAAAATCAAAATAATGCAATATAAATATAATGTACATAATATCAAACGAAGAGGAAAATATTTTACTTACTACTACAAAAATAGAAGCAATATTTTTTCTTTCATACAAACCATGAAAATTTATATATATTTAATTAATAAAATAGTTACTTTACTTAAATTGATATTATGCATGTTTAAAATTAAATGCAGTCATACATAAAAACCAGATAAAAAATGTTTTTGATAATTTTTTAAGACATTTTAAAATATTTTAGATTTGGATTATAACATACAAAATAGAAATAAATATAAATAAAATATGCTTATTTGAATTTACAGTGCATGTTTAACCTGTAACAAAGATAACATAGAACATTAAAACATTTTTTAAAAAACACTAAAAAAAAAGTAGCTGTCAACAATACATTAGAATGGGCATTTGTCCTATATTTGATCCATTTTTAAATAAAAAAAAAATTGAAAGTTTATTAAATGACTTTGTATAAACTTCAAAACATTTTTGCATTGAGAAGAGTAATAACTTTACAGTAGATATCACTGAAAAGTTCTTTTAAATATTTAATAGATGAATTTAGAAAAGAGATATATTATAGCTAAGAGAGAAATCATTTTGCAGGTGAATATATTTCCAAAATAAATCCACCCTAAATTAGAAAAACATTAAGTTACATTGGATTTAAAACCTATAAAATTCAGTTATATACATAATAAAATATTTTAATGACTATTTATGAAATTTTTGAAACTATATAGTAAGAAACTTAACTCTTACAAACAAAACAAAAAATATCTGTTAGTAGCCATAAAAACAATATATTTTATATAAACAAGACATATAAAACTTCTTTTCAATTCTTGTTATGAAGTTGTCTACTACTTATATCAAGATTTTCAAGAGCAATTGTTAGAATTATTTTAGTAGTATTAAAAAGATAAGCAATTCAATCTGTAAAATTTTACAGTTTTTTTTTAATAGAATTTCTTAAAGAATAAAATTAAGAAAATAAAGGTCTAATTGAATAATATTCTTTCATTAACAAAACCGAGTTTGATAAATTGTATACATTTTTTAAATATTTGAGCATTCTATTCTAAATAAAAACTATTTTCTTTTTTAACAAGAAACAGATGCAAAATTATGCTTTTAAATATGATTAAAAATAATGACAGACACAGACTTAATAAGGAAATTTAAAATCATTTAACTAGGAGGGGGAAATTACTAGCATTATATACTTAACCCATTCAATTGTTTGGGATAATTTTATTAATTAAATGAAAATTCACTTGACATTGAAAAAGAAAATTAATGCTGACATTTTTTAAATATTAGTAAAACACTGCATTGGTTTTAGTCATTAGTATCAAATTCAATAAATTAAATGCAAAAGAAACTATTAAATAGCTGTCAAAATTTTCAGAAATAATAATGAATAAGATATTCCTATAACTTTTTAAAAATTGCTGTACAATATTTGTGGAACACATGAAGAACATTCCAGAAAACAAATATTAGCTAAAGAACTTGCATATTAAAATAAATATAAAATCTTGAAAATAATATAAAAAAGTTTTAAAACAAATCGCGAAAAAAATAAGTTTAAGAAAATGCGAAAGATGAATAGCTTACTCGTATACACAGAAAAATTGCATCAGCCTTCAAAAATTTATAAGCTTTCATAAAATTTAAGAATTGTCACTTCTATTAATAACAAAATATGCATTGTGAAAGCATCGTAATTTGCAAAAATGAGCACTGAAATTTATTTAGATAATGAAAAATATTAATAAATGCATTTTTAGTATGCAGCTTTTACTATAACTCATAGTTTTGTTTAGATAATAACTAATGCAAACCGAAACTAATACGATAACGAAATTATTATTAAATGTTTCCAAACTTAAACTTACCCTTATATTTATCAAATTTATTTCCCTGATTAAATAAAAAAATTCTCGATAATTTTCTTCGAAAAAGATAGCGATAGCAGTAATTAGTTCGCAGTCAACACCGATCCAGTTCAAAAATAACAATAAAATAAACACAGTTGGCAAAAACACTTTCTTGGCAAGCACGAACACGTATTCTCGGGGTCATTTTGAAAATTGAGAATATACTCTGTAGAATTATATAATAAATGCTTTGATATTTAATATGAACAAATGAAATATTTCTTAAAGAAATAATTATTTGATATAAAAAGAAAAATATTGTTTGGAAGTCTTGAAAATTATTACTAAAAAAAATAAATTTTGCTGAAATGGACTCCGCTTTATTGATACAAAATGGGAGGTTTTTTAATACAAAATTAAAATTTTTTAGTTTAATTTAATACTAACATTTTATACACTTTTTTTTTCTTTTTCTTTTTGGAATTCAAATCATATTATCTTCGTAAGTTTTCCTATTTAAAAAAACAAAAACAATTATTGACTATTTCTAGTGGCAACACGAAGAAAATGTTGTTTTGTTATGTATGATAAGTGAATGAAAAGTGTTGTAATATGTTGATGCAAAAGATCAGTATGACTAATATTAGAAAACTGAAAGAATTACAAATGATATGTTTGAAGCATTCATTTGACCTACCAAAACAATATGAACACAATTCCATAGCTAAAGAATTTTCTTCGTTATATATCAATCAATAATTGATTGATAATATTGTTTGATTGGAAAAACAAAAATTAATTTTCTGCCAAACATGAATATAATAAGGATTTTTACAAAACTTACTCCATCCAATAATAATAATTCTTCATGATATTCCATCCTACTTATTGGTAAGAAATAGCGAGTATCCATTTCTTTAAATTATACTTTTCTATCAAATTATTGGCACTCTTTTCTTATAAATATTTTTCTATCTAATTACTAGATATCAAAAATATTTTTATAACATCTGGCTCTACAATATTTTGATAGTTCAATACAAAAATTATATATTTTCTTAAATAACTAATTTAATTAATTTAAATTAGATTAAATTTTTTACTTTATTTTATAAATTGATGTATATTTATCAAATTATGTCCTCTGTTTCTCAAAATAGATAAATCATAAAATAACTTAATTTATCCTTTAGACAAAATTTTCTAGAAAAATTATCCCTTATAAAAATTTATTTTTCCACTTATTAATTATTTGTTTTTCTAGGTATTTTACTTGAAGGAAAAATGAAAAAATAGTTATCTTATCATAATTTTTAAAAAAAAATTTATAATGCAGATGTTACATAAGTATTCCTTAAGTTTAAAAATAACTCCACTAATTAGGCAGCATACTTATCACACCAATAAAAGCAAATATTACTTCTGTCAGTTAATATTACAACACTTCACAGCAAATATTACTTATGCTTGTTATGTTTCTTTAATTTTCATGGTTTAAATTATAACTATTAAAAGATTACTCTACACTGTTTGACAATTGCTAAGAAACAGTGCTATTTTTAGCAATAATTTATACTAAGCATTTATTGAAGTATTGGAACTTATAAATGGAATGGAATAGGGCATTCTTATTTATGTAAAATTATACACACTTCACTACATAGAAAAATAAGATTAAAAAAACATAAAAAAGCACCTTAGAGCATTAGCCAATTGGCCATCAAGTCACATACCTCTAGAAGCATGCAGCTGACCAATTAGAGGCATGTGAATGTAATATTAGTAATAGCAGAAAACATCAAAAGAAAGCAATAGCTGTAAGCTTTATAATTGATTGATTCTCTTTAGCTTTTCCACCATCACTCATATGTGACCTTCCCTCTCTTTTTTCA
This sequence comes from Caerostris darwini, assembly GCA_021605075.1. NCBI lineage: Eukaryota > Metazoa > Arthropoda > Arachnida > Araneae > Araneidae > Caerostris > Caerostris darwini. The sequence continues at coordinate 38,393 of BPLQ01003364.1, forward strand.
TTTTTAATGCCTAATAATACTTCTAGAAATATTTGGAATCATCTTTAAACTTCCAATATTAATATTTCTCATTCAACTATTCAATCAAATATTGCATTGAAATTTTGGAAAAATTGCTTATTAAGATGAATAATTCTTGTGATCTTTCATCGTAAGTTATTTGTTTGATAATAACTATAATGCCATTTGCTTTGATGTGAGACTGCTATCTTAAAAACTAGAATCAATTTTAAGATACAAAATAAAATATATATTTTATATATAATATATTGAGTTGTATAATTAATCTATAATCTAATCTGAATAAATTACTACATAACAAAATATATTGTGCATATAGGGATGGGCTGAATAGATATGAGAAAAGCGAGGGCTATTCATGAATTAAAAGTTTATCAAGGGGTTTGGGAAGAGAAAAAAGATTAGGTCATATTGCTCAGCTTGATTTAAAGTTATATAAGTATAGGGCATCAATTAAAAAATTTATATGGGGAATGTTTACTGATTTAGAAATTAAAAGTATTCAATTTATTTGTTTTTAACTTCACGAATATATTTTAGTTTGTTTTGTACAAAATCGTTTTCCTATGCAATGTTTCCTGTCTATACTTAAAGAAATGAATGTTGAATCCTATGTAGAAATCAATACATCTTTCCTGATGCTTTCTATTTAATAACATAATGTAACCAATTTTGTTATTAGCCAAACTCGTTATTTTCAGGATGAAATAGTGTAATTGTTGTATTCAGATTATGTAGCCTCTCACGTTTGTTGTAAAAAGTTATTAAAATATGTACAGTATTTAATTTATAAACTTGGAAAAAGTTACAATGGCTTATTTTGAAAAAAAGATTTTACATCTTTTCTAGAGCAAGTTAAGCATTGGGTCCTTAAAATAAAATTCAAGAAATTAATATAAATTAGATGCATAATAGAATATATTCAGCATACAATTTTTTTTCTTATCCCACTTTGTCGGGTCGATAGCAATATTTTTAGGCCAAGTCCCTTTGCTGTCTCCTGGAAGGAGGGAGGGGGCAGCTTCAGTTGTGATTGAGCACCCAAAGATAGAAGTCTAACTTTTCTCCATGTCATTGAAAAAGGAGGATAGTGCCTTTTAGGGGGAACTACCCAACTTTTGCATATTGCATGGGCGAAAACCTGGAAAATTCCTACCAGGTAGTCGTACCAATTAGACAAGATGATGAAAATAAACTCCTTGTTTTTTTAAAACAGTGTCTACAACAAAACAGCAACTGGACTGAACCTCAGCCTAATGCTCCCGAGTGCGTGCATTGCCACATTGGGCAGTACAGCATACATTATCTATATTGTAGGGCCCCGATGGCCGAGTAACTAGTGCTGTGGCGCTCAGTACTACAGGTTTCGGGTTTGAATCCTGGCGATGCCATGGATATTTTTAGTGGTTCACAATCCACTTTAAACTGTAGATCCCAGTCTAATATGATCTTAGAGCTTTGCAGAGATATTGTTACTCGCTTCCGTAGCATATCTTCAAGCTACACATGCCCTCTGGATAATGCTAAATGAGCCCTTACTTATGGCATAAAAATAACTGTCTCTGTATTGCCAGTTGCATTAGAAAAAAAAAACATTTTGACCTAATGTCATTCACTATTGCAATAGCAGATAACTAATTCTATATTACCCAGAATGCCCTTCAGAGACCCATTTCATTACAATTAAGTTTAACTATTGCACTTAACAATTAACATTTCCATGACTATTATTTGAGGTTTATTTCTTCCTTCTCAAGGCCAATGGGACAATAATCATCATAAAAGTTTATCAGAAGTAGAGTGATACTTATATGATTTTAGATGTAATAAGTACTATCGCCTCACATTTTGTGTAGTGAATTTTAAATTTTCATTCTTTGTATGTTATTTGTCTAAATATGTATTATTTTTTATAGGAAATCTGAATGACTAGTGATATGGATACTAGTCAATTTCGATATGGTAAGGGAAGGCCTACAAACCTAGCAGATGACCCACCACCTCTTATCTAAATACAGTTCTGTCTCCCTAAACTCATGTAATCCTATGCATTGTTACATTTATCCACTCCGATGGGTAAGAAAAAGAAATGGAATCGACCTCTTTGTGATAACACTAACCAGTGCTTTCCTCAGGGAGAATTTTGTATAAATGTAGAGCATCCGGATTCTAACAATTTTCAGGCTTTTGAGCCACGCCTGGGTGTTTCAGTACCTAATTGGTCGCGACCTGCTATACAGTCTCAGCTGCGATGTGAAATTTGTGAGCGCGTATTCCAATATCCTAGTCAATTACGTGATCATATGCTCATTCATACACGTGTGCGTCGATTTGTTTGTCAAGTATGTGGAATGAAGTTTATGAAAGAGCATCATCTTAAAGCTCATCAAGCTACTCATAGCTCGGTGAAACCATTTGCTTGTCCCATATGTGGACGTACATTCACACTAAAAGCAAACATGGAAAGACATACATATATACATAACACAGAACGCCGTTTTACCTGTGAACAATGTGGAAAAAAGTTTTCTCAACCACAAACATTAAAAATGCACATGATTTCACATTCTGACGTGAAACCATTTGCATGCAACATTTGTGGAAAAGGCCTGTCCAGAGCTCACAACCTCCGAGCGCACATGGCCATCCATCGAAATAATAAGCCCTTTAAGTGCCATCTTTGTAATAGTTCATTCACCCTAAAAGGAAATATGCAAAGACATCTCAAGGAAAAGCATGGTGTGACAGAAGCTGAAATTCCTCAACACCAAGAACCTGCTCCAAGTTTGTCCAGTGAAAGTTTCATTCTCTCATTAGATCCTGCCGATGCTGTAGGTTCTCCTACTGGATCCAGAATCAGTGAAGAGGACATGTCACAAAACTGTAACCATAACCAAGCTGCTGATCTACCTCAGAACAATAAACGTCGGAAAAATCCTCCTAAGAGGGTAAAGTGTGAAACTCCTAATAGTGAACATGAGAACATCAGTAAAAGTTCGCCCAATGAACAAGATCCTCATCGTCAGCCAGAATACCAAGGAGTTCCAGTGTCAACAGTTAACAATGTGATGCCTGCTCCAAATAATTTCCAACAAGTTCAGTCAAATACTTTAGTGCCAGTCAATAATTCATTCCCATCCAGTTCTCAGTTACAACTCTGCAATCCTCCTCTAAATGTTGGAAATCCATCAGAACATAAACCATTCACCCCTTGTGCATTGCCATTACAAGCAAGTTTAAGTCATTCAGGTTTTGGGCCTGTGTCTGTAGCTAGTTTTTTGCCCCGGCCTCCTGGTTTCTATGCAGACAGTGGTATGTTGACAGTTCCACCAAACCCATTCCCTAATGAAAATGTAGAATCCAAACTTCAAACTATTCATTCAGCTATTGATGATTTAGCGGGTAAACTTTCTTCACCACATGAGAAAGTTATGGCAATCCACGAAGCTCTGGACGAACTTATACATTTGCGTCCAGAAAATCCAGGAAATAACTTTAGGTGTGTAAAAAATGAAAGAATGGGAAATTAGAACCAAAAATTAGATTGAATGTTTAAATTTTTTTTTTTTTTTTTACATTTTATTTGTATTACAATTTATTACTTTCATACTACCTTCAAACTCAAAATATGTAAACTTTTTCAAACATTCCATCAAAATAAAGCTTTTAAAAATAATTTCTTATATTTATAAAATCTATTGTTTATATTAAATCCATGAATAGGTGTACAATAGCAATATACATGTTTTATACTTTTTGTCTCCTATGCATTTCTTATGAAATTTATTTTGAAGAATTATATAAAAGAATGGGTTTGCAAAAGTATTGTATCATACATTTTCAAAATTTTATTTTCCAAGTAAAGAAGAAAAAGATTTTATATTAATAGTAGATGTGAAGGCCTAAATTGAGTTACTATGTAATAAAAAATTATCTATGTTTATGCAAAAGTTATTTCATTCATTAATTTATTTAATGTATCATTATTAAATTTATGTTAAAGATGAAAATAAAGTTTAAAATATACATATAATTTTTAGATGAACTAAATTTATGTTATTGAACCAAATAAAAATTTTAATCTACATATTGTGAACAGATTTTATTTATTTATTTAAAAATAATATTTTCAAAATAAAGTGAACTTTAAAAAACAATTTTTTTTAATATTAATTTTTTTGATTTCCTTATTATTTCCCAATTTCAGGATAAAAATTGTTAAATATTTTTGTTTAGATATTTTTATTATTTTTTTCTTTCTTTCTTTTTTTTTTTTTGGCAGCTTTATTGTATTTAAAATGAAAATGTTGCACTTTATTTTATAATGCAAGAATAAATCCTGTATCTAAAAATTAATGTTGAATTACAAATAATCTAATTCTCCAAGTTTAAAACTGACTAACTATTTTTCAAAAGTTACATTGTATAAATGTATATATATATATATATATATGTGTATTCTAATAGTTTGTGAAAATTGAAATGCAGTGTGATTGAAATGTCTGGACCTGTAGACATATGCAGTTTGAAGCATTTGAAAGAGAAGATTTCAGTCTTATTATTATTTTTTTTTCTCCCAACAAAGTCAACTCAGCAATCTACATTGCAGCCTCTATTAGAATTTTTTATTACAAAAAATGTTTACAGAACTAAGTTAACTAAAAAACAAAAATGATATTTAAAAAATTTTATAAAATCTTATCTAATATAACAATGTATCTCTTGTTGACACAGCTATGTTCAATGAATGTGACAACTAGAATTTAGGCCAGGGGTGGCCAACCCAAACGATCTTGCTGCCACGTTAGAAATTCATCATAACTCTGCGGGCTGTATATAAAATTATATATCCCTATATTAGATTTACACCCACTATAGACATTTTTTTGGAGTGAAAAGTTGAAACAATGAGCTATTATTTTTGTGTTTACTATTATTCTTACATGTAAACATAGATAATGAAATAATACTGTTAAGAAATATATAACACTAAAAATGAAATATAAACTAAATAAAAAAATGAAATCATTAAAAAATATTTATTTTACTAGTATGGTATTTGTTTCTCCACTCTTTCACTTAGCTTTATTTGGATATTTGCACATCACATTGGTGTTACAGGTTAACGTCCGTAATGTTTGAGCGTGTTTTGTGTTTGGTCAATTTCATTTTCGAAAAAAACTATTCACAGGTGTAAATTGAACCGAAAGCGCTAACAACTTCAACTAAAAGTCTGATTAGCTCTGCTATCAACAATTAATTGTGCGTTTCTAGGGAATTATCACTGAGATCACTTAAAGGGAAACATATAAATTGTTATATTAGATAAGATGAGCTCATGTCATAAATTCGCAGATTATAATTTAACTATTCTGTGAATATAACTTCTGTAAACTCATAAATAAAAAAGGCAATATCTGTCCTATATTTGCAAGAATATTATTTTAAAATCAAAGTTACTTTTTTCTCATAATTTTGACAGTTAATTTTTGAATATATGGATGTACACATAAATTATTTTCTTAATTTATCGGTTTTACCTACTTTGCCCATTATAAAATAAATATATTTTATAAAGGTATGATAAATCTCAAGGGCCAAAAAAATATTCTAGGCAGGCTGCGAATTGGCCACCCCTGATTTAGGCTTTATATTCTCTGTGGCATTAAAGGTGCACTCATGGTTATTGTAGATAAACTGAAACCCTACTCTTTCAAATTTTACAAAACGTGTGTGTGTGTATATCTTGTAAATTTTTTTCTCTCAAAACAGGTCAAGATATTTGGACCTTCTGTATATCAGTATGTTTATGCTTTTTTTTATGTTCTTTGGAAACTTGTAAAATATTACTTCTGTGATTTTTTATTCTTTTCTTTTTACAAATTTAAACAGAATGATCTGTTGTTTTATTTATTTACAAATTAACTAAGATTTTTTTTATCAATAGTTTTAATTCATTAAAATAATGAGCTGTATTTAACCATGAGTAACATTATACAAAAATTAAGTATGATTTGCTCAAATGATCTAAGTCATTTGTTATGTGATAGATTGATGTTTATATTTCCTGAATCAAAACATGTTTCTGACTAGAAAAAGTAATGGGTAAAAAAATATGTTTATGTAGGGAAATTTATAAAATAAAATAAATACGTTTTAAAACTTATATGTTGTAAATCAGGAAATATGACTTTTATGTGATAGTTTAATGTCCTAAATGAAAACCTCTGTTCTATTGCTATGCATCAGTTACTGTATGAAAGGTGCTCAGTGAAAAATTGCATTGTAAAACTTATGATTCATCTTCATTTAACAGTAAAATGTACAAATGAATGTAATGTTTTTATGTGTTTGCATGATTATGATAGACTCATTAAAAGCAGACACAAAATGAATGATATTTTTGCCTTTTTTTTTTTTTTTATATATATGAAAAATGCAGTAACAATAGAATAAAAGTGAAAATTGTTCTGGGGATTTCATTAAAATTTTTAATAGTGAACAAATTATTGAATTACATCAATAATAGTTAATTAAATAAAGGAAAAGTAAAAGAAAGAAAAATATGTACATCTATTCAAAACCTTGGTATACAAACATCCCTGAAAGTGTGATCTTATATAAAAGTTTTTATTCCCAAGAATATTTGCTTCCAATATGAAATTCATTGATATGTGAAACTATAGGTTTTTTTGTATTTCCTTTCTTTTATTGTTGTTATGAAAGGAAATAAACCATTTGGACGATGGAAGTAATTGGACTAAAATTTAGACAAAATGCAATGAATATCCTACTTTTGTTGGTACTAGTGGAAAAAAAAAATTCTAGGAGTGAAGTTATAGATAAGTATTAAAAATGTTTTACTGGAAGCCAAATTAATGATTAACTGTAATACTCATCAAAATCTTTATCTCTTTAGTAAATATGAAGATTTTAAATAGTCAGAAAAAACGATTTCTCTTCAAATGTGTTTCTTTTTTCTGCCCGATCTCTTTTTCTCAAGCTCTACAGTAGGTTATCAGTCAATTTCCACCAAGCACGTCCTGACATTAGTATCCAAGATGAGATCTGTCCGGCTTTTTTCCCCCTACTGAAATTTCTGAACATGAGAATTTTCTTCTTACAGGATAGGAGTTGTTTGCCCTATACCCTGGTTTATCTCTCTGTGGTTATTTGTTGTTCTTGAGAGCTAATTAGATAGAACCTATTGTTTGAAGTGGATGGATTCCAAACCACTTCTCGAAACTGTGATATCGAGCGCTAGTCAATCTTTAATATATTGCATTTTTTATATAATTGTTGAATAAAAATCAAATTTTCCTTTTATTCATTTTGATGCCAAAGATATGAAAATAGAATTTAATTTGTATGTGGTACATAAATGAACAGGTGCAAAATTGCCTGCTGATGATAGGAAGTCTTTTATTGTTTTTAGACAGAAAGGTTCTTGTACTATTTTTTATTTATTATTATTATTTTTTTGATGAAAAACTTGGTGACAATATGAGAATCAATATGCTAACCAATAAATTTAAAATAATTATTCCAATTACAATCATAATATGTAATTTTGATTACTGAATGTAATCAGTTACACACATAATAATTTCATTTTGAATTACAATTTCAATTACAGATATTTATGTCCATAATTAAATGGGAAAATTGTTTCTATTTTTATACAAAATGTATTTTTCAAAATAATAATAGTTTAATTTTTAAAAATTTCATAATTTTAATATTTCATTTCTTTTGAAGCCTTTTACGAAATGCAAGATTCTTAGTGGCTATGAATTCCCACTAATCATTGAAAACAAATGTTCTTTTTAATAAAATTTAATCAATAAAACTGAAATAATTAGCTACAATTAAAAACAAGAAAAAAGAGTAATTTCAATTTTTAACATTACAGTTTGAAATTATTTAATATCAAAAGAAAAACTAGAGGGAAAAAAATCTGAAGTAACTAGCTTTTTTGTTTCAAAGTAGCTTTAAGTCACGTATATCAGACTCGCACTCCTAGTAAGTAATTGATTAATCTATTTCCGCTTTTAAAATGGATGTTAACCTTACAATAAATGGTTGAACTATAGTTTGATTTTTTTTTTAAAGAAATTTCTAAAGAAAAATTATGTTTACAATTTTAAAATACCAATTTGCTCTAAATATGTTCTTGTAAGGGAGCTTATTCTTTTATAATTTTTTTTTTCAGGTTCCAGACGGTACAATTCCTAAAACTCATCTGACTCTTTAAAGACAATTTTAAAATATATATAACATGTACAATTAACTCAACAGGAAAAACCCATCATCAACTGACCATTTGATACAGCCCAGAAGCTTGTTACAATCAAAGCAATAATGAGTATATTATTTCAAGTTTCATTTCAGAAAGAAAAAATTACAATGTGCTTTTTAATGAAGAACATTCCAGCACGTGTTGTTAAGTGATCTAGCTGAGCTTGAGAAAGAAAATAATTTTTATGATTACGAGCTCCATCAGTTTTATAATGACAATATGATCCATTATTAGATTCAATTTATGGTGCCTTTCTTCCAGAACACACTAAACTGTTGCTCAAGTGATAAAAAGTGCCCCTTTTTATAGATACTTAATTCATTGTTGATATAAAAACTTTATTTTAATATTTTCTATTAAATGTGCCACACAGAAATTTAAAATATCTTTTTTTTTAATTATTTTAATATAAAATTTAATAATGCTGGGTTTTATCTAATGAACATGAAATTCTACAATTTTTATTTGATCCCACGTCTTATCTCTCTAATATAAAAATATCTATACATGTAAAACTACATTTTAATATCATATTTATTAAATATTATCATTGTACATTTCATTCCAAATATTTCCAAGCTTAGATTAATGTTCCCTAGAAGTGAACTGCTTATTAAAACATTTAGCCTTTTCATTTATGAATTGAAAAAGATATGCTTATATTACAAGATAAACAGAACATCTAAAAAAAACAAGCATAATTATTTTAGGTCAATCAGCAGTTTGATTTGAAAAACCTACAAAATATATTAAAAACTCTAACCTCTGTATGCTCCCTTTAATTTTATAAATATGCCATACTAGAGAAATACAGTATAAATTATAAATTCCAAGTAAATTTATTCAACTATTAACCACTATGATTTTTTAAATCAAACTGAATAATAATTCAAAAGTTTCTCACAAAATACTTGAGCAAAAAAAATTTCAATTTTCTTTAAAAAAATGTTTTTATTAAATTAAAGAGATGAGTTGACATGCACACAAGAAGTTTACATACACAAATTAGGTACATGATGCTGAAATTATCTGTGCCTTCTTCTATCAGGCGATCTATTACGATGACCTCGTTTTCTGAAAGAAAAAAAATAAAAAGTATTTAATGTTTTTTTTTTCTTTCTTTACATTTATTGGTATTTTGATTAATATAAATAAATAGAATAGATGATTTGTACTTCTATGTTAATCTAATCTAATCCAAATTAATGTATATTTCATATACGCAAACAAGAAAGAAAACAATGCATTATACTTACAATTATACATGAGATTTACAATGAATGGCCAATTAATTAAAAAAATATTAAAAATAGCATTAATTAATTTAAATAAATTTTTAATAGTTGTATACAAATACACCAACACAGAATTTCTCTCTGAACAGACTGTGCAAAATATTATATAATTCAAAGTTAATTTCTTTGACTACTGAAAATGTATAAAGATTTGTAACACTTTTTCTAGACAGTCATAATATTAGATGGAATTTGAAATAGGTGATTTTATGTTTGACATTTATTGGCACTCTAATAAGAAGTTCATAATTATCACTTTCTTTTCATCATTTCACTCATTTTTTATAATGAAATCAGATAAGTTGAAATAATATAAGCATTAAGATAAAGTGGGAAATCTTGAAAGATTATTTCTGAATATTTTTACAATATTTTATTATATGATTCTTAAGAATCCTCTTTAAAGAACTGCCTAAATTAAATTAAGAGAAATGGAATTGAAAAGATGATCTTTATTCTTCCCCTCTCCCATTTGCTATGAATTTTTTATTATTATTTAAAAGGTATTTATTTTAATCTATTGAAAAAATTTCAAATTAAAAAAAAAGTTAATTTTTAAAGTTAAATTTTGCATTTTCTGCCTAAGAATATTTGGTATTATTTTATTGCTAATTTTAGGTATTCTGACTATTAGAAGAAAACAAGTGATTTTTGAAAATTAAAATTTCAATAATGGCATGTATTTATTTACCAGAGATATAAAATGATTTCAAAGTTTTTATTGAACTTCTTTACAAAATCAATATAAGTGTAATCCGTAAGTTAGTAATATAACAGAATATTGAACATCTCAGTAGTATTAATATTTCAAATGAAATAACTTGCAGTCATACAAAAAAGGAAAATTTATCCTACTATTGGTGCAAACTCCCTAACATCATACACCTGTAGTGCATATGTGTTCCCTTGTAAATTAATACTTAAATTTTCAAAAATAATAAAATTTTAAAAACGGTTTTTGGTGATTTTTAAGAGATTTCATTTTTCTTCCTATTTTTTTCCTGCAAAAACTACCCGTAAAATCTCTTAACACTGTACAAAGAATTCACACTATGAATATATAAAAAAAAAAAAGAGAAAATTCAAAAAATTATGTCATATTAATAGAATAAGCAGCCCTCTAAAAGAAAAAAAAAATGGTAACAGGGCTCATTTTAAAATAAAATCTAGATCAATAACTTACTTTTTGGTTGGTCCTTTAACAAATGCCCAATCAACACTAATTGTCTGACCCAGTATATCACCTCCATTCAAGTTATCCAGTGCAGACTGAGCCTCTTTAAAAGTTTCATATTCAACAAGAGCATAACCCTAAAAATAAATAATATATATAAATGAACTCCAAAAACAAATGCAGAGTTAGACATCAAATAGGGGTTTTAAAAATAGAATCTGTAATGAATTGCAATACTTATTTTACATACAAAAATATAATATTTTACAAACAATTTTCTTTCATAAAAATTTCATTTTCATAAAAACTTAAAATAAATTAAAATATATAATTTACAAAAATGTTCACCTTTAAAAATCCAGTTCGCCTGTCCAAATTTAGATGTATATTTTTTATATCACCATGCTCAGAAAACTTTTCATAAATGTCATCTTCCTGGGCTTCTTCATGAACTCCAGTTATGAACAAAATCCATCCTTCAATAGCTAAAATGAATAGAGGATTACAATTTATATAAATATTTATAACTAGAACTTACTGTTTCCAATGTTACTTTTTTAATCTTTTTCTTCCATTAATCGAATGAAATATTAATAAAATGATAAAAACATTAATTCATATAAATCTATAATTTTGATTATTCATACAAGTGAATAATCAAATAATTTGAAATTTATATTCATCAATCTTAGATAAGTTCTTGAGTAATGTAATAGGAAAAATAATCCAATATACACTAAATTTATTGCACTGTTAATTTTACTTCAATTCATACTAAAATTTTACTTATTTATAGATTTGCAGGAATATTAATTAACAGTACAAAGAACAACTGTTTTGATAACTAATAAAGATATAAATTTTTCATTAATAATTTGTTAGAACATAGAACTATCCTTACATCGTTGTGGACCTGGTTCGTCGGTACCATCATGATCCATAGCTTCATAATCTTGTAACTCTTCTCGTGCGGTGCCATCTAGAAAATAACAAGATTTAGATAACATTTCAAATCACTTGAAATCTGGCATTAATCAGAAGACAATACAAATATAGCATAGAAGTTTAAAAATGTATTAAGTTCGGAATAAAAGAATGGGTTATCGTTTATTTATTACAGATAAAAAATATTATTTATTATAAATATTATAAGTAAATCTTTCAAAGTTTTTTGCAGTGATATTATATAACCACTAATCTTGTATATAACAAATTACAGTGAAGTGGAATAGGTATTTTAAGCATCATTTATAGTGTTGATAGATTTTACAGAGCAATCAGGAGGTAATCTGTGATTGTTTAATTTTTGAATTCCTCATAAACCTCTTCAAAATTTTAGTGGGGTGGCTACAGAAACTGTGAAAAACATTTCCCTGGCTAAACTTACAATATTTACTTGACTTACGACAACTAATTGTATAATTTCTTGGCTTTCTCTTTACTTAAAAATCACTATATGTTACTAAAAACACTTGTACAGTTATTTAATATGAAAAAATAATATATTTTTATGAAATTTAATTTTATAAAAATAGAAGTGTAAATAAGAAAACAGAATACTAAAAAAATCTATTAAAACAGTTTCAGAGAACCTCTGAATTATTACAAGATAGCCACTCTTACTAAAATAAATATAGATCAATTATTTTATATAAAATATTTTTATTAAGAGGAATTTACATAATTTATTTTAACAATTGTCTTTTTTAAGATTTGCAAAAAGAAATAGCAAAAAGTCACAAAATGTAAATAGCAATTCTCCCTGAATGTATTTTTAAAGGCAACATCATACCATTAAATTTTGCATTTTTTTTTTCACTCGATAAAAAGATAGTGGAAGCAAATTTAAAAGTAGAATTCATAAATAAATGCACAAATAACAAATTAAAGTATGCATTCAACGCATTTGCTAAAGGATACCCTATTAAATAAATTAGGTTTAATACATTTATATACATATAAATAATGTCTTAATTTCCGATAATTAAATACATAAATAAATACCAACTGCAGATGCTAAAGGATGGGGATACTTTAGGACTGCAGGCTTAAGGATTAGCCTTAAGGATAAGGACTGCATTTTAAGCTTAATAATTAATAATAAAATATTGATAATTAATGGGATATTAAAAAAATTAAAATCCTTACTTTTCTAAATTGGCAAATTGAGCACAAATAATAGAGCCAGTAAAAGAACACACTTAAAAAAACAAGATAAATCATAAACTAGACAGCTCATCAGAAAAAAAAGAAAGAAAGAAAGCCAGAAGTAAAGTCATTGTAAAATGAGTAACTATCCAAGTTGCCAAGCATGCTTGGCTACAAAATCGTAGATTGTGTGCATGTTTGGCGTAAAATGCTCATCGGTAATTTTCCTTCATTTTTAGATATTCTTTATGAATTTGCCTAATTTCCAGATCGATAAAATTCCCTGACTTTTACCTGATTTCCGGGTTCTGTAGACACCCTGTAACACTATCAGATTCTAGCAATTAATCTTTATTTAGCTTCACTAATTTTGTTTGAAACAGATAAACCACTACCTAATAACGAACTCTATTCCTCCTCTTATATGTGAGGAAAGAAAGATAGTTAATTTTCTGATGGAACATGAGTAAGTAATTGAAGGTAATTTATAATCATCTTTCCACTGGATACTAGATCTACCAAAGAAAGCCAGTCAATCAAAAACCTATTCTACCCAATATTAAATGTTTCCCACTGCCTTCAACTTACATTAATTTAACTTCTCAATACTAGGCATCTGCAAAATGCCAGAAAAAACATGCATCAACAAATAGGAAACCTGGCTTAGTTTTGTGATTGATGAGTAAATCGAGTTGGTGGGGAAAAAACAAGTTATTTTCATTATTGACTTGAGATTTTAATATTTTATGGAAATCCAACTTTAATGTATATTAAATAAAGCACTGGTATATGTGCATTAGTGACTATAATGTTAAAAATATAATGATTTGAGTATGTACAAAAAAGTTATACAATATATAAATGCATAATTTAAAATAGCAAATTTTAAAAAAGAATTTTTAATTGTGATATATGTAATTACATTGCAACTTGGTCACATATATTGACAATTATATGTAGCTTTACACTTGGTGGAAATATTCATAAATTGATTTCAACAGTTTATAAATAAAAATATTTAATGGCTTTGGTGTTAGGAATGTTTTTTACAGTAGTAAAAAATATCTATAAGGTATGATTTCAGAAAAAATTGTTTTATGTGTTTATCTCACATAATTAAAATTTAAAAAATGCATTTACCAGTGATAGTAGTAAGAATAATTAGACCTAATCAGGCTGCATCATATGCAAATTTTACTTTAAAAGTCATAAGTAATAAAAAAAGTCATAAAATTTTAAAGTCATATTGATAATGGATTTCAGAAATGGATGGAAAAGATAAATCTCACATTTATTTTGGTATTAGCCGAATAAAAATGAAGAAATGTACAAAAAAATGTTAAATAATAATTCCTTATAAATAAGAAATTTTTTAAAAATTATTTGAAATGTTAATGTCAATAGGTTGTACAATATTGACGAAAATAATTACAACTTTTTAAATTGTAATTGTAAAAATTAAAGCTGCTGTTAAAATTACTTGAAATTTATTTTAAAAAAAAAAAATAGTCAACTTACCAACTCCAAAACCCCTGCCTTTTCGTTTTTTCACTTTGTCTTTAAGCTTTTGAACACTTTCTAATGGAAAAAAATAACTATGTATTACAAACCATTCAATTATCAAAATTAAATTTTTAATATTTTCATGAAAATTAATTAAAACACTTTTCATAAATTCAAGTGATAAATGTAATTATATTTTAATAATATAATTATTTACCACCATTAATTTGCTATCAACTTAATTATTAAAAAAACTTCTGTGATATTTATTTAGGCTGAAAAATATTTTTTTAATTTATTTTTTAAAGATTTGAAAATATTATTACCCAGCAAACTATATGATATTAAGTGGAATAGCTTTTCATACAGAAATCTTTTAAAACTTTTAACTGCTTCTACTTTTTGTTCTTGGAATTATAATGAAAATTCCATAAATGAGAAATTTTACATAAATCTTTTGAGATGATTTTTAAAGTTATTAGATATATACAGTTAAAAATATTTATTATTTATACACTTTAAAAATCTGTCAAAAAGAGCCTTAGTCTAGAATTGAATTTGAATATAAAGTAAGTTTTAATAATTCATTTAATAAGTTTCAATAATTTTTCAGATGATCTTTATGCGATTTTAAATAAAGTAAACAATTTTTTTAAGGAAAATGTAGATTTCTTTTTTAAGAAAAAAAATATAAAGAGGCTGAGAATAAATATAATACAAAAGTGATCATACATCCAGAATAAATTCCTAAATAAAATTATGGTTCCCAGCTTTATTTTATATTTGCATTTTGATGACATTTAAAATTTATTTGGGTTTAATCTTAACTTTCTTACTTCATTATATTCTATTAAATATTTAAAAAAATGGCTCATAGTTGGAAGGAAACTACAAACAGCATTCCAAAATTGATTAATTTTTATCACAGCAACAGAAAATCACTTCTAAATTTCTCTCATTCTGTCATATAGCATTTAACAAAATGTTATAAAGAAAATAATGAAGGAAACAACCAACTGGCAAAGTGAATTTAACATCATAAATTTATAGTTAAAAAATTTTGGGAAAATTCTTGCTGTAAAAAATTCCTACAAAAATTTTAAATTTTACTTAAAACAATTCAAAATTGTTTATATTAGCTGTATTACATAGGCATTCTACCAAATGAAAAAATTTTGCAAAAAATTGAAAAATTAAGTTCATTTCTTTTTTGAAATCAATGATAAATGGGCCAAAAACATATTGGAATCATGTCTTATTCGAAGACAAAGACAAGTTTTACATTTAAATTTCTAGTGGACGTAAAAAGGTTTTATGTAGGAAAAAAAATTGATGAACTTGATCCTAAAAACTTTATTTGAATAATAAAGCATGAGTGGATCCTAGTTTTAAGAGTCAGCATCAAAATTGTATAATTCAATATATAGTGATGGTCTAATGTATCATGTCCTTTATTTAAATATTATAAAAATAATATTTAAAATCTTACTTAAATTAAAGGAATTTAAAATTTTCAGCTGCAATTTGAGTATTAGAAACAATTTTTTTTTAATCAAAATATCAATAACCAAAGCACAAGAGTCTCAATAATTAAAAATTTGATTAAGGTGTCTCTGTAATAACCCAAAAATTCTGAAAACACCACCTCATTTAATAAATTTAAAACTATTTTAGACAAATTTGGAGAAAACTAGAAGACATGATTTTAAAACTAAAACTAAACTAAAATGAATAATAATCTAAGAAAATTGATAAGAAACTATAAATAGATGTATTCAATTCTATCTCCAGACATATAAAAATCGTTGGTGCTGCTGCTTGATATTTTGATAAGTACTAATTAATCAAAGTATTCCACTGTTTACTATAATGGAGAGAATTTTTCTAAGTGTATGAAGACTTTTGTGAGGTAACTATTTTATTAATTTTTTGATAATTGATTTTTGAAAAAAAAATTGTTACTTTATTCATGCCAACTAACGTAGAATCCTCCTCCAAAATATACCCATAATATAAGGTATATTTTGTATATTACTTTTGCCTTCTACCGGCTAATGCAACATGCGTGTGCATTAACCGATACTTTGTTTATACTAAAGTTGTTGTTTTTTTAATGAGAAACATTTTAATATTAAAACAAAAATATATATTTCTATTCGTGATGGAATTTACAAATTTTGCGCAATATTAATTGCACGCCATTAATTTTTATATAAAGCATTAGAATATATGCACGTTATGTATTTGATAAAATACGATTTCATAAACTTACGATCACCTTCTTCGTCCATGGGAAATTCTGCTTCTTCATCCATATCTAAAACATCTGAAGACATTTTGTTTTAATAATAGTATAACAGTCTTTTACTCCAATTGATCGTTAGTTCAGAATAACACAAGAAAAGTGGCGAAGTTGAAGTTCTTAACTTATGTGGCTAAGCAAAGCACTTATTCAGGCAAATCGTGCAATCGGGAATGATACACTAAGTTGTGATACGAATCGCTTTTGAATGATTCTCTTCATGGAACCAAAACCAACCTCAAACCTATTTTTGATAAATTTCATTCATCACCTAAACGTATGCGCCATTTTAGTATTATTTGTTTTATTGTTCTGCTTCTATCTTTTTGTGTTGTATCATCTATTAAAATTTATTTCATTTTTGTTTTACATATATTCTAAAACAAAAATGTGATTGAACTCAGAAAAATGTAAAAAAAGAATGAATTTTTTTCAAAGTGAGAAAGTTAGATTAAAAAGAAAACAAATTTTCTCTAAGCGAATATGAACAGCATTTAACCGAAAATTATGGTTATTCTTTGAATAAGAAGATAATATTTAATTATATGATAGAAAAGGTATGAGCATATCTTATAGCAAATTTAAGTTATAATTTTCATTACGATTGATTGTATATGCTGAATCATCAGCATATATAAATATTTAATGCATTTTATTATCATTAGTTCTGATTGTGTGTGCTAAAAACGTCGAAATTGTTTTTTCAAGTAATTAATGATCAAGAAAATTTTGCGGTTGTTATCCAATTTGTAAAAAAAAAGATGTATGTTCACCTTACAAACAGTAGAATAACCAAAAAGATCATACAAAGGATTATTTTCAATGTACAAGAAGAAACACTTAAAAGGTTTGGACACCCGGCAATGACAACAGAAAGCAAGGGTGAAAAAAAAATGAAAAAATGGAGTCCTTTGCACATCGAAATATGGTAAAAATGAAAAATTATAACAAACGTTTCAGTTCGCTAAGACGATTTTTGCTTGAATCAAGTGGCAGCTTCTTAATACTATTCTATAGGTTTCATTAAATCTTAAATGTTAAATCCTTTTTACAAAAGCACACTCATCCTCTTAAACATATGTGACCACAAATATAGCATTTTGGCTCAGTAGGGAAAACTTACGAATCTTGCTGACTCTTATTAGTTATGATAAAGTCAACAGGTCTCCTGTAGATAAAACTCACAACAAGAATCAGTTCATGATATTTTCGAACTTGAATTCGTTCAAAAGTTATAGTGCGATTTAACTGACCAATCAACGGGGAAGAAATCTTTAAGCCTTGTTCGACTTCTAATGATTTATTTAATGCCATCGTTCAAAATAAATAGTAAATTTTTAGTTATTTAAATTTTGCTCTAAAATTACAAGGGCTTGAATGGCCGAGTGGCTAGCGCTCTGGCGCTCGGTGCCACAGGTTTCGGGTTCGAGTCCCGGCGGTGCCATGGATGTTTGTAGTGGTTCGAAATTCCACTTTAAATTGTAGATCCCGGTCTGTTAAGCCCTCGTGAGACTGAAGATGACCGTAGAGCGACAAACCAAACCAAACTTAAAATTACGAAATCGATTTTATATAATCATTCATAACAAAGAGAAAATTTATCTCAAAAATATACTCCCAAATTTTATTCAATATTTATAATTAATCTAAAACTTTTATTCAAGATAGTGTTCTTTGCTATCCATTATTGCGGCTGAGAAGAAACAGTTTTTAATTAAAGATTGCTCAGATTTTTCATTTATAAATGTTATTTATTTCTTTATTGAGATATATTATTCTTTACTTTTTGTTAAATATTTCACAACCTAACATTAATGGTTTATCTCCTAGATTAAACGCGGCTCGATGGCCAATTGGCTAGCGCTCTGGCCTTTGGTACCACAGGCTTCAGTCTCGAACCCTTGCAGTGGCATGGATGTCTGTTAGTCATTCGGAATCCATATTAAACTGTTGGTCCCAGTCTAATTAGCCGAAAGAGTGCAAAAAATGATTTTAGGGTGGCAAACCAAATCTAGATTTAGCATTGACCCTTTTTAATTAGAAGCCATTCTAATTCCATAGAGAAAAATAGGATAATTTAAGAATTGTTATTTTCAAGTGCAAGATACTCTGACAACTGGACAAGCCTTGTATCTAGAAGTTATTTATTTGTCGCTGGAATTGTTCAAGCTTTCCACTTCATATAACATATCATTTCTGCCATATAGTGATGATCACTACAAAGCATTTCCATCCACTTTAAATTGTTTGGCCCTGCAAAGTTTGTGTATCAAACTATACAGCAGCGAGCAGTATCGAGATCATACGAACAGTTCGAACTTATTGAAAATTCGAATGGTTAGTTTGATACCGAAAATATCGGCGCGTTACTGCTCGATACTGCATGGTACGGGAAATATGGATTCAGTCTACAAATAACAAGCACTAACGTTTGATTACATTACGGCGTGTCTTTTTAATCGTTAGTGGACGAGGGACATTAAGTAATATGTATGCGTACAGCATTGTAATAAATTTACTGATTATATATACATTGAATTCAAAAAGAAAATTAGAATGAAATTTTATAAATTCCTTTTTGTTCATCACTTCAATAATAGATGTATTTGTTAACACATTTTGTATTATTTTCCAAGACAAGTCATCAGTAATGGCTCCACAGGTTTTTGTGGGCCCTGGCCTTCTTCCAAAGTTGCTCTCCCAAGCTACCCTCCTTCTAGTTATAGATTTTAAAATTTTTGCCTTGAATACGGAAAAATCATCCAGACAATCCTTTTATTTCTTTTCAGGTCTACTCCTTGATCTTGGGGTTGGGGGAGGATTTTCATCTACATAAAATGAGTCTCACTTTGCTTCAAAAATTTATCGTAAATGGATTTTCGGTTTTGCATGTATTAAAATGCTTGAAATATTTTTTGTTCAATTAGATTTTGATTTGGTTTGTCACTCTACGGTCCTTTTGTGCACACTTTAAGCTAATTAAACCAGAACCTACAGTTTAATATGGATACCGAACCACTAAGAGATATCCATGCCATCGCCAGGATTCGAACCTAAAGCACCAAAGGCCAGAGTGCTAGCCAATTGGGCATCAGACTGCGATTAGACTCGGTGCAGATTGTAAGATAATATTTTGTTTATAATAATTTTAAATTTTCTTTTGTTTAGCATCGGTGGGCCTCATATATCACTTATGCATACAATGAACAGCTCACCGACCAGTCGACAGTGCTTTATGGGATTACTTTTAAGGGCAACTGCTCAGCATTGCGTGTTGAATTAGTGAAAGCCAAGAAAACTCCCATTGCTGCTCCTATTGCTACGAGACTCTTTACACGCATTATCACAATCATATTCGAGTCTCTCTCATTTCTGAAAACAGTGACTACAATACCGCCAGAGGATCAAAAACATCGGCTCTTCTGCATGCTACCTGCGCAAGTTACGACTGGGCCAAAAATTGGACATAATTTAAATAAGCCCCGCCCAAACGAGAACAAATCCTATTCCAGGATTCGAACCTGAAGCCTGCAGTACCAACGGCCAGAGCACTAACCAAATTGCCATCAGGCCGCATTGTTCAATTGGAATTTAAGCAAAACAATTTTTTGTTGAAAGGATTTAATGTGAGTGTATAAATCAAGCAGAAGCTTTTTTTTTCCGTGTAATTTTAAATAAAAGAAATTCATATGTTTAGTTAAAATATATGTAAAATAATAACTTCCATAACTATTTAATCGTCAATTTTAGATAGATTCTACTATGTTGGTATGATGTATCCACAATTCACCAAGAAATAAATGGAAATGCAATTTCTTTCTCCCATTCACAAAAACCCTACACTCTTTAAGCCTTACTCTTTTTAAGCATTTTACATGCGACTTTTTGTAGGACAATATGCTAAATTTTCAAATGCTGAAATCTAGAGAAATTATTTTGTGATAGAACTGGATGCGACAAATAGTTTCAGACAAAACAATTACAATTTAAGATTTCCATACTGTTACCTATATTACATTTATCTTTGACACCTTCCACATAATTTGCAATAATGTTTAAGAAATATTTATGGCTAAATTAAAATTCATAAGATAATTTTTTCTTTCAAATATACTTGATAGCATATAAGCTATGTTACTTAGTATTTATAAAAGTTCTTTACATTTAATGTTTAAAAAATACCACATATATTCTTTTAACAAAAAAAATTATTATTATAATACTTAACTGTGTTAAAGATTAATAAGGAACTGTGTAAAGGATTTTTCCTATAGGAACATGTAGATAATTTATATTGACTATATTAAACCATTTATTAAAAAAATTAACAAAATTAGAGTAATGTAAATAAATATTTATTTATTAATCATTATATATTTGACATAATAATGTACAGGAATATAAAATCTCTTTATAAAAAAATCAAACATGAATAAATTAATCAAATAAAAAAACAGAAATAATACTGACATTTAATCATTTATTACATACTGTAAAAAATGAAATGAAAATCTTATTAAAGCATCATAGATTTAATGTCTTGTTACCAAGATATTATTTATTTATTATTCATTAAATACTTGACATAATGTACAGGAATATAAAATATCTTTATAAAAAAATCATTAACAAATTATTAAACACTACTAAATTACAAAACATTAATAAATCAATCAAATAAAATTTAAATGTACATAATAATAACAACAAAAATAATACTGATAATTAGTTTATCATTCATTAAACACTGTGAAAAAAAATGTTGGGAAATTATTAGAGCATCATCGATTTAATTTCTTGTCCCAAAGATACTATTTTGATTTTAAGTTGCTCTGCCTGATGCTTCTCCACACACCGCTGCACATGAGGCAAGAAGATAGGGTTCTCCCCATGCGGTAAAAGAGATAGAAGTTCAACAGGATTCAGATGTTCTGACAGATGTCGAAGAACAGCTGAAAAAACATTTGTTATATATAAACAAGGTTTATAAAAATTAATTAGATTTTGCCTTATTCATCCAGAAGGGAGCAAATATAATCAAAATCTTTTATAAATATTACTCCAGAATGTATATTATTTACAATTAATACTTCCCCGTTAAATTAATTATTTGGTTTTAAGCTAATAAAGCAACACAATTTATAAGTTCCCATTAACTTGATGGGACCCATAATGATGGGTTATTATAGAAATATGGCTTAATAAAAAAAGGTAAAGCAAATAATCCAAAATAAATGCTACTTAAAAAATTCTTATTGTTAAAATAAACATTTTTATTGTCAGTAACATAAAAGTTTGGTTTAATTCATATATTTTTAAGCATATTTTTCATATGTTTATATCACTGACACCATAGTAGCTTGATAAACTTATTACAGTATGTTTCAATAAAGTAGTATAATAGTAATTGTAATGTACTAAGTTGTTTCCTCCCACTGGTTCCATAAAAAAATGCTTCATGGTTTTATTGAATACGTACACTTTTATTTACTATAATTACTGAAACAAAGTCTTGATGGCAATTCATGTCAACTGACCAACACATCAAATGACATTCTTATTAACTTTTCACAACATAATTCATTGGGCCCACGTGCCAATCAAGTTCAGCATACACTACACCTCGCTCAGGGTCAAAATCAATTGAATTCTTAATTCTCTTTGCATCAAGACTTTTGGAAATACACTGTTTATTGTATCACTATCATTTGTAGCAATATCTTGATCTCTCAGATTCTTCAACTACGTTTATAATGTTAACTTCTTCTCCTTCATTGACGCCACAACTCCATGGTGGGTCAAGGCCGCCTGTCTGCTGACAGATTTCGAGATAAGAAATGTTTTCTTTTTAAAGGGTAGGGTTGTTAGTCTTAGGGTTAATGCTTTATAGACATATTAGACTGGGGCCTATGGTTTAAAGTGAATTCTGAACCACTAAAAACATCCATGACACAGCCAAAACTCGACCCTGAAACCTGTGGCGCTGAGCACTAGTCACTCTGCCATCCGGCCACAATCTCTCAGATAATCTAATAAATTGTTGTGCATTTTAAATCTGACCATAATATATGTCTATCACTTCATATATTTGTTAAAATTGTAGACAAAATTTCATAGAAAAACTGTGTAATTTAATTGAGATTAATTATGTTTCAACAGAATATAATTGTTAAGACAACTGCAACAAAATATGAACAAATAAACAAAACAAAATCTCACCATTAAATGTCTGGGAATAAGTCTCAACATTTGGATGATCATCAGGGATATTTTGTATATGTTCATGCAAAAATGTAAACAGCATACACCACTACAATTAGATAAAAAAAAAATCATTATTAAAAACATGCAACATATATACAAAGAAAATTAATTAGAATAATAATTATTAGCTGTACAATTATATGATTTAAATATATATAAATGTATAGCAATATTACTAGCAACTAAAAAACAATTTACTTTTAAATGTACAAGCTTAATTTAAATTTAGTTTAAAATCTAAAATATTTAACTAAATTTATATTAAAATATTTTAATATAAATTAAATATTTTAGATAAAATTTTCTGAAATATATACTTTGAAATTGTTTTTTTTTTAATTACATTTTTTATTGGCTTTACATTTTATAAAATTTCTCTACTTAAAAGTTCAAACTATTTGTTTAAATTCTAACTAAAAAAAGGTGGAACCCCCCCCCCCATTAAATGCAAAACAAACCATTTCTTTAATTAATAAAATAGAAATAATTATAATTATAATAATTATATATTATTCTGACTCTCACTACTGGAAAAGACTTCCACAATAAATAGAGAAGCTTCTCAATAAACTAGTTATTTTTGAAACAAAATGTTCAGAACTTCTTAAAAGTGTATCAAAGCCACTAAATATATTCTTCAGTTTTTGAAACATTACCAAAGTGTTAGCACGGTGGTTGAAATTAGTATATTTAAAAACAAAAAGAAGTATAAAGAAAATCTTTAATGAAATATAATAATAAAAACCCTAATTAATAAAAATATTTTTAATTAAATATTTATCAGATAATTTTATGAAAACATAAATAATTAAATCAAATAATTATAAACTGAAAAAATTTACTTGCCTTTTTATTATCATCTTTAAATGTTTCAGTAGCATAGGGTAACAAGGCCTTAGGTGCCATCCCTAAGAGTAGTTTGACAGCTCGAGTTTCATTGGAACACATGACTTCAACGCTCAACCAATTAGGTATTTGGTCTTTGGCAGAGCATAAAAAGTCTAGAACCAATCCCTTGATGTCTTCAGAGGGTCCCAAATAGGAAAGCAGAGACTAAAAAAGATACAAAATATTTATTGAGATGATATGTATATGAGATTGTAATTTAAGAATTTTAATGCTTATAATGTGAAAAGTTCATAAAATAATGATTGTTGTGTTTTTTTATTTAACTAAATCAGGTTCTCATAATCCTTATAAAAGAGATTAGATACATGATTTTTTGTTTACAATGATTTATTCAATTGATTTTTTAAAAAAATCCTTTTGGTCCAACTATAACTTGGTTTGTTTGAACATAAATGGGAAATAAATAATGGTATTCACATCACTGAATTAGAGAAAAAAGATATAACATATTGACAAGTATTTTAGCAACTATCATCATGTGATTGATGCAAGGATTATTAATTATTATTATTTATGGTGATAAAAAACAAGAAGCTGTCATTTCCAGTCTGTCAAGAAAGTAATATTTTTCTTTTGTGGTATATACCAGAAAAATTATACATAACATTAAATTTGCAAAGTTTTTTTTTTTCAATGTTTTGTGTTATGAAGTAAATTACCAGCTCTTAAATATTAAAAGCTACTTCATTTAATTACACTTATCTGATAAAGATGGCAAGACAAAAACACTGCATTGAAATAGACATAATGATTTTCAAAGTAGAAACCAAACAAATATTGGAAGATAATGACCAAGAGCAGAATAATTTATAAAATGGCATCCAAATTCTGCAAAGCACCAATATCCATGAGCTTAGAACAATTAAAGAATAAAAGTCACAAAAATTATTTTTTACAAAATGTAGAAATTTAAACCTTAATTTGATTATTGTTATTAACATAAAAAATTAACAACAATCATAACAATTTTAAGCCACTTTTTATTCTCCATTTAAAAAGAATTAAAAAATAAATTTTCAAAATGCATGATACCTGTAATCTCAAGAGATCTTCATTACAATTCCAGCAGCAACACATGCTACGATTAGTGTCAATGCCTTTTTTGTTTTCCATTTTAGGTGATAACAAACAGTTTCTTGAAATTCCTTTACCTAAAAAATATTACTTTTAAATCATTCAGTCATTAAGAAAAAAAAGAAGTTTAAATGAATTTTATTAAAATAAGGAGAACATTGTGAATATATTATATAAGTACTATTTTTATTTAAATCCTATTTCTCATTTTACTACGATTAAAACATATAAGGTAAAAAATAGAACTTTCAGATAAATTTAATTAATATACAATGTTATAAATACTGAAAATTAAAATAGAAATATTTATTGCGGAAATTATAAAAAGTCTTACATGGAGTGATTATTTTTTACCATTAAATGGAGGCATTTCATTCAACCATGTAGCTCTAGATCCAAAAAACAATGTAAAGGATCCCATCTAGAGATTAAAAAAAAAAGTTTATCATGAATATCTGATAAAACTACAAATAAATATAATAGTTATAAAATCCAATAATAGTTCATCTGAAAAAATTACAAATAAAAAAAAATTATAAAAAGATTTATGCATTTCCAAGTAATAAAAAGAAACAATTTAAATATTTTACATTTTAAAAATTACTTAGCTATTAAAGTAAAATAACATAAATAAAATTAAAAGAATTAAAAGAAATAAAGCAAAATTTAATAAAAATATTTTTTTTAGAAAAATAGTGTTTCAAGATGTTTTTTAATAAACTTAATAAAAATAAGGCATTTTTAAAATATGCAATAATAAGAATAAGGAGACAATCAATCTAACTCACTAAAGAATTAAATAAAATTAGATAAAGTTAATTAATTTTCTGCAAGCAATGTATCATGAAAATGAGATAATATAAAAAAGGTAAAATGCAGACAATTATTAGAAAAAGTCCCTATTCGACATTTTAGATAATAGTTAGATGAACAAATATGATTTTATTATGCAAAAACTATTCTTGAGAAATTAGTACAAATATGGAAAGTTATAAAATCAAATATAAATTTTAAATTAAATACCCCCATTTTCAAGAAGGATGACTGCATATGTTTTTTAAAAAGAATCTGGCAAATGTATTATTGATGTTTCTACTTACAGAATTAGACAAAGTATTTGAAAGAGATGCAGCAGACTTTTCTTTGTATCCAAGTAGTCTTTTTAAATATATTTTTACCAAAAGATTCTGAAAATATATCAACACAATTTAAGAAAAGATGAGATAGAATAATTGCATGATAAATAATCATTAATTTAGTTTTAAATAAATATAAGGTGTTCACAATTTAATATATATATAAGAATTCTGTGAATTTCATATACTTTTTATATTGATGAAAGTAATATGGAACATAATTTTATAAAAACAATAGAAGAACAAGAATCTATGTTTTATTCAAAACAGATAATTTCCTTCATAACATAAACTGGTCTGCATGATAAAAGTTTGGTAAGAATTTATTGTGGGAGTTGCATAGTTATGGCTAAGATAAATTCATTTATTTTTGAATTTGGCATCAGCATCATTTAACAAAGATTAAAATCAAAGATATGAGACATTTACAGAGAAATTAAAAATATATTTAGATATATTACAGACAATGGCATAATCAATAATTTGATAGGGGAAAAAAGTGAAAAAGGAGATTTATGTTTGAATAATTAAAGCCTATACATTTAAAATAAATAAGGCAGTCTAAAATAACTTTGAGGGATTGATGTATTTGCTAATTTTTTTTAAATTATTAATTGTAAAATGATGATGACTAGAAGTATCAGAATAGAGACTTTTAACATGTAATATACTATAATGAATTTAAAAGAACTGTATTAAAATTGACAAGATTGTTGAATTTTTTAGTATGGTTTTGAAAAAAAAAATGTTTACAAAATACATAGTTTCATTTTTCAATAATTATTTACAGAAAGCATTTTCAAACATGACTTTAGAATAATTATAAAAAAACTTACCAATACAGATGAATCAACATGTTTTGACAGTGATTTATCTGAAAAAAAAATTAAAGTTTAAATAAAATAAATTACTTTGAGGGAAATTTATTTAGAATTTTATTTATTTTTATTTCTGAAATCATGAAAGATACATGTTTCCCACAGATAATAATACTGATAATTATGCTGAATATTTTTAAATGTTCTACATATTCTAATTATTTAAATATTCTACATAATCTTTTAAATATTCTAATTGAATTAAATATACTTATGTTTTAAATTTAAATTCAATTTTTATTAATTTAAAATTTAATTTAATTAATTCATTAAATTAAATTTTAATTCAATTTTTTTTAATAATTTTTTTAATATTTAAAATTCAGTAGTTCCATTTATGCAAATATGGATAGTCTCAGATTTATGATCAAATTCCATTAAATTTCGATAAGTTGCTGCTTAATTGATAATGGTTAAAAAGTATAAATTTTTATATTTATTTATAAACTATTTCATACAGTAAAACAAATACATATATAAATGTAAAAAACTAGAACAAAGAGCTTAAAGAAAAAACACGTATGCACATATGCATTTATGTACTATATAGAATATGAAAAAAAAAATGAATTTTCTTTACCTATATTACTTTTCTTATTAAACATGAATTTTATAATACCAAACTTGCAACCAGAGTTTTTCATATTTTGATTGCTAATTAACAAACGCATTGTATGAGCTAGAAGAAGATAGTGCCTATTTTATAATGTTGAAAAATGAGCATCTCTCTTTTGAGTAAAGTTTTATTGCATAACACTGAATGATGATAATGATGTGAATGATATTTTTTCAATATTAAGAGATGCTTTCTAAAAAGGTTTAAAATATCAAATAACATTTATGTGAAAATTTAATGCAAATAATAAAAGCCCCATATGGATAAGTGATAATTTTTTATTTAAAAACAAAGGAATCAATAAAATAAACAGAAATACAAATGAACTCACCACTTAAAATAGCCTCAAGGAATTCTTTTAGTAAAGGCACAGAATGAAGATCTGTATTAGGAGATTCCGACTAAAAAAAGGAAGAAAGGTTAGACTATGAATATAACTAAAAAGAAGTAATTATATAATAAAATAAAATAAAAGCAAAAAGCATAGAATTGTTACTTGAAGGATTTGTAGAATTTCTTGTACTTGGAATTTCTTTGCTTCAATGTAAGTAAGGAGTAATTCAATGAATGCATCTGGTCTACTTTGTTTTAAGAACTAGAAAATAGGCAAACAATCATGTAAGAGAAAAAACAGATTTACAGCATACATAAGATGCTCTTATTGTAATTCATGAAACAATATTGTATGATATTTTAAACTCTTTAATCGTGTATATGAAGTTAAGATTAAATAAAAATTACATTTTCTTTAAGTTTAGAGTTTAAATAAATTTTAGCCATCAATTAACCAAAATATAGAAATAAAGAACATATTGGACATAGATAAATCACACTTTCTACTATTAGAGATAATCTAATATGTTTTTGTTAATAATTCTAAAAGCCTTTGAATTATGCAACTCAAAATTTCCAACGTTTTTATCAAATCTCAGTATATGAAATTGTTACTAAATTCAGATATATTTCATTAATGCAATTGAGACCTAGTATTATTTTTGTCTAGAGATATAGAGTATTTTTATGAGAAAAAAGTTTTTTTATAATAAATTTAAATCAATAGGTTAAATTTGATATTAACCTATTAATATCATAATTAACCTATTATTAATTAAATTATTATGATATTAATATAACCTATTAATATCATAATAATAATTAACCTATTAATATAACCTATTAAATAGGTTAATTATTTATTAACAAAAACAATAATAGTGTTATTTAGTGTTCATAATAGTTTTATATAGAACAAAATAAATGTATAAACTATTGTTAAAATATCAAGAACAGCAGTGTACTCACACTGTTTTTTTAAATCATTAACACTAAAATTTAATATTAGTGTTAATGATATGTTTATGAAAATCTTAATTTTTTTCAATTTAATGATACAATTACCTTATGTTTAGCTTGTAACAAATTTTGGCTTTAAGAAACTATGCACACTATTTCTCAAAATAAATGACAATAGAAAAAAAGATATTTTCCAAAAATAAAATTAAAAAATACTACTTACTTTTCCAAAATTTGTTAAATTCATTCCATTCCACAATTTATTATCAATACTAGCCATAATGGTGACAAGATCCGTCTAAAAATATTTTATTTATTTTGAATAATCTAATTTATTTTTAATACAAAGACTTCATTTTTTCTCATATTTAAATAATGCAAATAAAAATAATTCAACAGAATTTTTTTAAGTGTATATAGGGGATTTTGTAGTAAGCAAGTAAACTTCCATATGCACACAACCATTTAATAATTTTCAGTTTTGTCACTGCAGCTCATGTATACTTTGAATCTTAAATTAATTCATTTTCAACCTTTCTTTTTTTTTCTATTTTTGTTAAAAAATTTTTTTAAGTGACTACTATAAAGCAAATGAAGATTTATTTTTATGGCTTTGTTAGTCATACAAACAGGTTGTGTTTCTAAAGTCCTTTGACATTCTTTTTTTATTTTTATTTTTCTTATAAGTGTAAACACACACAGTAAAATTAACATTTAATATCTGTATTAAAGAGAAAAAGGAATATAATTAAGATTAAAAAAATAATGTTAAGTAAGTTTCAAAAGTTATACTATTATTACAATAATTTAGATTGCACTAATATATATAAGAAGTTCATACCATAAAATTCTAATTAAACAAAGAAAAAGGTTTCTTTTGCATCAACAGAATAACATCATAGCACAAAGTTTAAAATGAAGGTTGACAGCAAGTCAAATCAAACAGATGCAATTGCACTTTTTTTTTAAATTATCACCTAACACATGTATCTAAATATCAATTAAAGAGAAAATCATTTAGCATTTAAATTGGTTAAAATAATAAAAATATATGTATAAATAGTATTTAAAAAAAGAAAGGAAAAAAAAAAAGACTTAGGCTTTTGAAAGGCTTTAGAGGATATTTCAAATATTTTTAACATTTAATTTCACATCACAGTGAATAATAACTTTTTATATTAACAAGAAAAAATTAAATAAAAAAATTCACCCTACCTAACTTATCCCCTTAAAAATCTTTTAAAGACTATTATAATCATACATAAAAGTTCAATATGTGAATTTCTTAAGAAAAAAATTGCAGATATTCTGATAGCTTAAAATATTGTTTGTAAAATTATTTCATTAAATGAATATTTTATACTTATTTTCATCTAACTGTTAAGGCAAAAAGTCTTATTTAATGTTCATTTACTTTTGCAAGAGACATAATCATGTTCTGTGCTGCATCAGAACTGCCCTTCTGTATTAGAAGATAATCAAGTGCTGTGGTGTCCGCTGCATTACTGATAGGACTTAAAGGACTACAAATAAGTAATACATGATTATATTATAAACACAGCAACATTAAATACTGCAAAATACACTTAAAAAACACTTTTTAGTAAAAAAATTATATTTTTATTTACCTATTTATTAAAATGGCATTTAAAATTATTATTTATACAATATATATATTAAAAAATAAATTAAACTAGAAAATAAATGTCCAGTGTACATATTTAATATGCAAAATTCTTTTGTTGAAATTTCAAAATTGAATACAGTAATTTTTGAAAGACATTATATTTGAAAAGGTATTAATCAACAATAACCATTTAGCTTAGTAAATCTGCTCATTTATTGAAAATTAGATATATCTTGTCAATATGATACTACTAATTCTTAAAAAACAAAAAGAGGCCTTAGAATTTCTGTGAAGCTGAGCTAACTTTGTGATCCACATAAGAGAAACAACCATATGGACAACTCAGACACAGCACAAATTGGTGCAATTCATATCTGTTTATCATTGGTATAAGGATTAGTAAAGCCATTCCAAATAGAAAATCTGTTTACCTATGAAGAGGCTGTTAAAGAATTCTATTGACTATGCAATTATTCTAGGTAGTGGTCTAACAATAAAAATATTTTTCTCTGTCCTTATTTAATTTAAAATTTAATACAAGCATTGTTAAGTTAAGCATATAAAACATACATATAAAATGAAACTGAAATTAATGCATCAAGCAATTCAGTATTTCTAAAATAACAAGAAGCATATTATTTGGTTATTTACAATAAAGTAATTCAATATATTTAAATAGTAAAATAATTTCTAAGGACATACTAATAAATTAGAAATGAAGAGTACATACTGTCGCTTATTGGTCAATCTTCGTTTTAACATCAAAATGGTTTTATCTGAAATATGAGCAATATGTTGAAAAGTATACCAATACGTAAATACAAATTATTTCATCAACAATAAATTTATATCATCTTACCAAGTTTATAACCTTCAAAATTTGAACACAATATGACTTTCCAAAGCATTTCAGGAGATTCTTCAGAATAAGCAGATAAAATTGAGTCAGCAGCACTCTGAAAACAATTATTGCATCATTAAATAAAAATGATATAAAATTAATAACAGATAGTAACAATATAATGACAGATTTCAATTACAATTGACCTTTTTCTTTATCCAAACTGAGGAAGACAATCTAAAGTATGAAAAAATATTTGTATTATTTTCAATTATTAGAAGAAAAAGTGATTATTTGGTTAGAATGTAATTCAACCTATGTTTTTAGTAGTGATATTTATACAGAGGATAACACACCAAATTTAGTATCTCATACTTTTAAGTATTTTGAAAGTAGAAAAACTTTTCATGTATAAATATGGCATATCTGGTCATTTATGAAAGTGGCAGTTAAATTATATTTTAACAGTTTATTTTTAATTTATTTTGCTGTTTTATTCTCTACTTCCTTCCCTAAAAAAATTTACAAAATTAAATTTTATATCAAACAGAAAAATTTGAGAAGCTTTGTATTGGGTAACTTAATGGATTACAGAGTGTGATTCAATTTTTACTTTCTTACATGGTTTATTATAATAATAATTCATCATAAAAATGATACAAATAAATAACATAAAAATGTACATACTTGAGATAAAGAAAGTACAGGTGATGGATTTTGATCAAAAAGGATTGAATCCATATAAAAAACTAAACACTGGAATACATTAGCCAACTTCAGCTATAAAATAAAGAGATATATATTTATATATAAAATTTTGGCACAATATATTATTATTAAGACATTTTATTTGAGAGAAATAAAAAAAAAAAAAAATCAAATTTTTACATTTAAAAGAATTTAATAAAAAGAATAAAAGTGAAAGCAGAAATTTTTTTTATTTAAATGAAATACATAAAATCTTTTGATTTCAGTATGAAATTTTTTATTTTTTTTATGATAAACCTTTAAATCAAAGCTATATTTAAAGCTTTTATTACATAAAGGAACTTTACACTCACTTTTTTCAAATACTTATGGCTGCTAAAATGTTTGCACCTTTTTTTTTTTTTTTTTTTTTTATTTATTTTTTTTTTTTTGTATGATTTTTCCCAATTATAAGATTTATCTTTCTGTTTTTATTAAAAGTTAAATTCTGAAAAAAAATTGCCCCAAAGAATAAGCAGATGAAGATGAGGGCTGTGAATCTCTAGAATAGTTTTCTTTTGTTTTAAGCAATTCCAAAAGTAATATTTCTTTGAAAATCTGATAGGAAAATATTTGGGTCTGCAGAAATCTTAGATAGTTTTCATGTATTTGCTTTTATTACATCAATAAATTTCGAAATAATTGATCACATTATTTTTTGCCTTTAATTGGCACTTTATTCATTGCAACAAAATTGTCAAATATCCATGTTATATATAAGTTTATACTAATTTCTGATGAACTCAAATTGCTTTATGAATAAGGATTTGTTTTCTTCTTTTGAGGTTTGAAACATTCTAAATAATGCATGTTTACACAAACAAAATGATGCCGAAAGGTAACCTTATTATTTTGTTTTTGTTACTTAATGTTCAGAGAAGGCAAACATATTTCAACAAAACCACCTGATCAGAGTTGTTCTCTGAGGAATAAAGTCATAATTATAAAAAAGTAAAAGATAATCAATTTTTATAAAATTTTACAATTTGAGGTAAATAATATTTTTCAAACAGAATCAATGTACCTTTTTTCTACATTAAAAAGGAAGACAAAAGAAAAGAACACCAAAGAAAATGAAAAGGGCTATTTTCATTAGACTAATATTACAAAAATGTAATATTAGTCTTAAGTGGGTTAAATTAATTAAAAATGTTCCAAAATTTAGCTTCAGTTCTTTTAAAATGGAATAAAACAATAGTAAAATTTAAAATTAAACAATATGTCATTCTTTTTTCTTTACCCTTAAAATTTTATTAACAAATAATCTTTGGAAAATTTGCAAAATTATAATTTATAGTCCACTTTTTACACACAAATATAATTCTAAAAAATTAAAAAGAAATGAAATATTACCTGATGTCGGAAATCTAAGAGTCTTTTAATTATGTTTTCAGTCGAAAGTTGAGACAAATGATAATATGGAATGGAATTCAGCTTTTGTATGGGATCATTGCTAAAATAAATTGAAAAAAAAGTAAATAAAAAATATAACAAAAATATGATAATAATAGGCAATATCACAACTTTCAAAAATACCCCAGTGTGAAAAAACTGTTGTATTAACTATAGTATACTCTATTTATTATTTGAAATTAAGCAATACATTTTGATAAAGCAAATACAGTTTATCTTCATGGAAATAATGTTAAAATTTGCTCTTTGTAAAAAGTAAGTACTAATCAGTAGCCACCTCAAGTGTTTTGTCCTGTTTCACTTAAGAGACCTAACTTTAAAAAACCTCCAATATTATGAAAATATGTAAATAACTCCATTACCATAAAAATTCTCAAATTAGATGAAATAATATAAAGAAAATTGATAAAATAAGCATGTGTATTATACACTGATGAGCCCTTACATTATGACTACATATTTAATATGATGCCAAACCACCTTTTATGCAAAAAAATTGCATGAAAGGTAGTTGCCTTTATGAAATTAACTTGACAAGGTACTGGTATGAGGTAACTAGTACCAAGCCATCATCAACTGGTGCATCTACTTCCTGTTTATTGGCCAGTTAAGCAACAAGGCAAACTTATTTGTCTAAACCATAAATTTAAATTGTCACCAAAATACTGCCATTGCTGTCTTGTTTCTTTCAAACTGTAGATGCAGGTGCCATAATCTCCATTGAAAAGCAACATATGTGTACATAACAGTCAACATGTGATTCAGTGGAAGAGGTAATTTTCTTCCAGTCCTGTTGGATCTGACTACTATGGTCTTTGCCCCATTGCATATATTTCTGCCGATGGCATGCAGTAAGAGTGGAAACTTAAATGGAATGGCATTAATGCAGACTCATAAGTTGAATATTATGTAGTATTGTGTACTAAGACATTGTTTGAGTTACTAGTGTAGTAGCTGCTGGTGATTTGAACTGAAGCTTTTAATTCAAATGAATAACATATAGTAGTTTTTGCTTTGATCTGGAATGAATGTGCCATGGATGTCAAGCAGCAGGTGGCATCTTATCGTTTCTCCATCTGCACACCAGTTTTGATAAATGATCTCAACAGTTGTGTTTGAATAGCATTATCTACAGACTGATGTTTCAAGGATGGTGGTAGGTGGTCATAATGTAATGACATAACATAAGTAACTTATTTATTTTTAATTTTGTTTATAAAAATATATACGTTATGGCAAACTCTTAAAAGAAGTTTATATAATATAATTTTTTTTAATAAAATATTAAACTTAATTCTGTACACTAAACTAAAAAACTTACCAAATAAAATAATCACCTAACATCAAACATGACTTTCTATATGAAGTTTCGATTTCTTTGTCATGGTTTTCAAAGAAAATTTGTGTACGTAAAATCATGTGGGCTTCACTTAAAAGGTGGTAATATGTGAGTGGGCTGCTGGATTTCTGGCTTTCTGCTACTTCCAACTAAAAGTAGAAATAAATATCATGAAGTACATGTTTCAGACCTTAGTGAAAAAATTAATAACAAATTCAGAATAATAATTTTATAAATACATATTTATTTAATAAAAATGTAATAAATCATTTTGAAATTTTTTATTTTAAATCTTTAATGAAAGATCCATATTTCTTTTAAAAACCAACCATTTATTCACTACTTAAACGAGATGCTTGAAACTTTCAACATAATTCAGGGTATAGAATAATAGCAAAGCATATCTTATTATAATTAAAAGGGATGCAAGAATTATCTTCTGTAGGACTTTGAGAAAAACTGGCTAATATCTGATTTAACATGCAGAAAATAATAAAAATCACATGCCATTCTAACTATGCCAGTTTAATCATGATGAATCTAATGTTAATCATCCACTTTGTTTTGTGGTATTAGTTTAGTAATCCATAGGAAAAATACATAAACACTGAAGTAGTTAAGGTTTTGTTTACTATCACTAAAAAATCAGTTATGGTTAGATATAAAAATAAATTATTAACGTAAAAAAACGTTCTCAATTGAGTCAAATTCCAATGTTACAAATGTATATCTTTTATAATCATTTCTGCAGAAAAAAATATCTGTCAAGCAATAATTAAAAGCAAACACTTATCCTATAACAATATTAAATATGTTACAGAAAAAAGTTGTGTTTAAAGAAATATTATGATTTCTTTGATACACTCAATTAATTGTTAAAAAAAAAAAAAAAATTAATAACTTTAAATGAAGTTGAAGAATTTATTATTTGTCATTGTTAAATTTGAAAGCATATATATAAATATATTTTTACCAAATCTGTAAAGACTTGAATGGGATCAGGTTCTTTTAAAGAATACAATGTAGATTTACTTCCACCATCAGGTCTGTAAAAAAGAGAATGTATATTAAAATTATTTTTTTTAATCAAAATTGAAGAACTGATAATAGAAAACTACACTAATTTTTGTCATAATCATTATGAACGAAAAATTTTAAAGCCATATCAAATTAAGTATATGATATAAAATCATTAAAAAAATTTCTAATTCTCTTTCAAGATTAAGAATATATTTATTATTATTTTTTATAGCTTGTTTAATAAATTTAATTAATCAATAATCAGCAGCAAAAAAACAGTAAATACAAAACAAAATTTATGTAATTCTTAATTTTTTTTAAATATAAATTTTGAAATTTTTTCTATATGATTACTCAAGGAGAAGATAAAGAAAATTTGTAGAAGCTTAGTGGAATAGAAAATACCCCCAAAAATAATAAATAAATAATAGTAATAAATAAATAAATAAGAATTTGGCATTTATTAAACATACATTATAAAACTAATACTTATTTATTTAAATAATATAGCTATAATGACTTTGATATTCAGTATCCAGTTTTAAAATTTCGTTAATAATTTAAACAATGAACAAATCATTCACAGATTTCATTGCAGTATTTCAATCACTGCAATAAAATCTGTGAATGGCTATCAATATAAGAAATTTTTGTAAATTTCAAATTCTTTTAAACCCTTATTATTTTAATTTACAAAACAAATGGATCTAGTAGCTAGTTATGAACAAAAAAAAGTTATAATAGCATTTAGAATTATAAATTTCCATGCAAATCATCAATAAAAAACACTTATTCCATAAATTTAAAGAAATTTATTCAAAATTCAGCTATATAATCAATGATGCCTTTTTTTCATTTCTTTTAAATAATAATTTTTATGTATTTATAAAACTTGTTACTTAGTAATTAGTATAGCATATATTAGAAATAATAAATAGCAATAAAATACATTTCCTGTATGCACAAATAAACGAAGCATAAAAATATAAAAATTAAGCATAAATACCTTCTACAAATTTAGGCAAAGAAATAATCCTTCCAGAAATCTAGCTTCTAAAAGTGTCAATTAAATTGCATTTTAACTCATTTTTTAAAATTCTTATTAAAGTTATTTAATACAAGTTATAAATAAAGCCTTCTAATTATGTTTCCTAAATAGAATCTTAGAATTAATTTTTAAATAATAAATAACCCATAAATAATTTTTCTTTAAATACTCACTCTGTATTTGAAACAGAATCTTCTACAGATGAAACCAAAACTAAATGAGAATCTGATTTCACTAAATAATCGACACCTAAGAATGGACGTAAGCCTAAGAGGCAAACTGCATCTTCAGGTTTGGGAACTATCTAAATAAAAACATAAGAATGAAATTGAGTATAGAAAAAACAGTTAAAAAATACAGGAAAATATAAAGAATTCATTCTACATAATAATTTTTATTTTTAAATGAAAAAAAGTTTAATTTTATAATCAAACTAATATTCTAAGCATAGTATATCATATATAACTCAAATAAACATGAATAATCTATGAGAAAATTAAGATTAAAGATGTTTACTGTTTTTAACTTAATGTTTGAAGTACAGAGAAAGATAATAAAACAAAATTTTGATTGTAATTCTTGTATTAATTGATTTGTTTATAAGTAAAGTGATAGAACTTTATGACTGTTTGTAATAATATGACCATTAAGCAAGTGATTGATTGATTATGATCAATAATGTATCGGACAATAGATTTATTGCCAACTATGGGTTCTGTTAATTAGGAGCATGGAAAAATGGAACGGTGAAGTGCTATTTCTTTGAAGAGAAACTCCACAGTATGTAGAACTCAACTAAATATTTTAAACAATATTGATTTTAATGAAATAATATTTTACAGTTTTTTTAAAACAATAATGGGTTTGGAGATTACAGATTAAAAAAGTATATAGTAGTAACTTTTGTTATTTTAAATGATCATGTTTTTTATTTACTCCTTGTCAGTTCTTCTTTGTTTTTGTGTTCTCTTTCTATATATGTAATGTAATAATAAATGTAAAACATGTGCCACAATATATAATACATTTAAAAAATTTTATTTGGCTTTAATCAGTGTAGGTATAAGAGATTTTAATATATGTTTGCATTAAATATTTATAGTTACATACATTTATAGAGAAACAATAAGCATTTAACTGTAGATTTAAAAGTATTTTCTTGTATTAGAGATAATTTCTTAAAAAGAAAGTAAATTATAAAAAAAAATAGCATAATTTTTAATTTATTATTTAACATTCTTTTTTTTTTCCCCTTTCCTTTTACAACTAAAAATTTTTTTATTAAAAAATATCTGTAAATTTCTTTAAATATTGTTTAATACAATAACCAACAAGAGCAGTATTACTCTTACACTGTCCCTATAACAAATAATAATAATAATAATAAAAACCTTCAAATATATTATTGTGCTGTATTTCAGAATTCAAAGACACAATTTTATTTATCTGATTTATATTACTAAATCAGAAGGACAATGAACAACATTTTTATACATATATCTTGTATGCACAAAACATTATTTTTGATAAGATTATTTCTGTATTAATTATTGCACAATAAAACTAAATTAAAATGTAAATACATAAAAAAGTAAGCAAAAGTGTCCATAAAATGTGCTTATGTATTAACAGGTAATATTTTGATAGACAATATTGTTTTCTACAAGAGAGAAGAATATACTTTTCTCAATGAAGAAAATGGGTACACTTAAATAGCAATATAAAAAAAATAAAATTACTCCAAAATTGTGACTTACATTCTTTTTATCATCTACATTTTCCAACTCTTGAAATACTGAATGAGGTAGATGAACTGTATAGGTTTCCAATCCTGTTTCAGTAAGAGCATGTAACAAAGAACAATCTAGCACCACACCTTTCAAAGTGGAAGTATAATTATAACAACTGACAAATTGAGTTTTGTTTGTGAGATTGTACAGAAAGCCTTCTTGCAATGTTGAGAAAAAACATCCAATAGCTTTAAGAGAAGAAGCAGGTGATGATGTTAGATTCAGCCATGGTAAAACAAATGATGTATTTTCCAATTTGAAAGCAGCAGCATTTAGAGGATCAGCCAAACCTTCTTGCAAGACTTCTGTAAATTTTATACAGAAAATAAATAAAAGACTTACAGTTTTTTTAAATAAATGTTAAGAAATAAAATTTTAATATTTATAATGATGCTAGACTGCAGTAAGCACCTAAAACTATCCATTCAACATAAAATATATTTTTATTAAAAAGTCTGTGAACAATTCAGAGTAACTTTTCTTCCAAAACTAAATACAGTATTTGTTAATTTAATGTTTTATCAAATTACAATATTTTAAAGATATTTTTGTTAATACCAACTATAAAAATTATTGCATAAGAGTAATCTTTAAGCCCCTTAAAATTTAGAAAAATATTCAGTTGCTACTCTTTTTTTAAATCAAAATTATACCTGCTCATTTTCAGCATTTTCCCTAAAAAAATGTTATAAAATTATTATTATTATAATAAAACCACCATTATTTTTGTTGGTCTTGTTACCAGAAGAACACTTAGGGTAACAATTCACAGACTAAATATAACATAAATGATTCAATTATACTATAACATAAACTATACAGAATATACTTAAACAGAACATGTAGCTTTTGCATTATGTAAACAAAATAACTTTTTCGTCATCAAACTGTACATGTACAGTTAATTTATAAGTTAGAATTGTATAAAATAAGTGAATTATAAGTATTAAGTTACCTTATCATGACTAGAGGGTTAAATAACCTCTAAATTTAATCAACATTCGCTAAATTCACTTCATTTAAATTGTATCACAAACATATATATATTGCAATATAACCAATATTACTACACATTTAAATACTACATCAATTTCATTAAATCTTTTTAAGTATTCTTGCAAGCATAATTTAAAGTTTAACTTTTATAAAAGATTTTGTGGATAATCCTTTTTCTGTAGCATCGAACTCAGGTACATCTCCCTTAAAGACATACATTTAATTATTCAAAATGCAGGTATTTTGATTTAATGAATAAGTATTAACCTTAATAACAAAAAAATCTATCAAGTTATCAATAAATTTCAGTTTATCTTCAATTCAAATAACTTTTGCAAGTAAATTATTATTTATTATTTACCTAATTTATAAAATGGCACAAATTGAAGAGCTGAAAGTTTAGAATTCCTTTCTTGAAATACAAACTGTCTGAACAATAAAGTTACAGCAAATATATTTGAAGGTATTCCTGGGAACATTTCAAATGTTTTTGAATCAAGCCGGATATCTACTGGGCAGCCTCGAAGAGTAAGAAGGGGTCCATAGAGTTCACATGCTTCTTTACTGGAGAATATTTCATTAGCTTTATCTATTGCATTGAAATGTAAATTAATAGGAAAAGACTTGGGATGAAGCCTTGATTTCAAATGTTCATCCCAGATTTTGTCACTTGTACCATTACTAGTACAGGATTCAAATTTCCACTCCACAAAATTTTCATCACATAATTCGGAATCAATAACCAAATTAGTAGAAACTGCTTCTGATGTATTTGCATCTTCATTTTCACAAGCAATCTTGAAAATATGTATTGCTTTATCAGACATACATGCAAAGTAGTTCTCACATATATCCAGTTCTTGAGCAATTATTGGAATGCTAATGTCCAGAAAATGATCAAAATCATTGAATGTCTGCTTTAATGTAGGATGGACTTTGGTGTTGTAACAAAAAACAGATATAATATTACCCAAACTAACAGCTAAAGTAGAAGTTTTATTGCATGACGAAATACATAAGGCTGGTTTTTCCAAAGGCAATTCTACCATTTCTAATGTTTTAATAGATGAATGAGAATTGTCACAAATAGGGGCACATCCAGCAATACGAACTTTAAGAGGTTGATTGTTAGAATCAATCCACCATTTGAAGTAAATGCGTACATAAGATATAAGACTTCGATGCCAAGAAATTTTATTTTCAATAGTTGCAACATAATTTCCTAGAATGAAAAAATAATTATTATTTCACATAATAAGGTCATTAAAATTTTATATTTATATTCTAGAAAAATAACATTATGATACTTGTAAAGTCTACAAGAAGTAGTAATAAATGTCTAAATCAATATATATCATTTAAAGATGTACTAATCTTATTTGTCTTAAAAAGTAAAGGATTAGGATAATCACAATATAATAAATCTTCAAATCATATATGTTATCCATAATTTATTTAATAAATTTAAGACTTTTGGTACTGAGTATTTTATTCAATACTTCTCTTTTATGGTGGCTTTGACATTCGTGAAGATGATGTTGAGGCAATTAAGGTATACAGTGTACAGTCAAATGTTATAAACAAACACAGAAATGACACTTTCAAAATATTATTTTTTTAGCTAATTTGATTTGCCATGAAATTAATAATGTGTCATTTTAAAAATACTAACTGCGCTCAATACTATGTTGGAAATAAAACAATATAGAGATGAAATATGAGCAAGAGAGGTCTCTGAGAGACAACTTTTCATAGGTATAAAATATTTTTTTCTGAATGCATCATATTTTCTCTATTATTGGAGTGAGAAACTCATTTCAATTTTGGAGGTGCGACAACGTAAATATGAAAGACAGTGTATGTGTGTGTAGAGGCACCTTGGTTGAAAGATTTATAACCTCAATTGCTGACAATGATTAATGATGAAGTGCAAATAAAATCTAATGAAAGATGTAAATGCAAAAAGGTGCAGTTGACCTGACTTAAAATCCAAACAAGAACCAACATAAAAAGCTAGCATAATATAGCAACCTTTATTCTACACAAAAAAGATTTTACAGAAGAAGGTTGAAGAAGTTTTACACAAGTTCACACATGAATAACAAAAAGAAAAAGGTAATGGTGAAATATATACAAATACAAGCCCAGGATGAAAGTACATGACGTAGCAAGATGTGAATGACTAAGCATGAAAGCAGCATCAGACAAAAACTGGAATAGTTATATGTGGAAAGTTTGCTTATGCTGCCATGCAAATCAACACAGAGATACAGCTCACTATCATTAGGAGTCATATACAGAATTCATATCAGCAAGGGTAGTGAAGCGGTGCCATTGCTAGTGGCCGCTATCTTGAAGACTTTTGACTTGATCTAACTTTATTAATAATTTTTTAAATCCATGGACACGATAACAACATATCAGCAAGGGTAATGTTTTCCAATTATTAGTAATGGCAATTTGTGCAAAGTGGTCACCAAAAAATATTAGTGAGAAATAAATTGTTCTCTTTAGCTTATGTATAATTGTTTATTAATATATTGCTTCTGGATGAATATGTATCACAGATTGTTTGAATGAAATATTGTTTGTATGAAACTATTAATAGAAATTTTATTAACTATTTTAAGTCTTTACTTTTGCGAATAGAAGGAGTTAGCTACACTGCTAATCTAATCAAAAAAATTAAATAGGAGAAACAAATTATTGACTCTATATTGCAGAGTTAGAAGAAAACAGAATCTTCTCATTAAAACCATTTTAAAAAGCATTAAGTCACAATAGAAGAATGTCTTTTATTCTAAATACATCTATGCAATCTATTGTCATGTCTATTAGGTATTAGAGAAATTAAAATTAGATAAATATTAAACAAATTAAAATAAAACATAAGACTTTTAAAATTAATTTAAACTATATAAAAATAAATGATTCTTGAACATCTTTTCAGATGTATTTAAAGAGAATTTTTTAAAATCAGAAGTACTTTAAACTTTATTTCTGTTTGGATTACATCAAATTTTTTTGAGCATTTCTTTGCAATCTATCTTATAAGTATCGTTAATTACTTTAGTAAAATGTAAAGAGTTATAATGGTTTAGGTAAAATAATATAAATATTGTATGTTGAACTGCTTGATTTGTGGCAACACATGTCACTGGTATGCATTAGGGCTGAAGTTCAATCCACTGGCTTTGTTGTAGACATTGTTTCAAAAAAACGAGAAGACTAGATGGAGTTTGTGATGTTCAGCATCTTGTCTCGTTGGTCAAACTATCTGGTGGGAATTTTCTGGGTTTTTTCCCATGCAATATGCAAATGAGGGGTAGTTCCCCTTAAAAAAGTCTTCCTGGAAGGTACTGCCCTCCTTCTTCAATGACACGGAGCCAAGTAAGACTTCTACCTACGGATGCTCCATCACAACAAAAGCCTCACAACCTCCTCCTTCCACGATACTGCAATGGTTCATGGACTTGGTCTAAAACTGTTGCTGTCGACCAAACCAAGTGGCATAATAGAAAAAAAAATTGTTGAATATATTCTACTATGATCTAATTTATACTGATTTTTTAAATTTAATGTTAGGGATCCAATACTTAACTTACTCTAAAGAAGATGTAAAAAAAATTTCTCTTCAAAATAAGCCATTGCAATTTTTTTTCAAGGTTATAAATTAAGTACTGTACATATTTTAATAGTTTTTTTGGCTTATCTTTTACCACAGATGTG
Organism: Caerostris darwini; assembly: GCA_021605075.1. Lineage (NCBI taxonomy): Eukaryota > Metazoa > Arthropoda > Arachnida > Araneae > Araneidae > Caerostris > Caerostris darwini. Next base: position 81,855 of record BPLQ01003364.1, read on the forward strand.
AGAGGCTAAATAATCTGTATATCCAGTTACAATAATTCATCCTGAAAATAACAAGTCTGGCAAATAACAAAATCGTTCCATCATACATACACAATAGACAATGTATATTCAAATAGAAATAATTTACTAATTAAAAAACCCAGTATTTTTACAAATTACAAATGAAATTACCCGATTCACAATAAATTATTTGTTTTACTACATCCACTGTAGGAAATGAATGGAGAACATTTCCTCTTGCATCTAAATCATGAACATCGACAGCATGTTGAACAGTAGATACAAGCAATTTATCTTGAGCACCGCAAAATGCTGTAGGTTCATTTTCCGAAAGAAATACATCTTGGGATACAAAGTGGTGACAAGACACAACACGGACCATTTTAAATATTCAAATTATTATTCATTAAAAAAAAATATAAGAAAACATCCAGCAATTGTTCTTGCGTTTGTTTGTTAAACTATTTCCATACTACGGAGACTACTGCAATAAAGATTACTATCATCAATAATACCTAAAAAGATTACAACCATATGCATAGTTTTGTTTACAAACACACAAGTTTTAAAAAGCGGCATATGCAGATATGAAATTGGACTAGTTTTTTAAAAGTTAATAAAAGAAATATATATACATATTAATTATGCAATGTATTTCTAACAATATTTTTTTCTTCAAAAAGTTTATTATTAAAAGAAAATTAAAGTCTAAGCAACAAACTAAATAATAATTTAAAAAATTCCAAGTGAAGAAACAAAAACAGAACATGCGCAAACAAAATATCTGGCAATTAGCATTGTAGCATGTGACCAAACAAAACAAGTGACAGAAACATAGTCGATTATGTCTGCATTTAGCAGTAATGATAGAAAAAAAATGATGTTAGATGACACCCAGGCATTAAGTTGCACTATAGAAGCTGCCGAAAATGTGCAAGGGCATACAGTAAATATTTTTGTTCTAATCGATTACAAATTTCATTCGTTATACATTAAATTCAAAAGTAACTACGTAGGATAACACCTACTAATGCTAATTTTATATTCTTGATCATTACATGCATTTTTATTAAACTTATAAATGGAATGAGCATTTGTGCCGATGTCCTCTTTAATTGTATTTTAAGCTGTCTATTTATTTTGGAATTGTTACAATTATATGAAAACAGGAGTGTACAACCACATTTTGATTTATGAGTGCCTGTTTGAAACTCAAATAAAATTAAAAGTTATTTTTGATGAAATACTTGTCCAGGCAAGATCATACAATATAAATTCTATTGTAGATGTAGCATGTAATTAAACAATAAATATTTAGGTTTTATGACATGGTTATGTTTTTATGTAAAGTTAAATAATTTTGATGTTAATCTAAATATTCGTTTATATGAATACCACATATTGTTAAATTTTAATTACACATTATACCTTTCAAGTATGTAATGGAATTTTTTAAATAATTATTTATTTGCCCATGTTTCAATGTAAGTAGTGAAAGTAAATTTATGGTGATGTATTAATTATATAACAATGGTTAAAATAAAATTATAGCTTACTGTTATTTTATAAAAATATTTCAATTCAAAAGCATATAAGATTGTAGTAATGTATAATATAAATAAAATTGTTAAAATGTATTAAAAATGTATAAATGTTTACTTGAAAAATAAACAAACAAAAAAATTATTTTGGTGACATTTATATTTATATGATATTACAAATAAAAGTTATTGTTTGTTGAAAAGTATTTATAATTTTTATTTTCTGTGCATCTTTTTGATTTTAATCATATTAATAAAAAAAACTTTTTATTTTGAATTAGTTAATAGGAAATTAAAAAGAGTTTTCATGTGAAAAATCAAATTATTTAAGAAATTTATTTTGTTTATTTTCATTAAAAGTTATCAAACAAAAATGTTGTTTAAAAATCTATTTACTACATTTATGTCCATTATTTTTCAATCAAAATTGCAATCATTTGCAAAATTTAACGTTTCTACAAATATTTTGATATTTAGGAAAAATATTTTCTAAAGTTTAATTCAGAGTTACATTAGTTATGAAGCAATCAGGACTTTTATTTTTTAGTCCTGGTGTAATAAATTATATCTTTAAATCCCTTATAAGTTATAATTTATTTCTTAAGTTACCTTTATTTATTTATTATATTATCTTTATTTTGTTACCTTTACCTTTATTTTTCCAATGAAACATATGTCATTAGATTATAATACAGTTCCTTACAAATTTTTAAATATTTGATTTGGTTTTTGGATCATAATTTTAAAAATAAATGCAAACTTTGGCATCTACTTTATTGCAAATTAATTGACATCAGGAAAAAATTCTCTTATTTTCATTTTGCATTACAGAAATATGTTGCAATTTCATTATCATAGAAAATGTTTTTTGTAGTACTGTGTCCAAAATGGAAGACCAATTTTCAATTTAAAATTCCTGGGGCTTTCACTGTCCTTGACATCTGTGTGAAATTTGACATCAAAATATTCATTAGTGTTTGAATTACACTTTGCTTTGTGAGACGCTAAAACTGATTTCGGCAATTTTTGAAATGTCTGAATTAATTGAGCAAAGAACTTACATTACATTTTGTTTGCGGAAACGTATAAAATGTTGCAGAAGGCATTCAGTGAGCATTCCTATATTGGAAAGAAGTGGTATAAATAGTTCAAAAAAGGCAGAGAACGCATTGAAGATGAAAAGCCCTCTGGTCAATCATCTACCTCAACCAATGAAGCTCACGTCCAAAAAAATTAAAGATTTGGTGCTTGCAAATCGTCGATTTACAATTAGAGACCTTGCTGCTGATGTTGGAATTTAAAAGGATCGGTCAATTTCATTTTGGGCCTCGAACATGTTAAATCACATTTTGATTTATGAGTGCCTGTTTGAAACTCAAATAAAATTAAAAGTTATTTTTGATGAAATACTTGTCCAGGCAAGATCCTACAATATAAATTCTATTGTAGATGTAGCATGTAAGTAAACAATAAATATTTAGGTTTTATGACACGGTTAGGTTTTTATGTAAAGTTAAATAATTTTGATGTTAATCTAAATATTCGTTTATATGAATACCACATATTATTAAATTTTAATTATATATTATACCTTTCAAGTATGTAATGGAATTTTTTAATAATTATTTACATCAAATCTCGATTGGTACCGAAAACACTGAATGCGGCAACTCACATTGCATTGATTCTTTGAGACTTTTTCACCCAAAATGAAACCCAAATCATTCCGCAACCACCGTATTCACACCGTGCGACTTCTGGCTATTCCCTACACTCAAAAGACCACTCCGAGGATACCGTTTTGAGTCGATTGAAGAGATTCAGCGTGAATCGCCACACGCTTTGAAGGCCATCCCTGCTAATGACTTTTTAGCATGCATTGAGGATTGGAAAAAAAAAGTTGGCATATGTGCATTGTGTCCGGAGGGATTACTTTGAAGGTGATGAAATAAATTTGGATGAGTAAATAAAAGAATTTTTGAAAAAAAAATAATTGGTCTTACTTTTTGGGCACAGTAGTATGTGCTTTGAGTCAATAATATAATTATTTATAATGAAAATTGTGCATAATTGTATTTAATGACTTAATTGTATAATGCTAGCAAGTATTACTTTTAAATTTATTAAACTTTATTTTGTCAGCTTATTTTTATTTTGAATTCTTAATTTAAGCAATAGTTTATTTAAACTCTTTTGAAAATGACAAATCCCAATAAATTACTTTAAAATTTACAAGTACATTATTATGAGCTTGATAAATGTATCATGAACATTTTTAAAATAAGTAAATCCCTAGAATCTAATATGAATTGAAAGACGAAATTTATTATATTAAGATTGAAAAATCAAATTTATACCAAAAGTCTTGATTTTTTTTTCCAAATATCAAACTAAGATTCAATTATGCATACACTATTGATAAAATCAAAAAATAAGGTAAATATAAATTTTATAGTTCTTAAAATAAAATTCCTATAAATTTAACTTCTTTTTTTATAAAAAATGAAAATATTTGAAAAAATACTGAATTTTAAAAAAAATTAAAATTCAATTACAGCTGTGCTTGGCAAATAAGTAGATATAGAGTAAGCTGCAGATAGGTGGACCATTTTGTATTCTATTTCCTCTAAATTGAACAAACGGCAAATTGTTAACTTATAAATATACTTCGCATTTACACAAAGATTAGAAACCGTATAAAATTCTTTAATATAATTTTAAAAGTTGTAATAAGTTTATGAAATAGGGATACAAATTTATGATAACAATTAATAATTTTAAAGGTGTATATCATGAAGGTACAGAGGGGAGCATCAGATTCTTCATGGCAAGTTACAAGACGCTATAGTGATTTTGATGCTCTCAACAACATGCTCTTGAGTTCTGGCTTGGATATTCCTCTGCCTCCAAAGAAAATGTTTGGAAAACTAGAAAGAGAGTTTGTTGCAGAACGACAGCAGGCTCTTCAAGTAACCAAAAGTCTTTGAAATCATTATTGTTTGTTTCTTAGTATATATAACCAAATTATTTCTATGAAAAAAGCTTTTCCTTGTTGACATATAACACTTTATTGATTAATATTAAATTATTTTTTATTTTCAGCAGCTTTTGTTTTTCCAATTACATGTAAAAATCACAATTGAATTTTTTTAGCAAGAAATTGGATCTACTTACTGTGTTTAAATGTGATGTCACTGTTTTTGTAAATTTTTTTAATTTGATACTTGTTCATTATGTATGGACAAATCTGTTTGATGACTTTTTTTGCCAATGTTATACATAGTAATTGAATAAAAAGAAAATACATCAACAATGAATAAATCTCAAAGCAGTAACAAATACTATTTTGCTACCTACAAATTAGTTTCCTCAATATCTGTTGAATATAATTTTTATTGTGTATTTTTAGTATACATTTCACCAAAATAAGTATAATACACTAGTGGCCTAATGGTCGAGTGATTAGCTCTCTGGCCCCGGTGCCACAGGTTTTGGGTTGGAGTCCTGGCGGTGACATGCATGTTCGTAGTGGTTCGAAATCCACTTTAAACTGTAGGTCCCAATCTAATATGGGTGTAGGGCTGATAACCCTACCCCATAAAAAGGTAACATCTCCTGTCTCAAAATCTGTCAATAGGCAGATGACCTTTGCCCACCATTTTGCTGCTGCACCACTGATGATGATAATACACGTCTGAAAAACATTCATCCAAAATAATGATAGACAAGTCTGAAAAACATTCAACCAAAATAATGATACACAAGTCTGAAAAATATTCATGTAATCAGTCAAAGGATGTAAAACATTATATTATAGCACATTTATAATTTCAAATTAATTCCCTTTTGATTTGAAACAATTTGTGTAGTCAATTAGGCCACATTTGAATTGATAATAATATACTTGAGAATAAATAAGAGATTTAACTTGGCTGGGTGATAAATAAGAGATTAATTGGTAAGGGTCATATGGATGCTTTTGTTTATTGCATAAAAGTGAATATAATAGAAAGTATTTCTACATGCCTTACATCTAATATTTTATTATATTTATCTGTCTTTGAAACAGTGTGTTAATACTTAGTTTTGAAGCTAATATAAAAAGTATAATTTGAAAATATTTTCAGTAATGCCACTCAATTGACATAAATGTGCCACAAAAATTAAGGACATATTCTTTTAGAATTTAGATTTGTTCTAAATGTAGAACAAAACAGAAGGAACCTGTAGCAAAAAGAAATGAGTTAAATATTTTTCCAAACCTGAGATTTGATATTATTTGAGACATAGCTTATTTAACATTTGCATTTTATTTTATATTTTCTTTTGGTATTATTCTCTATAATTTCTTTTGTCCTTTTCAAAATTTGTATTTATATGCAACTTTTTTTACTGTAGATTCAGGTGAAATAATTTGTCAATAAATCAAATTTCTTTTCTAGGTGTATATCAATTTTGTATTATCCCATCCATTATTGTCTTCCTCTATACATGTAAAAAAGTTTTTGGATCCAAATAATTATTCATTTAATTTTGTTGGTAAGTTCTATAATTATTCATTTTTATACATTTACTTATTTTTCAGGATATTTTAGTAAATTTTCTAAAATTAACCTGTTTATTAGAGTAAATAAATGAATAAAAATATAATTAAAAAAATGTATTTAAAAAATTATTTTTAATTGGTATTGTTTTATTTCTGAAATGAAATTTTATTTATAATTTTTTACAATAAATGTTCACAATGCATATTTATTCTTTTTTATCAAATTTCTTAATAAACTTTCAATCTTGTGATATTAAATTTTTAATAAATTTAATATGTATTTTGTGTTTAACTGCAAACATTCTGTTAAAGAAATTTTTATCTTTTATTTTTAGAAACTTCGTTACAACATGTTTCAATGGTTTTTCGCTCTGAACCTGAGTGGGAGATAGTTGAACCACTGCTAGATTTTGGTATGCTATTCTTATTAAAAAAATATAAACTGAAATGTTGCTATATTAATAACGTTGTTAGTGTTAATTTAAGTTACGTATTTTATAGTAAATTATTTTTTTACATAAGAAATTGGGAGTTATAATAAATGTAAAAAATTTATATCTATTATGTGTATTTGTTCTATATAGTTAATATATTTGTACGATAGAAGAGTTGAAAATATATTATTCTTAAAAGTTTTAATGTTAGACAAATTGAAAATGCACTTTCTGTCTTAATGTCTTTCTGTTAATTATATTAAAATGATGTGTCCTTATATGAATTTATTATGAAAATTAATGTTTTATATCTTAATAATTTATATAAATTAAATAAGTTTGTTTGAAATTGTTTAATCATATTCTGTAGTTACATAATATGCAAATATTTATTGCTTAATACTCTAAAATTTCAATTATTTTTTAATCTAAGCAAAATCAAATTAGATGTTTTATTTATTGTTAATTAACTTAATTTTCTCATTAAAGATGTATTCTTTTAAAAAAATGCTTTTTTTTTTCATTTGAAATAAAACTTTTTCTCTAATCTTAAATTTAAAAAAATAATTTTGATTTGTATTCTGGTAAAATACTTTTTTTTATTATAACTTAATCTTGTTTTATAATTATGTATATAAAGTGCCATTACATTTCAAGGCTTATATAATTTTTTATTATAATAGATTAATTTTATTCTGTAGATAACTGCCAAGTTTTATAAGCTAAAAATATAAATTTACTGATAATTTTTATACATCCAATTTTTAAATCAATTCTTTACATAGCTTTCAAATTTGAAACTATTTTAAGGTTGGCGGATCCGAAAGCAATATTTTAGTATTAAATCAAAGAATGAAGCCAAAAAAAGATTTATTTTATCTTGGGTAAGTTGAAGTAACCATTTTAATATTTTATTATCTTTGTATATTATTTTTAATTATTTTCTTTAGGTAATAATTTAATTTATATATTTCAAGTTGATATGGCTGACATTATGGAAGTCCTCTATGAATTCATCATCAAATGACATGGATAAAGAAAATCAAATAGATATCTAAATAATTTTTAGAGAAAAATATTTTTTGAAAATATAGAATTTGTAGTATATATATTTCAAGTTAATATGACTGAGACTATGAAAGTCCTCTATGAATTCATCATGAAATGACATGGATAAAAAACATAATATCTATCTAAATGCTTTTTTAGAGAAAGATATTTTTTTTAAATATAGAATTTGTTAATTATATTTAAAGTTTATTTTTTCAAAACTTGTAAATTTGCTAGATTTTCTATTTCAATAGTTTCATTCTTCAATGTTATATTGTTAAAATGAATAGTGTGCAGCTAAATTATTAAATGAATTAATTTTTATTCATTTGTATTGATTTTAAATATATGTATTAGTTAAATTTTTATTAATTATGGATCATTTCATTCTTCAAATTTTTTCCCCTTATTTGGGATAATGTATCCCACACCAGTTTTTTAATATTAGGTCAACGAGTCCAGCCAAAAAAAGATTTATTTTATCATGTGTAAGTAAGAATATTTTTAAATTCTTCAAATTATTTTCACTATATATTGTTTTAATCTAATTAAGTGTGCTATAAATAAATATTTCTTAATATTTTCATTTCTTAGTAATATCCAATATTATGGAGTTGTGTTTAGCATAATGAGAAATTTTTTAAATAATTTTATTATATTAATATTTTATAAGTTATTAGATTTTTTTTTAAATTCATTTTATTTCATATCTGAAAATAAATAAATTATTATTTATTTTAAAAAAATATATCAAAATTTTAAATAATATTAAAAGAATTGTTCACTTACCTTAAATAAAATATAATGTATTAATATTTAAATATTTATACTTTTATAGATGGCTTTGGGTCCTGATCAGTATCTAAATGAAAAGGATTTAGCATCAAGTGTAAAATTATTAGGAAGCATACAGGTTTGGGGAAAAATTTTTTTTTTTTTTTAAATTCACAATGTTTAATATTTATTGTAGACTTAACTATTTTCTAAAATTTATAATTGATACAAACTTAAGCATCATTCTGCAATAGTGTGGAAATGTATTATAATTGTTGAAACATATTAATCGTGTGTCATTGTCTTTATTAACGATGTTTGACTACTGTAGGTTATTGATACATTGTGAAATTTGAAAATCTAAAAATGGAATAGGGAATTTTTTATTTTGTAAACCCCGCAAATGTACATTTCAATTAAAATTCACTAAACTTTTAATATGCAATTCAAAAGAGAAAGGCAACATTAGTTTTAAATTTTTTTTTTTTCCTTCTTCAGATAACTACCTACTGTAAATTTGACAAATATTAATTTTTGTTTAATCTGATGCTTTTGTTTTTAGTAGTTTTACAGCAGAGCATCAGTACTGAGGGAGTTGAATCTGATATGAAAAAGATGAGAACTAACTTAGTTTTAATTGGCCACTAAGGCATTGAAAAGCACAAATATTATGTATAAATATATCCTATGAAAGGAAATTTTTTATTGGAAACTAAAAAATGCAAAGAGAGCTAGATACAGTTAACTAAAATCAAACAAAATTCTCAAAATTTTACAAGATAGAAATATTATTAAACAAAATTATGTTTTACAAATAAATTTACTCAACTATGGTTTAATATAAAATAATAGATGAACCTCTTATTCAAGCACATTTATCATTGCATGTTAGAAATATTAATTTTATAATTTTAATTATCTTAATTTATAATTTTAAAATGGAAAAAAAAAAAAAAAAGTGATATGAAGAATAATATAATTTGCTCCGATCATGATTTTATTTTGAGAAAACTAGTTTTACCATGAAAATTTTAATTTTTAAGAAATTTTTCAATTTAAATACTAATGGGCTTCAATATCATTTGTAGAGAATACATATATATATATATTATGTTATTGTAGAGGCAAAATTTAATTGATCTTATTTTTGTTATTAATTTTTTTTTTTTTTTTTTTTTATTATTTATAGCATAATGTTTATTTTCTAGCATCCATACATACAACCGATTTCTATGTCTTGTGTCAGTTCTAGTGGTGGACTAGTCATTTATGATTATTTAGAAAGTGGAACTTTAAGAGATATATTGTGCAATGTATGTATTTTTACCATAATGACTCTTATTATTAGATATTACATTCACTTTATTATGTATAGCACTTAATTTATGTAGTTTTCTAACACATTGCATGGATAATATTAGTTTCAGATAAATCAGACTGACAACTACTTCATATCATAATTTGATGTTTAATATGTGTCAATATGCTGAAGTGTGTGAAACATGTTTTTTAAAACTGTGAATATGTTGAATGTTGTATTAAAAAATAAATCATATGAAAGTTTTACTTTACTGTTTTAATTGGAAGAAATGTGCATCAAATTCTTTGTGGAAGCTTATGACCTGATGGCCAATTGGCTAGTGCTCTGGCTTTTGGTACCACAGGCTTCAGGTTCGAATCCTGACTGTGACATGGATGTTTGTGGTTTGGAATACATGTTAAACTGTAGATCCTAGTCTAATTATGCTAAAGTGTACCATATGACCATAGAGCAACAAACCAAACTTTGCGGAAGCTTATGGAGGACATGCACCAACTGAAAAAAGCTTGTCAAAAAGGATTTAAATGATTAAAAGATAATGATTTTGATATGGAAGATCAATATTCCAGTCAGCATTTATATATATATATGCAGACTAAAATAAGTTTTAAAATTCACTTTTGTAAAAATAAAAATTAATATTTTAATATTTAAAAATATCCAAAAATAACTATTTTTTTTATCTGTTTCTTTTAGACTAAACCAAGATTACCATTTTTAAAGAAATATGGTAATCCAAAGGCATATAATGCTTTTGAGCTTCCTAAAATAAGAATATTCGGTCATCAAATTCTTATAGCATTGAAGTTTCTTCATGATAGAGGATTTTTTCATGGTAATTATTACAGAATTTTCTATTTAAATAAATAAAACTGTAATTGGTATATTTGTTAGATCAAATTAACTTTTTATTTTTTGTTATTTTTATTTATTTATTTTATTTTTTTTTTTTGCTTTAATTTTTCATAAGGTTAGTTTATTTTTTTGAAGTTTTTAAATAATATTTTGCTTTATTATTATAAAATTATCTGAAATGATATGTTTAAAATTAATGAGAATGTGTTGCTATTATTTAAGGGCATTTAATTAATTAGATTAATTTTATAAGATTACATTATTAACTAATATTATTCATATGAATAATTATTATTCATATGTATAACTATTTGAATTCATAAATTTAAATTTCATATCTATTATGCATTGGTTTTTCTTAACATTTTCTATTCATCTTTCTTATAATTTTATATAAATAAGTGCAAGTTATTTGTTATCTATCAGTTAGCCAAAATTTTTGATTTATTTTCGCTTTTTCTATGTATAGGAAGTGTACATTCTGGAAATGCAGCTATTGTGGGTGGAAAATGTAAACTCCTGGATATTTTTAATGGCATTCAAGGAGTTTCTTGTCTACTGAGACCCTACTTTATCCATCTAAAAAAAATCCAGGTAAAATTAAGATTTTTTGTAAAATTAAAAAAATTAATCTTTTGTAGGTTTTTTTATTTGTTAAACTAGAAATTATTATCAATGATTTTATTCTCTCTTATTTCTTATTTAATTATTTGTTTGTTTAATATTATAGAAATAATTTTTAAATTTGTATTAATTTATCATTTTTTAAATAATAAAAAATCTTAAATTCATTAAAGGATTTTCAGAAGTAGTATTATAGAAGGGGGTTTTTATATTATTTGAAAATTATTAATTTACTATATTTCAAATTAAATATTAATGAAAGTATATATTAATTATTTTGTCTTAAACTTATAATTCTTTTCCATTTAATGTATTTTTTAAATGTAAAATAAATTTTTATAGGGGAAAAATGGCATTATAAAGATATATTTTTAACTTAAGGATTTTAGATGAAAGCTACCAGCTATCGATTACTGGTAAAAGAGTTTAATTTACAAAAGTAATATTTAAAAAAATAGCAAATATTCATGCTATGTATAAATCATAAAATTTCTTTTACTGAATAATGAATACATATATATAAAATAATTTTCAACAGACAGTAGAAAACATTGATGTTTATTGCTTTGGGCATCTGCTATATGAAATGGCTTTTGGATCCCCATTGTCTGCAAATACCTGTGATAATTTACCCAGTAACACTGCTCCTGAATTACGTAAGTGATGTTGTATTTGTGCATATATGTTAATATGTGAATATAAATGTATGATTCAAAAGATTTTTGTTTGCATTTGTATTTCATTTAAATTAAAGCTATATTATTACAGCATTTGTTTTAATCATGAATTTCTTATAATTTTATTTGGCCTAAAAAATCATATCCATGGCCTGATGTTTAGTTTATTGGATTTTCAAACTAGAGTAGCTCAGTACAAATTCAATTGATTATATCTATAGACTGGAAAGTATCTACTATCACTGTTTTTAAGTAGTATTGAAGATGTAGTTTCACTGTAGTATTGAAGGTGCAAAATCCCCAGATGCTGTTCTAGGAAGTGTTCACTCAAATTTGTACCAAGAGAAGTTTAACCCCTTGAGATTCCATGATGAGCTTCAAGTAGGTTAATATCATCATCCTCATCAAATTCATTTAAAAATTCTAATAAGTTCCTTTTGAATTAAAATAAATGTGCAATTTTTTGTAATGAACTTTTTTTTTAAATCTAATAATATTGTTATAACTTGCCTTTGTTGATTTCATCGATTTTTATAAAATTATGTAGAAAAACATTAAAAAAAATTTTTTTTTTGCTATCCTATACTAAACAGTGTGCTGAGATTTTATACTTTGCATGAATTTTTCCAAATGTTGGTTATCCTTTTTTAAGTTTCCATTATTATTATTTTTTAATTTTATCCTGGATCTTTTCCATTATCCAATTTCAGTGTATTCCAACTGTTAATTTTAGACATAGAAAGTAAACATAAAATTGCTGTATAGGATCATTCAAAAGGAAAAGAGAGTAAGCAGTCATGGAAGTTTTTTAAAAAGATAGCTGATGTGTATTGCATTTTAGATTTATTGAATTTATTTATTTAATCTGTTATTTATTTTTACTTTCTAGCTTTTTGATGCATTTTTTAAAAAAATATTTTAGCACTTAAATAAATGATGTCCGCTTAAGTTGTAAAAAATAAAAAACATTGGTACATCTATGTTTTTTTCTCGAGAAATAAGTAAAAATATTGATTATGTCTTAATATTTATAAAAGATTTAAACTTAAATAAATGTATTTATTTTTTGAAAAATTTATAATTTTCTTATATACACGTGTAATTTAATTTCTGATTTTCTAAATTTTTAGGTTCAGTCCTACTTGCAATTTTGTCCAAAGAAGCTTTAAAAAATGGAGTTCCTAGCATATCTGATTTACTTCAACATCCGTAAAATTACTTTTTTATTTGTATTTTTTATTATATATTTTTAAAAATAATAATAATATGTAGATAAAATAATAATAAAATTAATAAATAAATTAAATTAAATTTAGCAATACAATTTATAAATGTAGTAAAAACCATATTTTTTACTTGTAAATGATTGAATATTTACTGAATTATAAATATCTATGAGTGGTTCTGGAAATTGAAAGAAAATTTTTTAAAAAAGACAAAATTAATAATGAATTCTATGTATTTCCATTTTTCAATGAGCTAAGTATTTTTAAATTTTATTTATTAATTGCCTATTTTTATTTTTTGAGAATAAATTATCAGACCTAATGCATACTCTGAAAGTCCTGAAAAATAAAAAAGGTCCTAAAATTCATGAACTCGTCTTGAAATTTTGAGCATTATGCTTTTAATATCGATCTTAATTCAAACAAAATTCCTTGGATCAGATCCCAGACTGAGACAAACACAAACAAGCTAATCATGGTCATCTGTCCATCTATTAGTTAAAGCAATGATGTCAGTCGAGTGCTGAGCATTTTTTTCTTCTGATTAGTTTGAAAAGAATGATGTAATGGGAGCAACTGTCATATAATGGTAGAAAGTGTGCTATGTAATAAACACACAATCCAAGGAAAGTACATTATTACTTGGGTGGTGTTCTCTGAAAAATGAAAGAGAGTAGACGCTGTTGTTGTTTTGTTTAGAAGAGCAAAATAGAAAAGATAATAAAAACTGTTTCTGCAGATGAGCTGATGTAATTTTGACTTTGTACAAACAACTTTCATGGAAATTCCTATTGTTTCTTACCTTTCCTTCTTTCTAGACCATTGTTTTGGTATCGTGCTAAGCCTAGTAAATGTCACCTAGTTAAGCAGTACCTTTTACAATTTAATTGTAAGCCAAGCTCTACATTAGTATATCGCTCCATGTTTGCATTAAAAATGCTGTGACAAAACAAAATTTATAATGGCTTCAAAATAAAATTGATAACAAGCTATCAATAAATGATTAGCATGGGAGGAGGATATTTATGTAGCCTATTGCTGACTGTCTAACAAACAACATTATTGCAAATATGAAATATGCTCAAGTGATGTCTTATAACAAAAAGCATCAAGGTCTTTTGAAAAATCCTGCGGTCAAAGTTTTTTTTGTGAATTTCTGTGGTGGCTAATTTAAATAATCCTGGTGTTCTTAAATTGTCCAAGAGTTGTATAGAGAGAATACCAACTACTTTGAATGAAAATGTGTAGATACTTATATAGCAGATAAGCAGATACTTATAGCAATATTAGAATAATTATAATTATAATAATAGATAAATTAGCAGATACTTATATCATGCTAACTGCAATTAAGTGCATCTATTATTTGCCACCTATTGATGAACTCAACAATGTATTACCTACAGCTTTTAATGACTCTGGTATAGCTAACCACATATAATTGTCAGAGTCAAAGGCCAGGTATGTGACTAAATTTGGCTTAGGCTTACTTTCATAATAAAATATTTAACGATTATTTTTCAAGTAAATTATGTATACCATATACCTTGAAGAAATTTGCACTAAGCAAGTAAAAAAAAAAAAAAAAAAAAAAAAAAAAATAGATGTATATATAGGATATTTGTCAGAAAAATGTGAAAAAGTATTGACTTTTTACTGGGACTCTTTTTACCTCTGTCATACAACTGCTGATATCATTTTAGGGAAGCTCATTAGTTGTTTCTCTAATAATAATTTAAAGTAGAATTAATGTTTGTGAACTTGCTGATAACTAGATTATGGGTCAGAAGAAGAATCCTTAAATACTTGTTAAAATCAGTAACAAATTTTGTGTTTTTCTTAGGGATAATTTTAAATTGGGTGCAACTAAGAATTTATTGTTTAGTTAAATAATAAAATTGTAATTCCTTTTGTATATTCTTGTTTACGCACTATGTTATGATCTGTTTCTATTAAGTATGAACAAGTTAGATGAACTCATGAAAATATCTTTTCTCCTGTAAAAGAATGTTTTAATATTATTTTCATAGTAAAACTAGCTCAAAATAAAAGTTAAAATTTGACACTTAGTTGTTGTATTTATAAGTAAAAATAAAGTAGTAAGGGAATAATTGCTAAAAAATATATAATAAAAGTGTTCATGGCATCTTTATTTTCTGTTTATAATTAACTACTGATTTTAAGCACAAAGTAATCGTCATATAATTAGTGAAATCTTTAAAAGGATTTCATGAAGCTTTATTTAGGACATGTACTAAATCTGAATTATCTTTAACAATAAAATGCAAGATTAATTTTTTTTTTTTTCTGTTTTTATATATCAATATACCATTTTTATCATTATAGTTTCTTTGCAAATGCATCCGGTGAAGTTGAGAAGGTACATTTCAAAGTCCCAACACAATTGAAAGAAAGTCTCAGGAAAGCAAGAGAACTGACAGAAGCTCGACTTAAAGAGGAACAAAAATCGGTAACTTGAATCACATTTAATTTTGCTAGTATATTTAAACGAATATGCTTAAGACCTTCATGTTAAAGATAATTTAATAACTGTTACATATAATGTTTGAATAATCCTAAAAATCTTTAATAGGCAAAGATTTTTTTTATTATATGTATATGTCAATTTTGGTATAGAGTTATTTGTTTATTTTTGCATAATTTTACTTAATACAACAAACACAATATTAATAATACAAAATATGTGTTTCTATTACTTCAACGGAGAATTCCTAAAGGGGGGGGAACAGACTCAAGAAATTTAAGTTGAAAACTGTAGCAGAACATGGATGCAATTTGTAGCTATTAAAAAAAAAAAACCAGGAAACTCTGAAAAAAAATTTGGAATTCTTTTTTTCTTTTTCTTTTTTTTCCTCCTGAATTAAAGGAATCTAAGATCATCAACATGTCAACATGTATGCAAGTCCATCAACATATAAGCACAGAATCCACTGTCCAATAAGAGTTGCAGTCTGCATAAAGAATTTTACTGCATGTTCTCTCTGAAGGAAATTTTCACCTTAGCAAAAAAATTTTAACACATGGATTTCATTGACAAAATTGGTAATTTGCTGTATGTTTCCAAATTTGGTGAGACACCACAGCCTGGTATAAATAGGATCTATAAAACTTGGAGAATTTTCATGTTAAGATGTGTGTTCAACTTGTTAACAACCTTGTTCAAGATTCCATTTAATATGGTTACAATTTAACATTTTACTAGTACAACACAATTGTTATTATTTCAAAATTTCACATTGAAATAATTAACTTTCTAAATTATCTAAATGAATTATTAGTAATAGTTATGTGCTTTTTATTTTGCAATTTTTTGTATTAAAAATATAACGTCATTCAGCTTATTAATTTTCTGATAGCATTCTTTGAAATAAATCTTATCAATCTAATATCATGTATTTTGTATTGTTTCAGCTGTGTGTTTTTAGTTTTATTTTTTTACATTTTATGTCTCCAAATGTTCTCTCTTCTGTAATTTAAAGTACCTTTTTTATTAATTTGTTTTCAATTTATTTATTTGTTTGTTTGTTATGTTTTTATTGATGATTTCTTGTTGAAATAATTTGTTAAATTCTATTGATATTAATAAAAATAAATGTGTATGATATGAATAAAACAAATATTTTTTATAGGAAAATGTTATAATGAAATAAAAATTTTTTTTTATTCCTCCAGATCAGGCACAGTAAACGTTTATCAAAGTTTCAAGCACAATTAAGCTGTGATGATGAGAAGAAGAAGCGGTCACATGAAAGAAGAAAGGTAATGCTTCTTTTTTTGATGTTATTGTTGTATATCTTTTAAGAAAACAAGATCTTTTAATTTTATTAAAATCTTATTATTATTTATACAAATTTAGAATTTCTTGATATTTCCAGTTATTTATTATTTCTTAAAATTGTTTCATTTTCAAGCATATGGTTTTTTTGTTTTTTTTTCCCCTTCTAAAAAGCAGAAAATGTTTGATTTTGAAAATTTTGCTGAAATTTAGAATGTTATATATATTTGATTTAAATTATATATCTTTCATTACTCTCATTAAAAAACCCTCAAAGATATTTATTTTAGATTATCATCATTGCTATCACTACAGAATATTTTAAATACTAAAAAATTAGTCATTGAAGCCCTTCTGATTGTTAACTCTTTTAGAAACCTTGTTATAAAAATTACTTTCAGCATGTCGTCAGACATTGTGGAAGTATGGTAATGAAAGAACTGATTTCTTTTTAGAAAATACACTGAGATTTGATGCTAAGAGAAAAATAAATGTACCATTTTCTAAGTTTACTAAGACATAGAATAATGATTATCTAGCATATAACAATGATTACTACATTAAAAAATTCTTCCACTAATTTTCAATTGGGAAAAGTAAATTTTTTTCATTATTGCTGAAGACCTGATAAGTCATGGAAAGTTTTGGCCATATTTGAAGTGATTTCATTTTTGCTTCCATGATTTAAATTCAGTTGAAGGTTATTCCATATCCTAAGCATGCCATTTTTCAATGAACATACTTCAGTAATAAGAGAGAATATTTGCAAGGAACTTAAGAAATTGTCAAATGCAATATTTTTCAATTAAACACCTATTTTGTCATTTGTCGATTTCATTAGGTTGTGCACTTCTGATTGGTCTCCGTTATAAGTTTATTGATGTATCTATTATATAACTGATATTGTTTATATAGTCATATAAAAAATATAATGTTAGGAGAAAATTACAAAATATGGATAACTACTGCTATTTCAAACTATGAACATTTGATTTTTTTTTCCTATTATTATTTATGCTTGGTTATTTTTTTATCTGTATGTCATATATTTTTAATCATTATTTTTTGAATTAAAATTTATATAGATTTATAATAAATAAATTTAATTCTAACATAATTTATGTTCTGAATTCTTACTAGTTATAAATGTTAATAAAGCATTTTTGTTAAAAACTTTTTCAGAAACAAAATTTGGAGCTTATTAATAATGCATCCAGTGAAAGATCAGAAACTTCTACTCCTACTGGTATATAATCTATTATTTTTTAAAACAGAAAACTTATAATCTATTTAATATTTTATTTGCTTATGAAATTGTTAAAAGTATTTTTATATGGCTAATTTATAAAAATGTTTATAACTTTTATAAAATGAACTAATTGTATTTTAAATATAATTATTTATTGAATATAAGATATTTTTATACTTTTGGATTTTATTGGAATAGCACTATAAAGTTAGTTTAATTTATTGTTATTGGTAGTTGTCAATTGATTTTTTAAAAATTAATTTATTTAAAATATTAATAAAAACTATGCTAATTTATTTTAAATTAAAACGAAAGTTAATGAATTTTAATTTTAATTTGGCTTGATAACTTATATCCCTATATATATTTTATTTTTCTTATAATTTAATTTTTCATCTGGAAATAAGCATGGAGTCAATTTCTTTTTATTCAACTTTCAAAGCTAGAATTAAATGATGATGGCTTGTATCATTTATGATTATTTATAATAAAATTACATTTTTGGTTTAACTTTTAGTATATTTTTCATATTTATTTGCTTATTTAATTACCATATTTTTCATTTCTTTCAAGCTTTCTAGAGTTAAAAACCATTATTAGAGCTTAAAAAATTGTTTTTTGTTCCTTTTGTGTTTTCAGCATATGTTCTCATTTGTAAAAAATTTTATACATTCATTACAATCATTTGAATGACCTTTTTACTTAACTTTTTACCCCTTTGAATTGCTGACACTAATGTTTGATGCAATCCTTGTGTTTCTATGTCATGCCTGTCCCTGTCCAATCCAGGTCCTGTCATTTGAGATCATCCCTGCAATTTTGCATTTAACATTCATGACTTCCAAGGAACATTTGTAGGTTGTGTTTTTGTGTGTCTATATTTATTTTTTCAAATTCAAAATAGTTTTAATTAGATTTTTTCAATCTAAATGTATTTTTGTCTTGTGTACTTTAATGGAATTAGATCAGTGTTTCAAACAGTGGAATGTAAACAATTGGAAGGATGGGGCTGCTGTTGTGCAATGTATTCTCGTTAAATATCCAGCAGCCAACTCTTTTGGCAATACATGAAAGGAAAAGTTTAATAAGGGTATTTCTTAAATGCTGGTCTTATTAAACATAAATTAAATTAGAGAATATCAAGCAATTAAAACATTAAAATAAATTCCTAAAAATGTGTATTTGTGAAACAAAATATTCTTAATAGTTTCAGAGGAAATGGCAAAATTATTTTCTTTAGTTAAAAATAAAAAATAAATTAAATCGTTCTGTAACAAAAAAAAAAAACTTTTTTTTTTTATACCTACCCTATGGTTTTAGAGCATAAATGAACATGAACAACTCAATGATCTCATTTTTGATACTTATTAATGTATGAATTGAAAACTTTGTCTTGTTGAAATTTTTGGTATACATTAAAAAATAACATCACGATTTTTTAATAAAACATCACGATCTTTAAATAAAAAATAACATCACGATTTTTTTTTTCTTCCTCTAAAAGGGGTATTTTTTTTTTTTTTTTTTTTTTTTTTTGTTATTTTTTTTTTTTTTTTTCAATACTATATAGTTTTTAATGATTTTTCAATTTTAGTTATTATTTACAAGGAAAGATCACGAACTGTCCCTGTCCAATTTAGTTTGAAATTTAAACCATTTGTAGGTCATGAAAAAGATTGTAATTGGCCAAAGTCTAAGACAAACCTTAATAATATTCGAGAAAAAAAGTTGGAAAATTTTAAACTCATTTTTACCCTTAAAGCAGTCGACTGCTAAGCGATCTCATGGTTAGTAGTGGGACCTAGTTTTGTGGCCCAGCATTCCAAAGGTTGGGAGTTCTGAACTCTGTAAGATCTTCTCTCTCTCTTTTTTTTTTTTTTTTTTTTTCCATTTTTTTTTCTGTCATGCTCATTATAAATAGTACTAGAAAATTACATGAATTAATAAGCATTTTATATTAGAAACATACTTCTATGTACTTTTATTTTTCATTTTACATTATTTAATATATATTATGAGACCCCCTTTTTAAACATTTGCTATTGCTAAATTTTGTTTGTTCTTTCATATTCAAATGCTTCTAATGAAACATTCATATTGAGTGTAGCAGTCTGAATAAAACACTTCATGACATTCTATAAGAACAGAAAAATTTATTTGGAAAAGGTACAAAATATTCATATACAATTAAAAAAAGTTCAATTTTTTAAAATTAACGTTCATGAATAATATTAAGGTAACATTTTAAAAAGAAAGGTATGCTTTTTCATATAGTTCGCTTTTTCGTAGCATTCATATTAAGTGTAGCAGTCCAAATAAAACACTTAATGACATTCTAGATGAACAGAAAAATTTATTTAGAAAAGTTTCAGAATATTCATACACAATTAAAAAAAATACAATTTTGTTAAATTAACATTGAAGAACAATAAAAATGTAATATTTTAAAAAGGAAAGTATGCTTTTACATATAACAAGTAAAGACATATGAAGATATGTTTCAAATAGAAAATATTAATTTTGTTGTAATTCTTATAAAGAGTGAAATACAAAAATTTAAAATGGGAAGAAAAGACCACAGAGTACAGAACTTGCAATGTTAACCACTGCACCATGAAATCATTTAGCTATGGAACTGGAAAGCAATTTCATATCATAGTGATTGCAACTAATAGCATAGCACAGCACATAGTAACAGCATTTAGACATAATTTTAGCATAGTGTAATAATAAACATTTAGGTGAAAACTTTGTCTTGTTGAAATTTTTATATTTTGCAATATTCAAGGCGAAAAATGACTATGTTCAAATTATTTTTTAATAAAACATCACGAATCTTTAAATAAAAAATAACTGAGAGTTTAAAAGTTTGAGAATCACGAATTTTTTTTTTCTTGAATGAAAAGGCAATTTTTTTTTTTAAATTTTTTTTTTTTTTTTTTTTTTTTTGTTATTTAAATTTTTTTTTTTTTTTTCAATACTATATAGTTTTTAATGATTTTTCAATTTTAGTTATTATTTACAAGGAAAGATCACGAACTGTCCCTGTCCAATTTAGTTTGAAATTTAAACCATTTGTAGGTCATGAAAAAGATTGTAATTGGCCAAAGTCTAAGACAAACCTTAATAATATTCGAGAAAAAAAGTTGGAAAATTTTAAACTCATTTTTACCCTTAAAGCAGTCGACTAATTAAATAATTAGCGATCTCATGGTTAGTAGTGGGACCTAAAAGTTTTGTGGCCCAGCATTCCAAAGGTTGGGAGTTCTGAACTCTGTAAGATCTTCTCTCTCTCTTTTTTTTTTTTTTTTCCATTTTAATTTTTTCTGTCATGCTCATTATAAATAGTACTAGAAAATTACATGAATTAATAAGCATTTTATATTAGAAACATACTTCTATGTACTTTTATTTTTCATTTTACATTATTTAATATATATTATGAGACCCCCTTTTTAAACATTTGCTATTGCTAAATTTTGTTTGTTTTTTCATATTCAAATGCTTCTAATGAAACATTCATATTGAGTGTAGCAGTCTGAATAAAACACTTCATGACATTCTATAAGAACAGAAAAATTTATTTGGAAAAGGTACAAAATATTCATATACAATTAAAAAAAGTTCAATTTTTTAAAATTAACGTTCATGAATAATATTAAGGTAACATTTTAAAAAGAAAGGTATGCTTTTTCATATAGTTCGCCAGTAGCATTCATATTAAGTGTAGCAGTCCAAATAAAACACTTAATGACATTCTAGAAGAACAGAAAAATTTATTTAGAAAAGTTTCAGAATATTCATACACAATTAAAAAAAATACAATTTTGTTAAATTAACATTGAAGAACAATAAAAATGTAATATTTTAAAAAGGAAAGTATGCTTTTACATATAACAAGTAAAGACATATGAAGATATGTTTCAAATAGAAAATATTAATTTTGTTGTAATTCTTATAAAGAGTGAAATACAAAAATTTAAAATGGGAAGAAAAGACCACAGAGTACAGAACTTGCAATGTTAACCACTGCACCATGAAATCATTTAGCTATGGAACTGGAAAGCAATTTCATATCATAGTGATTGCAACTAATAGCATAGCACAGCACATAGTAACAGCATTTAGACATAATTTTAGCATAGTGTAATAATAAACATTTAGGTTAATTCTCTGTATGTTACTTTTTAATATATTTTTTTATTATTTTGCAATATTCAAGGCAAAAACTGACTATGTTCAAATTATAATTAGTTTAGCATGAAAAAATTTACGAAGGGGAATGAAGTGTTTAAGGATTTGCAATAATAATTACTTTTGATCAAGCTGACTGAGAGTTTAAAAGTTTGAGAATCACTTGGAATAATTTATTTTTTCTTGAATGAAAAGCAACTTTTTAAATTATACATTAAAAATTTTTAAGTTATATGTTAGAGATATGTAGTTTCTAGTAAATGCATCCATCAATTCATTTAAAAACTATAGCAAAAGTTATTTATCAACAACCACAGAGGCAAATTGGGAATTATGGGAAAATTGTTTATATCTGCCCCTTAACTAAGAAAAAGTCATAATCACCATTACATAATAGTTTGCTGTATTTTATTATACTAGGGGATTATAATTTGCTGTTATACTTCTCATGTTTCGTTTAATGTAGTATTTAAGTGAAGTGAATGATACAAATACTAAAGCTATGATCAATGATAGCAGAAAGAATGCTCTATTTTTGAAGTTTCTTTTAATTTCTTCTTTTTAGAATGACTTTAGATAAGTACAATTCTTTTCCTTTTGGGTTTTTTTTTTTTTTTAATTTTTAATTGGTGATTGTAAGTATCTCAAGTTTGAAGTTTCCAATATTAATTAAATAATTAGTAAGGATTATGCATGTTTTGATTTAATTTTGAATAATGTTTTGATTTAGTTAAAAGTTTACTGAAATAGTGTGTCCCCTTCTTATTTTCAATAATATGGAGATAAAATATTGTTCCTATAAATTACCAGTTATAAATTATAACAAAAATAAGATTTAAAGCAATTTAAGTGAAAGCTTTATTTCCAGAAAAAAATTATTTGCATTGCTTTTCAATAAATTGGAGCAAAGAAAGTATTAAATTTAAAATATGTAAATAAAAGTAAAAGAAGTTTAGGAATATGTAAATCGAAACTTGTGTGAATGAAGGGAGTTCCTTAATCATTTTCCTCAGAAATAAAGATTTAAGGAAATTTTGAAAAAATTGTAATTTATTTTCATGCAGTGTACTTTGTTTTAAAAAAATCAAAGCAGTGTTAGTATAGATTGAAACCTTTCTAGTTTTATTCTATAATTCATTTTCGGAGAACTACAAATGAAATAAAAAATAACTAGTTAAAGTAGTAACTTTTAGCATTTTTGATTCATTTATTGAAATAACATGCAGAGTTTTGAAATTTTTGATTTTGAATTTGTTATAGATATATGAAGCGATTCTTTTCAATCTGAACTATTTTGATGTATATATATATATAGTAAGTTAGCGATATAATATGAGGGAGGGCAGAATTTGATATTACTTTTATTCACATTTGTATACCGCACATGTATTTTTAATTATTAAATATTCTGTAGTCATAAAATCAAGATATATATCTCTTTTATAAAAAAAATCTATACTGTGATATTTTGTCAAATGTTCATGAGTGGTTGTTAATGAAATTAAGTATTTATTTATAGTGTTAATAATTTGTAGTTGATAAAGTCATCAACATTTTTTTAAATAATTATACATAATTATAAATTTACAATGGCTTTTTATGTTTAAAATTAGTACTCCAATGATTTTTTAATTAATTTCAAAAAAATGGTTGTTTTTGTCTTTTATTAAAATGATAATGTTACTTAATTATATACTGAAATGTTTGTGTTATTCTAAAAATTGTCTCATATCATTTTATACAAATCTTTAATTTTGGTACTTGTACAATGCAGTTTTAAGAATTATTTAGTGATTTATTTCAATCCTCTATAATTCTGAAGTAAAACCAATCAAGTTTTATCAAATGATGAAACAAATAATGATTTAATGAAAATTTAATTTTTTTGTCTTGATGTCATCTTTTCAAAAAATTGAAGCTGTGGCGGTATTGTAAAGGTTGCGTAGTGTTATTAAAATCCAGACGGCAAAATAAAAGACGATAATCAATTTTGACAATTACAACATGTTTATTCGTGAAAGTAGAAGTCGTTCAATTTGTATTCCATTTTACATCAATAGGTGTCGCTACAAAGCGATGTAATATTTCTAAGATTTGTTGATACTTTTTATATAAATTGAAAACAAAACCCTGTAAGGATGTCTAATAAGTATAAGATCATCTGTAGTAGAATAGGTACCACTGTCACTACACAGCATGAATCAGCTCCTGAGAAAAATGGATTACACAATTCGATATCATATAACAATTCGAAGTCAGAAATTCTTTTTTAATATGATAATGTGCTGAGAAAAATTAGATATAAAAGATTTTCATGTAAGAAATCAAAATTTTATTATTGAAGAGACATTTATAATTAATGTTACAGAAGTGTCATCTGCGAGTTGTCACACACATATATTATGGTATATGAAATACCATGCATTTTGCAGAACGGCATGTCTCAGACTTCTGAAGCAGCATTGTAATTTAATGCTGTAAAATTTCACCACTTTAAAAGGGAATATTGTATGCATTACCTAAATGAATAATTGAATTTAATCCAGTCAAATGATTTTGCAAGCCAATGAATAGTCCATTTTGGACTGATCCTCTGATGGCGAATGTGATTGCTAAAATAAACAGAAGCCCCACCCACAGTGCAACGACTAGAGGATCTGCTGTTGTTTCAATAGTTATTTCAAGATGTTGTATTAAAATATTTGGTGACTCCTTCTTGTATTTTCATGTTGCCTGAGGGTTGTCCATGTATTATGAGCATTTTAATAGAAAAATATAAATGTGTGATATTATTTTAATAGGCCTTGAGTGGCAAGAATAATTTTTTCTTTAATTTACCATTTTCTCCTACAACTATCTTCGTCAAATTTCATCATGATTCAGTCAAGAGCATCACAAAAATAGTGTTAATTTAAATTCTGTCAAATGACTGATCCAAAATCTGGAGAAATATTGTATTCTTTTTTTTAATTTATATTAAAAAATAAAGCATCATAAAATCTAATTGCTAATTTAAAATTTATAAATAAACGCCTCTTAAATTTTGTAATAAAAGTACTTAAATTCATGTGCACTTATTTCTAGTTTGCGTAATGTTTCTTTTTGTGTTTCAGGTACTGCTAATAGCAATGGCCATATATCAACTCCATCTTCTCCTCAACCTCCCCCTCCTCCTCCACCACCACCTCCTTTGGATTCTTCCAAAGCAACTGGACCCCCACCACCACCTCCACCCCCAATGCCAGCTGCAGTTCCAAATGAATCCTCAGGTGGACGGGCAGCTCTTTTGAGTTCCATTCAAGGTTTTAGCAAGAATGCTTTGAAGAAGACAGAGACAAAAGACAGCAGTGCACCAAAAGTCTAAGTTGGATTCATTAATCTTCTACTGCTTTAAGAAATTGCACAAATCATTTGTTTAATTTATGCAATTTCATTTGCTGTCATTCTCATAGCGATTTAAATTTTATGAGATAATGATTTTATTTTGATGACAAAATAATAAAATTAGCATGAATTATAATATATTTTTTATATAAAAGCAACGAGAAAAAAGCTGCTGCAAGTTTGTAATTTTTAGAATTTGTGTTTGATTTTAAATTAAGTTCATTTATTAATATAACAGTTTAATTGTTTTTAGTATCTACAATTTTGCTGTCTTAACATGCATTATATGCCAGAGTATCTAATATAAGAGATTTCATCTCCTTAAGTACAAGTTTGATGAATATAGTAATTCAATCAAATTAATAAATAAATGATGAATAATTATTTTTATGTAGTCGCATACAGTTATTTTATTTTTTATATTAATTAAATATGTGGACAAGTTGTTATAAATTTTATGTGCATTTTTTGAATTTTCTTCATGGTGAATATTTTTATATACCACAATAGTACAACAATTTTTATCACATTTTTTTATTTTAATATAAAGGGGATTTTCTAATTTTACATACAATTTTATTTTTATTATGTTCACTGTGAGAAGAAAAATAAGTAAATAAAAATAATAAATTCTTGAGTTTCTCTTAGGAAGTTAAATAAAAGCATAATTCTAAAATATGTTATTGTTGAAAGGTTAATTGTTAAAGAAATGTAAAAATAAATAACAAGCTTTAATATTTATTTTGAACATTGTTTTAAAATACATGCATAAATAATTTTTGGAATTTAGGTATAGAATTTATTCGATCAGAGATATAGGTGCAATAATAAGGTTAAATCAGTTATATTGAATAATATCTGCAATTTAAAAAACTTAATGAAATTTTTTTATGTAATATGTTAAAATAATGATCGTATTTAATTTTGAATAAATATATTGCTTTGGACATTATATTAGAGAAGGAATATAAATAATACTTTTAATAATAAAGTATTTAGATTTTACACATGTAAATAAATTATTAATTAGTATCATTTTTTTTTTTAAATTGAGAATACTAATTCAGCTGTTATTGTACATGAATTAAGTTATATTTAAAATTACAATACTTCAGTTATTAAATCATACTTTGAAAACAGAATAGAAAAATGTGTATTTTTAATTCATTCGCATTATTTTATAAAAAACATAAATTCAAATATTCTATATCCCCAATATTAATAATCTAAATTATATATTGAATTATCATCTTTTATTTGTGTCTCAATTGTTATTTATACTTTTTTCATTCTATAAATCATAGTTTTTTTTGGAAAAAACCCAATATATTTTATATATAGGATAAACTTAAAGCCAAAGAATGTTCAATGGACTGTATATAAATGTAAATTTTATATTGTTGCAGTAAAAGTCTTGTATGTATGTTCCTGATTGCTAAAATTAAAATGTAAATTTATTAATAAAATTTTAGAAAAGTCTAAAAATTTTCATTATTGATATTATTGTTATTGCATTTTGACAAATTCACAATTTAAAACATTTTTTTTAAGTAGAAATTCTGTGAAATGCTGAAAATTTTGCATATGTGAATAAGTAATAAAGCATCATTTTGTACTAATTTCTATTACAGATTATTTGTACAGTTTTTCCCAATCTCCATGTTTTGATCAATTAAAAATGTGCAATAATTGATCCCATGAGTATGTAAAGAGAAGTGAAATCTTAGCAAGATTTACTAGAGTGGATTGAAAAAAAATTTTAGTTCTCAATTTTATAATATGTGGGAAAAGTTTCTATCCATAAATTTAATCATTTGTGTTGAATTTGCACCTCCTACATGATAATCTTTGTCTGAAAATTTGCAAACAAAGTTTTATATTTTAAGATGGATGAATTTTTCATGGAGCTCTTCTTTTATTTTCTGTATGAAAACGAGAAGTTGCCTCTTTCAAAGCTTATTTATAACATGATATATAAGTATATATACATTTGCTCTTGAATAGAAATCTTTGTAAAAAGAAAGTAAATTAAATTCTTCAAAATAAGTGGTAGAATTAGAGAACTTGCAGTGAGAAATTTGTTTGATATTTTATGTAAATGCAAGAATTTTTTAATCTGTATTTGCAAAGTTAAAGTACTAGTTTTTTCAATGTATCAAAGGATATATTAAAGAATAGTAATTGGAAATATTGACATTAAAGCATGCAACACAAAAAAGAGGCAGTAAAAAGTGCAGATGTTTGTTTGCAAAAAACAGCTTTCTTCTTTAATAGGACACTTTTTAAGTTCTTCATGATGTTTTGATGGCTTTAAAGAAATTGAATATAAAACAAAGAACACAATTATGACAAGATTCTCTTTCAACTTCACAAATGAGAGCTAAACTTAATACAGAACAGGCTTCCAACCGAACTTGTGTTTCTGTTAAATCGGTGGTAATTTTTATAAAAACAGCTTTAAAATATATGGAAATAATTAACAAATATGATTCTTCTACAGTAGTTGATCATAGCAAATAAAAAAGAAATCGTCTTTTCAACGTAGGAGTTAATGCTGTTACAGAATAATAAAAAGAAAATCTCAATTTCTGCCTGGAGAATTAAGAAACACAAGCCTAAACATTGCAAAGAATTGTATATTTTATCCAGGAAATATTTTATTGGCCAATCTCCAAAAGCAGAAAATTAAACCCTCAATGACTTTTAAAGTGTAGACAAACAGCAGTATTGGAACATATGTTAGTGAATTTAAGATTCCTATGTTAAATTTAAAACAAACATTTATATGCTTCAATTGACTGGCACGCAGTTAAATTAATTGATCTACAACTTAAGTATCTATTACTGATAATGAACTTGAAGCGATGATTTTAAATGTTTCAGCTAAAATTGTGTGATGCATGGATTAGCATCTAGAATTACATTACCCGAATTTGAAAACAAAAGCCAATGTCTCAAACTTCTATGAGATGATTAACCGAAATAAAGGGGGAGGCATGAAAGATATGCAACACTTCTATTTGACAAGTTTTGGATAGTCTTGACAGAAAACAAGTAAAATACTGCATGATGATTTCATATAGAGATTTCTGCGGCACATTGATGGCAGATTACATTGTAGGAAATTAAAATTTCAGGCAGATGATTATGAATGACAATTTTTTCCACATGTAGGCTTATAAATTGAGAAAACTTCTCTTTGGCTAACTCTTTCACTTCACCCTAATGATTATTATGCTGTAAGTACAATTGGAGTTTATATTAAAACATTTTTTTTTTTTTTTTTTCTAATGCAGCTGGCAAACACGTAGACAGCTGTCCTGGATGCTATAAGGCAAGCACTGCACATACGTTACACACTTTGTATTACCCGGGGGTGCGTGTAACTTGAAGATAAGCCACGGACGCGGTGTAACAATGCATCCGCAACTCTCTACGATCCTATTAGACCGGGACCTACGGTTTAAAGTGGATTCCGAACCACTACAAACATCCATTACATCGCCGGGACTCGAACCTGAAACCTGTGGTACCAGGTGCCAGAGCGTTAGTCACTCGATCATTGAGCGTTAGTCACCCCGCTGTTTTAACATTAATGCATCCATCAAAAGTACTGAATTCAAAACTATTTTTTTAATAAGTTAAACATGGTTTTAGATCTTATTAAATTAACTTGCATGACATAAAAAGTGAACCTTTTTTATGAAAATCCATTTGCAAAATTTCTATTTCAATTATAGCAGTGTTATTCATAATTCTAATTTAAAAATTTGATGGTTATTTTATTAATAAGTTAAGGTACAACTTACGAAATTCATTTTAAATCCATCTTAAAATCTATCCCATTCTGATAAATAAATTTATTTTCCCTTTGTAAATACATCTATTCAAACTTTGAAATAGAAATAAAATTTTAATTAAAGATAATGTGAGAGATAAATTATTGTTATGTACAGAAGAGCTACATACATCATATAATATATAAGATGTTAACTATCATTGTCTTTAATAGAAGATTAAAAAATATCTTTCCTATTGGCACTGCAAAGTGGTTGAAAAGTCTTGATAAATTAATTTTTTTTTTTACCTGATCTGTAATAGTTATATATACTTTTATGGCACAAAGTATATAAAACATTCTAGTTTTAGCTGTATTCCATATAACATGGCTGTGCCAGCAAGAAATATGGAATATACACTCAAGAGCCAAAACATTATGACCACCTGTCAATAACGAGTTGGCCCACCTTTGGCGCGCAACACAGCTTCAACCCGCCTTGGCATGGATTAATACCACCACTTAAATACCACTTCCACCTGATCACGTGTCTTCCACGTCATCCAGGTGAGTTCATTGCAAAATGTAGGGGTGGTCATAATGTTTTGGCTCTTGAGTGTATAACAAATTCCCTTTTAAATCTGTCACCTTTAGTTAATTATCTTTCTGTAAATATGTGTGATGCAAAATATAGAATATTTTGGTGGTAGTGGTGCTACAAGCCCCAGTGCAGTTTGTTCATCTGACTTTCTCAAAATCTGTAACAGAAAGGGGGAAAAAAATATTAGTTTCTAAAATTTCAATCTTAAGTGACTATTAAAAAAACTTTTTTTTTTTTTTGAAAAATTAAATTTTTAATAATTCAAGAAAGTAGCTGACAAAATCTGATCCCTGATAGTATTTGAATTTGCTATTTCTACATATTTTCTGAAACTAAATGTTTCTAATTGTGCTAAAAATAACTTTGATTTAAAATATAATAGAAGGTTATTGCATTATTAATTTCAAGGTTATTTTTAAGATGGAGCAAATAAACTTAACATATATATCAAAAAGAAATCTGTTTAGATCAGTTCATAAGTTGCATTTCAAATATATTAATACTTAAAATATAACATTAAAATTTTTTATTTTATTTTAACGAACATTTTATTATTTACTTGATGATAGAAAGTGTATTTTTTTTTTTTTTTTCTTCTTTGTCATCACCAAAAAAATTTTTATAATAAAACAAATTTATAATTGATAAACCTATTTTCCAATGTTTTACATTTTAGAATAACAATCAGAAAAACTGAAACCATTTCAAACGATCGTTTATAATATTTACATGAAAACAAAAAGTTTAAATTAAATTTTTATTTCAAAAAAAATTTACACTTCATTTTTGCATATTGAAAACATTTTAAATATAAAAAATAGGGAGATAAATATATACTATGTTTCAATATGTGCTTAATTAATATACATACAAAAAGAAATAGTATACTAAAACATTAGGCACCAATTTCATAAATGAATAAAAAATTGAACACACATGGTTATGACTTTAGTATCAGCTGCTAAAATATATATATATTTGTACTAAATTGTTCTTGTAGCTATAGATCTTATAGATTTTTTTTTGGAGAGGAGGAGGGGGGATAAATTACATTACCATGCAAGGAATGCTATTTTATCATAAAAAAATTAACAAATCTAAATTAATTTATGCATGCTTCAAGAGATTATCCAAATAACAGATTATTGTTGTCTTAAAATTCCAGGAATGATGGAATTTATTCATTTTGTCTTACTGAAATAAGGGGTAAAAATTTGTATAAAAAATAAAATTTGATATTCTTAGTGAAAAAAAAAATTAACAATAAATATTAACAACTAATTGTTAATTAACAATAATTTTTTTTTATGAAATAATATATAGAAGTTTGTCCTTTTTACAGCATTTTTAATTGAAAATTATGATATACAACAGATAAACATCAGTATTTGTCATTTGAAGGTCAATATATTTTAAACATTAAATAAATCAATGGAAATGCAAAGATTTGATTCTTTGCTATCCATTTCTTGATAATTATACTTAAAGTAATCAAATTGAATTGACTTAAATTAAAATCATACATTTTGTAGGATACAATAGCATTTATATAATTTTTCTTCAAAACATATATACTTTTTGAAGAAAGTCACTTATAATTCAGTTATCTTCAGGAAGATGCCAGCCATTCTTTTATGTCAGTATTGAAATACATTTCTTTAAGAAAAACATCCTTGCAAGGAAAATCTTTACTTGCACTTTTGTTTAAAGCAAGCCAATCTTCCATTTTTGTGTCAAAAAAATATTTCTGAAAAGCAGCACTCAGCAATACATCTGGATTTTGGCCTTTTTTCACCGATTCAGAGCCTTTTTCATTTTTTGATTGATTGAGATGGAGATCAGTAGATGCTACAGGATCGGGCTGTTGATATAACCAGAAATTTATTTCTTCTGGTTTACTGATAATTTTCAAATAATCGTTCCTACAAAATTTATGGAAAGCCAATTGACAGTCAGTTTCCTTACGACAGATGTCTGCAATTATTTTATCCCCATTTTCCTTTTCATCCATCTGAAATGAAATTAGTAAACATTCAATTCAATGGTATTACAAAATATCTTGTTGCCATTGATTACGTATTTGCGGTAAATAATCATTGCTATCACGTTAGTGTTTGTGTGTCTAAGAAAACTTAAAAATTAAATTTAAATTACAAATGCATTAAATTAATTCTTAAAATTTAATTTAATGCATTTGTATCTAAATCTATACAAATCAAATTAAAAATAGTTTGCTTCAATCTAGTTCATATAGCTTTAAATATAAAAGACATATTAGTTTGTTTGTTTTTTACCCTAGAACAAATGCATCAATAACTATTTTGAACCAAATCAAGCCACTTAAAAAAAAAAACATTTAATGCATTCAACTTCATAGAAAATAGAAGTATTTTTGAAAATTGAAATCAATGAAAAAGGCCTAATCTAACAACTTTAAAATACTTAAAAAATTCATCATTTTTCTTTTAAAACTGTGTTAAGATAATAGGAATGTTTAAATTTATAAAGGAATGGAAATCCATATAATATTTTTTTTAACATAATCTGAACATAGGAGAAAACCATGTCTTGTTTGTAAACTAGATGTTTATGGAAAATGAATTATACAGACTTTAAACCCAGTATAATTTAATGAAATATTTAATTTTTCTTTTAAAATGCAAATTTTTTATATTTCTTCTTAAATATTGAATTATAACTAGTATATTTTAAAAAGCTTATTTGACTATTTTTATGAACTCTTAAGTAGAATTGTGAGTGATGTAACAATTTAAGTATTCAAAAATCATGAAATGTTATCTAAATGTTTTGCAGAGTGTTTAAAAAAGTTTGTATTTATGTTAAAATACTGTATTTAGTATAGATAAAATTAATTATACTAGTGATGCTCAAAGATGATGAGATGTGGAAAAACAATTTCAACAGCATTTGCGAATGTTAACAGCTGGTATTTATTTTTTCTGAAATTCTTGATCAGAAAGAGACATCAGTTGATTAATGTGAAAAAAGGCTTCACAGAAAATCTGCTACAATGAGGTGTTGTATTGAAAATATGTGAGCCAGGGTGTTTAATTTTTTTTATTTATTACAGAAATTTGCATAGCTGATAATGGCTTTATTCAAAAATGCAGATTTTAATCACATTATTTTATAATGAAATGCATAAAATTAAATTATAAAGTGATAAAGTTTTAACACATTTATTTTATATAATAATTTATAAATTGTATTCTAATAGCTTAAAATAGTAATCTCAAATTTTCAATAGACTATTCAGAAATTAACTGTTTATGTTGTAGAACAAGATTTAATATTCTTAATAATAATTTAAACTATTGATAACATTATTTCTGCAAAAAAAGTGCCCCCCTCCCCTTTTAATTAATACTGCTTGGAAAATTCTGCTTTCTTTACACTTAATATTTAATTATTTGTCAAAGTTTTATCTGACACTGATAGAAACAAAGTATTTATTATTATTATTATTAATTTCATTAAAGAAAAAAGTTTTTCACACTCTACATTGCTACATGGTAATTGAGAATTGCCAAAACAGCTTTCCTTCAACACTACATCATTACTTTAATGTTACTAAACATCATAAAGAAAATATGTTTATCAATAGAATTTTTAGATACATTTAAATTTTCTACATGTAATTGAAGGCATTTTGTCTGCTGTCTTCATAGATTTCAATTCTGCTTACGATCTGGTATGGAGAGAAAATCTCCTTTTAAAGCTCTCTGACATAGGTGTTCAGTCGAATATGTTGAACTGGTTCCATGATATATTTATATTAATTCTTAAGAACAGTATATGTAAGATACGATAAAACAACTGTTATTCGAAGTTTAGATCTCTAAAGACTGGCTTGCCTCAGGATGCAGTGTCTAGCTGCACTCTTTTTAATATTTATATTAACAATCTGGTTAGCAAACTGAAGGCTATTGAACGTATTAAATGCATGCAGATGACCTAGTTGTATGGACTGAACCTCAAATCTGTCGCGAAACAGTCTGTCTATTAACCCACACTAAACAAAGCAATGCCTCATTTTGGAGAGCTGGTCAGAGGAAAGCAATATTAAATTTAATCTAGATATAACAATTGTGCAATCTTTTTCTCTTTCTCATCAGCCCTTTCAAGTTATATTTTATAAAGACAGTATTATCCTGTTAACAGAAAACTCATGGTCTCATACGGAATTCTCATATTGATGATATAACTAGTTGGACTTCAAAGAGACTGTTGAAGATTCTGCCAAGATCGAAATGGGATTGTTCCAGATCCTCCTTAAATTCAACTAATAGTGCTTATGTACTGCCTATTCTAATCTATAGCTGTGAACAGTTGGTTTTGCTTCTAAGAAAATAACTGATTCTCTAAAAAAATTTCATAATCAGACCTTGCATCTCATTACTGGTACAGTGAAATTCACCCCAACTGATTACATGTATGTAATAACATGCCTCTTAGTCTAATTATTAAAAAATATGCCCTGTTGTTATGGAAAAAAAATAATTAGAACTCTTGGTTGTATGTCCTTGTGGGATCATATCTCTACTGAGATTGAGCATAATTTAAAGACTCAGAGAAACTTTGTACATGAGGTTGTTGATTTAATTTCTCGCATCGGCATCGAATTTGAAAAATTTTTATTCCCTAGTAACCTCGTCGATCTTTTCTATCCACCTCGGCTTGAGGCAAAGTGTGTTAAAAGCAGAGGACAATGATAAAGTTTTAAAATCAGTGACCCACGAAACTATAGAAACTGTGTAATCCCTCTCACATTGCTTTAGTATTTATAAGGATGGCTCTAGAATAAGTGATTATGTTAACATTGTAGTCAGTGTTCATTGTGAGCCTGTTCTCATTTTACACCTCTGTTGGGCAAGTTATTCAACTACAGAGCTGATCAAAGTGTTTTACTAAAGTGGTGCTTCGATCTGATTTGAAAGCAGTTCTTCATGCTATATGTTAACTTTATGTTAACTCCTATGTTAACTTTCTGGAGCAATCATCTTGCAGTGGATCCTGGCCCACTACGGAATAAATGGAAACAAGACCTTTGATTTCTAGCAAAAAGGGGTATGAGGAGTTAACCTATCATTTCATTAAGACAATAATTAAAAAGACTCTTAAATTCGCCTTCTTTGAGGAGGATGCTGCTAGAAAAGATCACAAGTCCTGCTACAATCCTATTCATGAATGGCTTAGAGAAAAATCGGCGACATTGCTACGGTTTTTCTCTGCAAGCACAATCATATAATTAAATTAGCTTCTGCCCTCTCTGTGATAACCAGGAAGAAATGGATATGTATCCCCTTGCTTCCTATTTTGCACTGCCGCCTATTTCTTAAAGGAAGTTTTATTGGATTGCCAGATAAGTTGATGGATTAACTGAAGTCAATTGTTTCTATCTTGTTCTTGTATTTTTTTTATATCTGTTATTCTGTATACTTGCCAGTAGAAATATTAAAAAAATTGTGTGTATGATTGAGTATGTCAATATACATACGAAAAAAAAACAATCTATGATAATGACTTCAAACATAACTGTAACAAACTACAAATACTTTGAATACAAAAATTGAAAACATTGAATATAGAGAGTAAAAAAAAAGACCAAATGAAAAGCATTTTTTTTCTTAATGTTCTTTACAACTATAATCCTCAATTGAAAGAAAATTACTTGTTTTCTGCAATGTGAGGCTAAAACAGTAAAAAACTCAAGACTTTACAAAGAAATAAATGTTTACCAATACATCCTCTTTGCTACAATTGTTCTGATCATCAGCCAAATTAATCATCTCAAAATCATGTATAGTATCAGACTCATCAGAGCTATCTAACACAACATAAGATTTTTTTTTCAGAATCTGAAAAACAACATATATAAATAAATTATATTAGTTCTAGTTACATATAGAATACTTCAGTAATGATTAAGCCAATATCAGGCAAATGAATTGGTTGTTGCTTACAAGAATTTTTCACTAGTTATATTTACTTAAAACAAAAATGCATGAATATTTAAAAAGAAAAATTAAATAAATGACAAATAATTTTAATACAAGGTAGTCAAATTGGATTAAAATATTTTTAAATATGTTATAGAAAAATGAAACAAATCAATACGAATTCATTTATACATTTAAAGTAATAAAATTAATTAAATTACTCTCATATTTAAAAAAATACATAATAAAAAATATTGTTATTAAAAATGTGCTTTAATCAATTATGTCTCTTTATGAATACAAAAATAAAGCAAAATAAAAAGAACATTATTATTATCCTTCAAACAAATTAAAATATAATGCAACATCTACAATTGAATTTATATTAAGGAAATTATAATAAATGGTAATAAATAAATGTCTATAAATAATTAAAAATATAATGGTAAATAGAGTTAATTTTACAATAAAAAAAGATATCTGATTTAATTTGAAATAAATAACAAATTTATATGTTTAAAATTTTATATAATTAAATAGATTTTAAATTAAGAACACAATGACCTGAATGGTTAAATGTTCCTTGATAATTCTATGACATGCTTATTCTTATAAACAGTAAAAGTAGAATACACATTTAATTAACAATAAAATATAATTAAGTAATGAATTAATGAAATATTGTTTCAAAAATAATTCAAGACAAAATTTTAATATACTCTACAGGTAAGTAAAAAATTAAATATTGGCAGTTACATTTTTTTCAGCAGAAAATGTTTCAGATTTTGACTTTTTGATTGCTTTTAAAAACGAAGGCATCAACTGAGGATTTTGGACAAGTCGTAAATCTCCAAATAACTCTAGCCTAGCACATAAATCTTCAATGTCAGCGTCAAACTGTATTTCTACTGGGTGCAAATTAGCAGAAAGAAAATCTCTGGAAGAAAAATATAAATTTTGTATATACAAGTTCAAAATAAAATATGCAATGGAATTTTTATTAAAAGAAAAACTATCATTCAATCAATCAGCAAAATGCTCTCATCAGAAATTTTCATTGAGTTTTAAGAATTTTCCTGACTTATCCCAGATCGATAAAATTAACAGACTTTTTCCACGATTTACCATTTCCGTTGTGACCTTGTATCAGCAGCACAAGTGCAAAGTTGGAGTCAAGCATTTTTGAAGGAGTTGAAGTCTGGAATCAGCTTTAAAAGCTCACTTATGACTCTTTTTTTTTTTTTCAAAGTTTAGGAATTAATATTTAAATGTTAAAGAGACCAATTTTATCCTTCCATAATACAACTAGTAGCCAAGACCACTGCTGCTTTAGTACTATACCATGAAACTTTTTTCAGGAAAGCAGAGATTGGGAGACTTCTCAGCACTAAGACTTATAAAAAGCTATTTTGTTATCCCCAATGAAAAAAAATCTTAAAGAATCCAGAAATTTTTGTTAATAAAAATAGTAAAGTATTACTAATGTAGCATCTTTAGGATTAAAATGTACAATTTTTCTTTTACCTGTCCTCGGCTATTCTATAATAATAAAAATATCAACAAAAAAATTCACAGAAAAGCCCAATTGTTACTCCATTCAGCCTAAAATTTCCTCTTTAGAGATGATAAAATCCTAATATAAATCCGTTACTAAATATAATTTAGGCTTAGTAACAATTT
The DNA here is from genome assembly GCA_021605075.1 of Caerostris darwini. NCBI lineage: Eukaryota > Metazoa > Arthropoda > Arachnida > Araneae > Araneidae > Caerostris > Caerostris darwini. The sequence continues at coordinate 119,545 of BPLQ01003364.1, forward strand.
AATACTGCCAATAAATGTAGTTATAGTAACAAAATGAAATTGTAAAATACTCTGTAAAACATGAAATTGGTATTACAAAAATAAAAATTAGGTAAAACTCAAACATATCATACATTTCTATGCACAATACAATATATTAAAAAAGACAAACAAATTAATTTACTTACTCTTCCATAATTTTAAGATTTGATATTTCAGGCAAGTATTTTATATCAGAATGAAAACCATCAATTTCAACAGCTGTTTCTATATCTACTTCATCCAACAATTCTTCACGTCTTTTTAATAAAACACAGATCAGCTTCTTTATTTGAGATTGAATTTTTTCTTTCACCTGTCAGGAAACAAAAACATTTAAGCTATTTGAAACATTAGACTATGCGAAATGAGTTAAAAAATTACCAAATATGTACAGTAAGACCCTCCCTTAATGATGCTTCAAAATTATGCAGTAATATTGGGATTCCTCAAAATTGGAAATTTTAAAGTTCACTATCTGCAGTTAATATTATTCTGACAATTGACTGACAGTCCTATAAACAATCCGTAAGAGATTTTTGAAAAAAATCACAATAACACAGATGTATCAGGCCACGTCAATCTTTACTGCTATAAGATTAACAAGAAATGTTTGAGTAAGCAATGTATGGGGTTAAGGATGTTTACACAAGAGAATCCACAGTTGATGTTGATAAAATTATCAAACTAGCTAATGAAGCTGGGTAGGATATTTCATTAACAATATAAATGTGCAGGATATTAAAGGATTATTGCAAGTTACAATGGTAAAAATCTTCCCAACAAAGATTGTAAAGAATTAATAGAATATTAATTGTTTCTAAAGATCAAGAACAAAAGAAATTTTCAATGGATTTTCTAAACAACAGTTGAGCTACTATAATAGAAATTATGGATGATTATATAGATAGAAGTTCAAAGGCAAGACAAAATGCCACTGATGTGATCTCGAAATCATATCTCGCATATAAATAGCATTGAGGTATGTATTTGACACATTGCCTTTTTCATTCAAAATCTTCTCGCTTTTTTTTAATTCAGCTAGCAATACAGACACAGTAAATCTTTATGCCAAAATCAAGGGCTGCGCAAATATTACTCGCTTAGCACTACCCAGAGGGTGTGTGTAGCTGTAGCTGGAAGATAAGCTACAAACGCGGAGTAACAATACCCCCCGCAATACTCTACAATCATAATTAGACCGGACCTACGGTTTAAAGTGGATTCCAAACCACTACAAACATCCATGGCACGGCCGAGACTCGAACCCAAAACCTGTGGTACCAAGCACCAGAGCGCTAGCCACTCAGCCATCAGGCCCTATATTCAAAATCTGAAAAATTTTCAGCAATTCTGAAAGAAATTTGTATTTGTGCCTTTTTTTAAAGTTATTTCTGTGATATCATTTACATAATATTGTAATATGAATTATATTTGATATTTCTGCTTTCTATTAGTCTATTCAGATTTATTATTATTATCCTTAAGCATTATTATATTTTTATTTCATGCATGCTATAGTATAATAATTAAGATATTAAAATATTTGTTTTATCATTTCAATTGCTCTTGTTTTATGATTGATAATTATTTGGTAAAAAAAAATTTGTCTGGTTAATGGAAAAGTACTATTCAGGTACTTTCCCCATTAACCAAAATACCTTGATAGATGAAAAACTTCCCAATAGTGTTGAACATGAATATCAAACGACTTCACACTTCTACTTCATTTAATTTTTTCTAAGATTTGTAAGAAATGCATAATTTAATATAATAAGTTTTTCTATGTCATTACTTAAAAATTCTGAATAATTTTTATTAGCAGATTCAAAATAATGATAGATTTATCTTAATATTTGATTAGAATGAAGTTAGAATGAAAAGTGAAAAATTAATCAATTTTAAAGCAAAAATCTTAATAAATGTATACTTGCTAATTTTTAAAATCCAATTTTAGTCAAATCAAGGACTGTGTGGAAAGATTCAAATAGCTGATTAGTTAGCCGATAGATGTCGCATAAAATGGTTTTAAAATAAAAGGTTAATAGTTATTGTAGAATTTTTTTTTATCTAATTTCCCTTTTGATATCATATAGTTTAAAAGTTTAACAGTTAAAAATTAGAATTACTTTTATTGTAATTACAACCTTTATGGAAACCATCTTTCTTTCCTATTATGCCATTATTTTTTTAATGTCTGACTTGAGCTCCTATCAATTAATGTGTATATATACTATAGTTAATATGTGAAACACTTATGTTTCATGGCAATTTTAGTTTTATTATTAAGCATTTAAATAACTATTTTAAATATATCAAAATGGTAAACAAACATGATGATTTCCTAAATTGTAAATTAAAATGCAAGAATCACTCAGTGATTATGCATACCGTTTTTTATTAAAATTGATTTTAATTATATAAAATAAGAATATCTTAATATCACTGAAATCCATTAAAAAAGTATTTTTCCCTTATTAGAATACTACATAGAAGGTTAGTTAAAGTTGAATGACTCCAGAACATTTCTCTTTTCTTTGAAACTTTCACTGGTCTTTTAAAATAAATGAAAGTATTAATGGCATTAATTATTAAATAGTTAATATTATCTGGCTTATAATGAATGAAATGAATTAAAGAATTTAATGCCATGATAATCTAAACTTTATGACAAACCTTCTTAAAATGCATAAGTAATAACACATTTTATGATAAATAAGTAATAATTTTTCAATAAATAAGATGTACCGCTGTTGAAGTAGAAAGCAAATGGGCTTTGTGGAGAGAACACAATTTTTCCATTTTAGCAGGCATCTCATTCTTCTGGATTTCAAAATGGCATTCACAGTCATACTGCTTCACTAAAAATATAAATATTATTAAGAACACAAAATAGTATGAGCTATTAAACAAAATTGAAATAATAACTAGATTAAAATTCAAAAATATCATTAAACATGTAGCTAAAAAGAAAAATGTGAATATTGAAGATTCATAAAAAAAAATGGAAAAAAAAACCCCAAGCATTTGCCTTTTAATTTGTCGCACATGTGTTCTTGTCTCAATTTTAAAAATCCATATTCAATTTTGTGTATTTTATGTACAGCTCTTGATTTGCTTAATATAAAGACACAGTATTTTTATATTATTTTATATGCATTAAAGTCAAATAATAATCAATGAAGATTAAAAACATTATAACATTCTTATAGATTTACTATACAAATCTCTGGCCTGATAGTGTGCTGGATTTCTAAACTAAGAGGAGCTTGTTTGAAACACAGAAGCACAATAAGTAAACCCTTTATGAGTCCACTTGTGAAGGATGGTACAAATTCATTTATGCTGTTCTTGGAACTATTTATTGACATTGTAAGCAGGAGTGTCAACTTTTTATCCAAATTGGAAGAAAACTAGTTGAATGCATTAGCTACATTAAAACTGATGATAATTAATGAAGAGAAAAATCACATAAAACATATAACTGCCACATTTAATTCACATAAACTTCATAAATTAATGCAGTTTCTATAAAAAAAAAAAAGTAAAAGGCAGAACGGTAACATGAAATTAGTGAGTAATTTGAATTCTCAGCAAAATCTTTTGGTACGTACATATTTTGATATTTTAAGTTCTAGTCTTATTTTTCACATGTTTCATCCTTCAAAATAAATGCTAACAAATGTTATTACTTTCAGTCATGGCATGAATAAGGCACAATTACGAAACAAGACGTTTTTCTCATCTCATAGAAATCAGAAAAGATATATTATTAAATTTTTCTTTTTTGAATGACAGATTTAGCACTATGCTTTTCATATGAAAATTAGCAGGTAATACTTTTATGTCAACTGAAAATAGAGTTGCAAGAATATTAAAAGATATTATATGATATTATATGAAATAATTTACATTATTTTTAAATTCCAGAATTAATTCCTATAAACTTGTTTATCTTGAGACTGCCATCATTTCAATTGCTGTTATAGTGTGAAACGTATTGATCAGATGAAAGCATGTGATTTTTACCTTAAGACACATGTTTAACTGATTTAAATAAGTGATGAAGCCTACCAAAAATATAAAGTCTGTCAGCCAAATTTAATTGTCAAGTTCTGATAAAAATTTGTTTTTGATTTTATATACAAGTTGATTTCCTCTTGTAAATCATAAAATCTTTTCACTGTTTTATATTGACTTAACCATCTTGCTTTCGAAAAGTAAATGATGCTCCATAGTCAGCATCCATAAATTTAAGGAATTGATGATCATTTAATCCTAAGGGCATCTGTAAGCTTTATGACAATCTGCAAGATACTATTCCTCATTAAAGTTTTGCACATTCTTGGTGTATACCTGGTGTAGTGATATTTCATCATCCATGAATTTTGGAACATGATTACGTTACCTTCTATTAGTTTATATTAATTTCTTTTACTCAATTAATGTACTTTACTAGCTACAAACAAAAATAGTGCTTGCATTTTTTTTTCGTTTCCCCGACTTGTTACAATTGCAGACTGAAAACATCAGCATACCTATAGTGCATTTTATAAGATATCAATTGCTACTGCCATGAATGATAATTTTGAATATATAACTACTTGAAAATAATTTCGAATGGCTCAATGCAAAAAAAAAAAACTTGTTACACTCAGAAATTTATCACTTTTAGATTAATAGTATATTAAAATTATACTTGTACAATTATTAATGGAATTTTTAATTGTATCTCATAAGGTTTGTAAGTTTATGTTTTCTTTTTGTTGTTGTTGGGTTGCATTTAAAGCCAACTTGGACCTTTGGTATATTGGATAAGCTTGTTGTAATGCTTCAAAGGATCAACACTGATCAACTGAAGTGATGGCCATTTCATGAAGTCATCAACAGGCTTTTTAGGTTAATGGACAAAGTATGTAAATTTTTCTGCATTCAAGAGAAGGGAAGAAAAGGTAAAATCTTCTGTTGATAAGCATTAAAAAAATAATAAATAAATAAAAAAATATCATTGCAATAAAAAACAAGGAAGTAATGAATAAATAAAATTAAAAATTAATTTAACTTTTGACCTAAAAAAATAAGCAATTAAAAAAATTGTTATAAATAAAAATAATAATTGCTAATGAATAAAAATAAACAATTTCCTTTCCTCAATTGTGTTATTTGATAGCCTTTGAAGATTTTAAAATACATTTAATATTACATACACATTACTGAGAATTTGAATACACATAACATACAGTAAAAATAAACAAACATATAATAATGAGTATTTCTTATAAGCACACTATAATAAGTACTTTCTTACTATTACTACCCTCACTATTTAAGCACACCAGATAATTCCCAAATTTTTTTATATGATGGACGGAATAGAACTGACCATGATGAAGATTTCAAATTTGTTTGACAATAGTCTCTAGATCCTTCTCCAATCCCTCTTTTCCTAAGTTTCCTGTTGCTGTTTAATATTATTTTGTTATTTTAATATTCTCCATTTATTCCAAATGATCCAGTTAAAGGATTCTTCTCCATATTATAGTATTCATGATTATCATTTTTTCTTTATTACTCCCTATTATTTAATATTTTGAAATAATTATAAATAATACTTTGATTACAGATTTCATTTAAGCAAATTAAAATTTATATTCATAATGCATCGAATAAATTAATCAAGAGTGTTAGAGGGTACTACAGAAATTCCCTGAATTGCATGTCAAATTTTCTTAAACTATCATCAGGTCATCCACATAAATCAAATCAATAATGCATGCAAATGCTACATACACCTTTCCAATATAAAATTTGAAAAAAGTATAATAAAATACGTTAAATGCGTCATTTTTTTAAAATTATTACAAATTTCTGTCTTAAGCATATTTATTTCAGAGATGAAAAAATAAACATTTACAGAAAAAAAATAATAGATTTTCAGAACATTAATATAATATATAATAATATAAAATTTCTGGAACGAGTAAACAAATTCTCCGAATTTTAGGAATACAATAACCCTTGAAATTGATTTGTGATTATCTAACGATAAACCCAAACAAATACTAGTGATTTTTAATGAGTTCAAACACATCTTAAATAAAAGCATGTCAATGCTGCACTTATTTTATATATGGAATAAATTACTAATTACCAACAGAAAAATCAGTTGATTTTAAATCTTCCATCTGAAATAGAATAAATTCCGAATTTTAAAAAGATCTAATAAATTTTTAAGCTGGATTATCAGCTGATAACAGTAAAAAAAAACAAAATTCAACTTGATTTGACTTCACTTGACTTTGAGAAACAAAATTTGACTCCTTAATTAGAAGTTAAATAACATTCAACCACCAATTACAAACATACATTATAATAATCACTATATTTGTTACCAAAGTGGGTGAAAATAAAAAAACTTATGTTTTAAACATAAATAATTATATTGCTTCATAAACTAAAATTTCAGCGAAAAAATGTTTTTTTTTTTTTTTTATTTATTTCAATGGCAGATTATGAACAGTTACAGCAAAAAAAGAACAACGGAAAAAAAAAACGAGATAATACAACAAAACATGCTGAAACAGAGTTCATTAATCTAACAAAAATGCCAAGTTGTAGATCTTTTAGCCACTAAAAAATGTTACCAGGTGCACCACGGGGAGGTAGATCTTCTGCGCACCCACGAAAAAAGGGTGCAAATACAATTTATTATCATTACTTATTAGCACATGTTATAATTTTTGTACCCCAAGATACCTTTTGTGATTCTAATGCATGAAACGAAAGCCCACCAGGGCCGAATTTTCCTATAGGTTACAACCAGCCTAGGGCCTCAAGATCAAGAGGGGCCTCATATTTGTGCCACATTTTTTTATAAAAATTTAACCTTTATTTATTATCCATGCCACATTTTTGTAAAGATTAGTACCAATCACAACATGTTTCATTTAACATATTGATATATATCACAGTAATGATGTATTTTATTATCTCTCATGTAATTTACAATAACTTAAAAATGGGAGGTGACAGGACTTCATAAGTGGAATAGCCTAGGGCCTCTTTTCATCTAAATCTGGCCCTGAAGCCCACCAACGAGGGATAAAAGAAAGATACTCATTTTCGGACCGAATTTAAGATTATCATCTCAGCATTTGGGTGTAATATGGTGCACACCAGGAGGCCTGATTGTCGCAGCTATTTGATTAAATACGTTAACAATATTGCCATTCAATCTTCTAGTTTTAGAAGTAGTGTCTGCGGGAAAAAAAAAAAAAAAAAAAAAAAACTTCCAGTTTATTTGAACTTAAGATCACTAGTACATTGACTACGCATATTATTACTGAGAGCCATAAATCATATGATGTAGGGTTTCCAATTTTACATCATGCTATCTGTTTAGCAAATCTAACTCAAAATATGGAAAAACATTTCTAATAATTAATATATGATATAATATATAGTATAGATATATTTAGAAATAAAGCGATGTTAACATGCTAGATCAAAACCTCGATTTGTACTGGCAAAATAACTAAATAAATAAAAGAAATATAAAAATGTTATGTAGTTGTACAATAACTCACAGAGTAAAGCTCATTAAACTATTATTCTTCAGTGTAAAATATACGTGAAAATTTAGATATTCTTTTTCAACGAATAAAACATAAATAATTGCATGAGGAATATTTCTTATGAAACAAATATGATCAATCATATATATATATATATATATAATGTATGTATATATATATATGATTCATCATATATATATATAATGTATCTATATATATATATGATTCATCATATTTGTGTGTGTTTGTATGCACTCTTTCCTTATTCGATCGAAACTCATATAAAATTTGAATAGAGATTTAGTTAAAAATTCATTTAAAAACTAATCTTTTATTTCTTACTACATCACATTTAAAATAATTCGTATTTTAATTAGCATATTTAATGTGAAATTATCATGCAAAGAGAAAAAAATTATAAATATTTTTTCTATTATATAGTTTGCTAATCATATTTTTATAAGAAATATATTAAAAATTCATACAATATTTCCATTAAAATATTGAACGATAAGAAATTTAAAACATTCGAAGCTGCAAGAAGGTTAAAGAAAAATTACTTGCCTTTGAAAAAATACCGAATGTATTAATATATATCTATCCGTAATTGAAATGTATTCAATTCAGTAATGGGTGCATTTATTGATGTAGAATAAATACACAATCATTTTACTATCTATACAATAAATAAAAAATAATTTGTAACATTCCATTCTAATTGTAATTTTCTTTTTAAATTTAATGCATATACGAATAGTTTTGTATCAACTCCGTATTTTCTATACCACACGAACTAGTGCAATTTAATTTCGTTACAAATACAATTTTATTTCATACAAAGCATATGATTGCTTAATAGTAAATTAATTAGTATATGTTTGATATCCAAAGCTGAACTAACAAATATTTTATTACTGCTGTAAAAAAATTCATATTTAAAGGACAAATTCAATGAATTAAAAAGAAAATGTTTTTAAGGAATAAAAAAAAGTTTTTTCAAATTTCAATGCAATATCATCAATGTACTTTATAAATTTCTCTTGAATGACTCCTATGAAGTCGGCGGTCTGATGGACAATTGGCGTAACGCTCTGGCCTTGGTACCACAGGCTTCAGGTTCGAATCCCGGCGGTGGCATGGATGGTTCTTAGTGGTTAGTAATTCACGTTAAACTGTAGGTCCCTGTCTAATTAGCAAAAATTGTACAAAAAAATGCTTCAGTAGCGGTTCGGTAGAGCGACAAACCGAACCAAATCTATGAAGTCGAAATAGTTGTACACCTCCTCAAATGAATGCATTGCTATGAAAGGATCATAAATATTTTAAAGTTGAGTATTTCTAATAAAAAAAAAAAAGGTATCTAATGCTTTGCAAAGAATTTCGAAATGCAGCAAAAACTTAACACGGTTTCTGGCTGATAATTTTGCTCAGAGATGTGAAATTAGTAATTCTTATTGTTTTTGAATTTCTTGATAATCAAGAATTAATTCTATGTAAAGAAATTTTTTTAACTGTTTTTTATATGTCCTGTAGAAAATGTGCTTTATCTGTCTTTGCGTGGCACAATTTAAGAATTGATAAATTTCACTGTATTCAGTACTTCACCAATGAGAGATGATCATTGCTAAAGGAGATTCCCCTCGTTATTCAAACTTAGTGGTCTTCAAACTTTGTGAATGTAAAGAATATAAAATTATTTTGCGGTACCCCGGATCATAAACAATAGATTATTGTTTATGATCTTTTCTTTATATGCATTACCTAGATCAATTCGCAATCTAGATAATGCATATAAAGAAAAGAGTTTTAATATTTTTTTATTATATTATAATAAATATTAAAATCGTTTTACAAAATAGAATTAATATGTACAAAAAAAAAAAAAAAAAAAAACCAGCGGCATCAAACATAGTAAACTCTCCTTTATAAAATAATTTTATTTATTTAAAAATAAAATTGAAAATATAAATAAATGCCTTCAAAATATTAATTTACTTTTTTTTATTTATTTAAATATATATTTATGATATTTATCTGTTATTAACTCTTCTTATGCCTGATATGTTGTTGTCTCACCCTATTTAGCAATTTTTACTTTTCGCAAAAATTGGATACATCTAATTTTAGATTTAATTAAAAAAAAAGGAATAATGTTTTTGCTTTTGGAAATAGAAATAAATTACTATAGACATGCACTTTAAAATTCTGCATTATTTAAAATTAATTTTTTTTTCTTACTCGTTCGAAATTCTTATATAATTTGATACTTTTAAATTTAAATAAATTATTTATTTCTACTGTCATACATTTAAAAGAATTTTGATTTTATATAAACAGCATATTTAACATAAAGATATCATTCAACACGAAATTTTCATAACCATTTAATATTTTTCATTTAAGATAAATGTATTCTGATTTCAATAAATCTATTAAAAAATTATACAATTTTTCTGATTAAAATATTTACTAAAAATTTTTTAAAAAAAGTCGCAACTATTCGAACGATAAAGAGAAATTAAATGTATTTAAAAATAATACAAAATGTATTAACAAATACATCTATTTTTTACATAGCAAAGAAAAAATAAATTTAAAAATTCTATTCTAATTCTCTTTTTAAATTTCCGGCATATTTATTCAATAAATTCTTTACAATCGTATATTTTTATTTTTATTTATTTATTTATTTTTTTATTTCCAATGTCAGGCTACAATAAGCAATAAAATGAAAAGAAAAAGAACACAAAGAACATGAAAACAACAACGAGAACCGAAAGAAATCATATAGTGACATGTTTAGCCCATTAGGGCCCTAGCCTTCCAGTAACGACCGTACACAGTAGAGGAAACAAGTGCAGGGCAGACAGGAAGGTAAGATGAATCCATGTCCTCTCCAAGACTGCAGAGCATGCATTTTGGGCTTGCAAATATTTTCATACAAAAAAGATGATTGGCCATACAATCATGGCCCGTCAGGAGTCTGAAAAGGGCAACAGCTTTAAACCTGGGCTGATCAGGGATATTTAAAATAATGTTAAACCAGGTTTTAGATGAGTTGCCTGTTCCGAAAAAAGTCTCGGATCATCAGTTTCATCGAGTGAAAAGAGATGTTTTTACAAAAGGTTTGGGTGATGGTTGTTCCTTTTTTGGCAAGAGAATCCGCCTTCTCATTACCCAAGATCCCACAATGGCCTGGGATCTACTGCAAAATGATATCCTTGCCTTTTCGGTCAAGATCTTCAAGACAAGAGATGCACTTTTCGATGGAAGCAAATTGAGGGAGGAGTTGATTGCCAAAAGTGCTGCCTTAGAGTCAGATAGGATGACTGTTCTAGTAAATTGTTCAGTTCGGCATTGCAATTGAGTTAGGGGAATACGTAAAGCTTCGACTTCACCGTCGAAAGCAGATGCAAAACAGTCGATGGTATATTGTATATAAAATTTAATTTCCCTGTAATTAATAATTAAAATAGCACACCGTAGTATTATCCAACGTCAGAGTTTAATATTCGTTCAGTTATTTGTACATTGAATCCGTGCGTATTTTCGGTATCGAACAATAATTTCCAGTACCATACGACGCCTAGTAGTATAGAACCCTAATTTCCAGTATCATATAGTTCCTAGCAGTATTCAATTCCCTTATTTCTGGTACCATACAGCACAGAGAAGCATCGAATCCTTATTTCCGGCACCATACAGCCTCGAGCTGTATCGTATCCATATTTTCGGTGCCATACGTATTAATTGTTTGAACTTAATACAAACTGCTTAAAGTTCAAACAGCTCATGAAGTCAAACAGTTCATTTGAAGTTGAAAGAACAAACTTTGAACTATCGAACAATTTGAGTTCGACGAGGACGAAAATAAATGATTCGTAACAACGAACTGATATAATGATTCGTTCCATTTATACGGATTCGACCCATCACTGTTTTATATGCATTTGAAAGCTGATTGTGTTCTGACGTGTTTCGGAGTATTGAGCTAAAATTCAGTAATATTGTAAATGAAGTATTTTCTAGATATTAAATATAAATTGGATATATTGAAGAAATTTTGTTTTGGTTAAATTATATTGTAACTTCGTAGCTTAATATTTATTTTTGTCTTCTAAGAATTTAAATTTTAAGGTAATTTTTTTTAATTGAAAACTTTTATTAAAAGTAAAAAATATAAGTAATGATAGTTTCCTATCTATATTAGTTTTTGATTTTATTTCCTAATAATATTTCGTGCATTTATTAGGATGTCAATATCTTTTAAAATGAAAAAATACTATGTTTTCTGTGTGAAAAAAATTTTAAAAAAATAAACAATCGTTTGTTTACTTTAAAGCATATAATTTGTTTTTCTAACATTTAACTTGCTGACTTTTAAAAAATAATTTTTTATTCTTCTTATTTACAGCAGCAGTTGGGATTTTTTTTTTAATGCATTCAGATTCATGAGATATATAATCAAAGTTATTTAAATGAGAAAAATTGTGATATTTATATCTCTTTACTAATTTTAAAAATAAGAATATTATGTATTATTATTTAAAGCCAAATTAGTGTATAATATGTTAATGTTTTTCATATTTATATTTCATATGATTTTTTAAAATTAATTTGTTATATTAATGTTTTCCTGTTAAATACAACATTCACAGTGTATGTTATTAACTTTAGAATAACATCAATTTGGATCTCTTGTAGCTTTGTCATAGTTAATGAATTTAGAAACTTTGTTATCAATTTATTATATAAGCTAATTGTAAATGTTAAAGAGTATTATTTAACTTTAGGAATGTAAATATAATAAATTTTATCAATATTATATATTGTTTATAATTTTTCAGTTTACCATGTCTTGTGTAACTGTAAATTCCACTCCTATCCCTTCAGTATCAATAAATAATATACAGCCGACTATTATAACAGGAGTAAGTATAATCTTGTGTGTTTTATGAAAATTTAGCAATGCTGTTAGTTTATCATTAAAAAGGCTTTTATTTAATATACATTTGGAAATTCTGATTAGCAAATTCAATATTTTTAAGCATATGTATTATGATCTCACCTTATTGAAGTTCCCATTTATTTTCAACTTCTTTGATGCTAAACTATAAATTATATCCACTATAACATTATAAACTTAACTTGTACTTATTGTGCAATTGTTGTAATAAAAGAAAGAATAATGATAAAAAAAAAAACTTTTTTTTTTTTTTATTTAAACCATTTTTATCATTGAAGAAAAGAAAGGGATTCTCTTGTACAGGGTACTGATGGGTTGGGATCTAATTAGTACTTGCTAAATAAGTGATAAACAATTCATCCCCTACTGTATTTTTTTTCACCCAAACTTATTAGGTGGGAAATGACATCCAATGCAGTAAGGAGTCAGTCTTGATTAATATTAAAAAAGTTTGATATTCATCTTTTTCATCGTGAATTTCGTTGCATGATTTTTGCATCTGCTACTGAAATTTATTTATTTCAGAAATAGATTTCATTTCGTTATCTCCTGAATATTAAGAAAAAGTATAATTTCTTTGGGGATATTTTGGGAATTGAGTCCCCCCAGTTACAGTTATTGCTTTTGGCACCAAGTTGCCGCTCGCCAGCATGGCAAGAAATTCCTTTTTATGGGATGTTTTTCGTGATAACCTTTTGTGGGAAAGTAGGGGACGGAGGACCATTAGAAATTCATGTTATATTCCCCTTACGGTGGATTCCAAGAATGCTGAGAGGAAAATCTATACAAGAAACCAATTAGTAGTATACCATTAAAATCAAGAAAACATGCATATTACACTAATTATTTGAGAATTATTTTATATTTCTTTTTTTTATATTTTATGTATCATTTATTTAAGTCTTCGAATTGCTGCTCATTTTGCTAATATATATATATTAAATATCTGTGCTTTTCAAGAAATAAAATTTCAGAATTTTTCATTACAATATTTTCTTTGGTAATTTTCTAAGATGAATATTAAAAGTTATTTGTGAAGTTATCAATTTATAGAGAAAACTATTTTACAATTTTAACATTATATTTGTATTAAATATATCTAAGCAATACAAACACAATTTTTTTTATATGTTTAGAAGTGTAGAATTCTATAATAAATAATTTAGTTCTTCATGTAAATGGTGATTTTAATGTTTCTTTAAATAAAATGCTGCGGATGAAACAATCCTGCAAACTGTTCATTTCAATTTTATTTAATGTTATAAAATTTTATATTTCTTTTTAAAATAATTTTTTTATGGTAAGAAATTCATGACACAAAATATTTTAAACAAAACATTTTTCTTCCAATTCGTGCATGATTAGTATTTAATCAATGATTAATTATTCATTGCTTGCAATGTCGAAGATTTAAAAGCAAACGAGAGCAGTCTATTTTATCATGAAATATTAAAGAGAAAGTGCTTATTCTTAAAAATAGCATAACCTTTGCTCATAAATTTACAAATTCCCAGATTTTAAAAAAAAATTATTTTCTATTCATTATTTTCATAGTTGAGTAGAAATTAAGCAAACTAAACATATTCCTTAACAAGTCCGTATTAGAAAGATTTGCATTTAATCACATATTGCTTTCTCCTTACATACTCGAAGAATGACATCGATAGATTTCTTATTTTCATAAGTTGACTGAGGTTATTTGGCTGAATATAATTATATTTCTAATAGAAATCCAATAAATTTTACTTTTTTGCTACTTTCTTAATTTTAAAGTTTTATGACATAAGAGAATTCAGTAATAATCGTAAAATCTTTAGGAAAGCCTTCACTATTTTCTCTTTTTTCTTTCAACTATTTTTTTTTATTGCAATTAGATAAAATGTAAGAATCATCAAACCTTTGTTTTAAAAAAATTAGTTCTGTGCCATTTAAGAAATATTATATATCTAAAAAAATGATATGACAAATGTAAGAATATTGAAGTAAATTATGTCAAATATATGTTTATAGATGATTAGTGATTCTGATATGTTTTTTTATATGAATTCGAAGTATTCTTTTAAATCTGTTCTAAATTAGATCTATTAAAATTTTTTTTTGATTTTTAGACAAATAGTCTAGTATCTGTGACAGAGTCTTTACCTGTTAATTCAACAACTATGGTTGTGAATAACTCTGCACCAGTGGCTGTTACAACTCAAAACTCTAATAATGCAAGTCTTAATGTAAGCATGTTGCCACCAGATACTATCAAAGTTCCTCAAGTAAGTTTGGCAATGAAAGTAATAACACATTTTGTAATTTCCACTTATAATTCAGAGTAGTTATAATCGGCATTCAAATTTCAGCATTAAAAAGAAAAAATTTCTTGTAAAAATTAAATTAATTGTATAGCTTGCTTTATTATCTATAGTGTATTAATAAAATTACATTTTATAAGTGCATGATAAATGATTTTAATTTCTCTAATTGAGATGTTAAATTAATATAACATTATTCAGACTTTAATATTGTTTTTCTTGATTTAATTCTATAAAATATACTGTGCGTTAGAAGGTGCTGAAATGATATGGTGCTATCTTAATTAGTGAACAGTTGACATTCTAATGAATACTGCAAATAAAATTACATAATATGAAAGGCATTATACTGCCTGGAATTCTAGCGTGCAGTTTGGATGAAAGACAAAGAAATGACATTCCTACTCCTTATGTCGCGAATGAAAAAATTAGAGATTTGGATTTGGTTTGTCGTTCTATGATTATCTGGTGCACTATTTAAGTTAAACAGACCGGGACAGTTTACAGACCTACAGTTTAACGTGGACTCTGAGCCACTCGCAAACATCCATGCCACCACCAGGATTCGAATCTGAGGCCTGTGGTACCAAAGGCCAGAGCTCTAGCCAATTGGCCATCAGGTCGCTGAAAAAATTAGAGAAGTAGCAATGAAAATAATGAATGGGTTGCGGATAGGAGTATTGCATACTTTCTTCAAAGGAGGAAAAAAAATCTCGACATCCAAAAGTACTATTATTTTTAATCTATAATTCCTGAAATACAAACAAAAAATTATGGTTTTTAATATTTTCTAAAAGAAACTTTTATTAATACAATTCTTCATACTTATCAATCATTACAGTAAAGAGTTTATTTTAAATTGATCTTTTTACTAATATTTACATATATATTTATCTGTATATTTTTAACTTATTAAATTTTAGGTTCTAAATAAACAGCGTTTACAGGATTTAGTCCGGGAAGTAGATCCAACTGTCCAAACAGATGAGGAAACTGATGAAGTAAGATAATTCTTTCTCTTACAATATATATATATATATACACATTATTTTTTTTGGACAATAGCTTAAAATTCTGTTCTTCCCTTTCCAGCTTTTATTACAGTTAGCTGAGGAATTTATTGAAGATGTTGTTGAAACATCTTGCACATTAGCAAAACATCGAAAGTCTTCTATTCTAGAAGTAAAAGATGTTCAGCTATCATTAGGTGAGTTTTTTTTCTCTTCTAAAGGGTTTTTTTTATTGTAACATTTCATGCAGCATCTATTTTGCTCCATTATTACATTCCTGAGTTTTAAATATGGCAATATTAAATATAATCAAATCAACGAGATAAGAGATTTTTTTTCCCTCTACGTCAAACTGTAGCGATATCTGCCATAAGAATTCTACCAGCCCAATAAAATTTAGCCTTGATGAAGTTATCAGAATTAATAGTCATAAAATCAAGTTCAATGCATGTTGTCAAATGTAAAAAGTTCATGGCTTCACATGACGAGCGCAGAGGACAGACATCATTAAGTAGCTATACCAATCTGGTGTGAGTGTTTATTAAGTAAATCATGTCCTGTCGAGAGTCGGAAATTTGCTGTGAAAACTTCACAGGCAAATCCATTGGGATGGGTGATGAAACAAGTATATTCCACGTTTTATTAGTTGAAAGGAGTTTGTTTTAAATGTCTGTCTATTTTCTTCTTTACCTCAGAACTAAATTGATGAAAGGATAATAGGAAATTTTGACTGCTGACAAACAGTTTTTGCCAAGAGGTCAGCCTTTTTATTTCCAGGCGAGATAAGAGATTAGAATTCATGTTTCTTTTTGTTAACATTAGATATCAGATATTTCAGATTAATGATTAGGTCCACCGCTGATTAAGTAGAAAAAGTTACATAAATGGCAGTGTGCTGTTACAGGAACAACCCTCAGTTTTTGCTTTGATTGTTATATAAATGCTGCCATAAGCAATATAATATATGTATAAGTTTATTATTCCTGGCAACATTTTACATACTTTAGTGTGATTGAGAACAAATTTCATAGATTAATTACTATTTCTTGTTAGTAGAAGCATATGTAAAATATTCATCTACTGTTGAACTCATGTGAATGTTACATTTATTAAAAATTTTGTTTAATATATGAAAAGAAAAAAAAAAAAAAAGATTTTAATATTAAGAAAAAATCATACACTCACAGCTCAGTGGTAACATGCCCAGCTAGTTAGCAGTTGGGCTAAACTTTGAATCTGCTGATAGCATACATTACACAGAAACATGGAGATTAAATGGCAATTATTGCAACAGATGTTAAGTGTTTTTCATTGATAGTCAGATTGCACTGCCTATTGGTGGGAGTTTTTTTGAGTTTTCTCTCGTATAACATGCAAATGCAGTCTTTTTTTTTTCTAATGCAACTGGAAATTACTTAGACAGTTATCTTTATGCCATAAGCAAGGGCTGCACAGACATTACTCATTTAGCAATACCCAGGGGGCATGTGTAGCTTGAAGATATGCTGCGGATACTATCTCTGCAAAGCTCTTACACTATCCCTGCACGATCATATTAGAACAGAAACTATGATTTAAAGTAGATTTTAAACCACTATAAACATTTCATGGCACCTCTGGTACTCGAACCCAAAACCTGTGGTACCAAGCACCAGAGCACTAGCCACATGGCCATCAAGCCTCTTGCAGAGCCATTACTCCTGAAAGTCCTCCCATAAAGCAATGCCGTCCCCTCATCTGTTGGTAGCATATTTAAATGAAAGATGAAGCCTACTGATGTTCTTCCCAAAAATACTGTTTTTACTATAAATGGATAAAAGTGTAAACATTGTTTGCGTATGTGTAGAATTTGTTTTATCTTTTAAAGTGATCATTAAACATCTATTAAAATTTAATTTAGAAAAAGATTGGAATATGTGGATACCAGGATTTGGCTGCGAAGAAGTCAAGCCCTACAGAAAGTCTTTTGTGACAGAAGCTCACAAACAGGTAAGTTTTGTTACAATGACTGCTTGCTCCTCGTCCCTTTTTTAATAAAAATTTTGTTTTCTATTTTATTTTTATTACCTTTTAATTATCTTAAATTTTATAAAGTCCAATGCATACTTGCCAATGTGTCTAATTTATTGTAAAAGTCTTCAATTTTTTAAAATTATACTTTATTCTTCATACTGAAAGATAAATTTCTCCAAATTGTAAGAAGTCAAACTTTACTTAAAATTATTCATCTTTAAATTCTGTAATGCTTTACCCTGTTTTTAAATTTGTAAATATAAATAGAGTTTTTATTAAAAAAGTATTTTAAACTTATTCCCAAAAAATATCAATTTTCTGGGAATTTTCCTGATTGAAAGACAATTTTTTTTTTTTAAATTTCAAAAAATTTAGGAAAACCCTTAATTTTCCCTGTAAAAATTTAATTTATAAATTTTTATTTGTTTTATGAATTCTATATAACTAAATATATTTTTAAATAGTGACTTACAGGATAAACTTTTTGTCAGTAACTTTAAAAAAAAATTTTATGTTCTTTACAATTTGTATAATTAAAGATTTTTTAAAAACATTTTTCAATCACTTTTTCTTTATTTCTCTCCTTTTTACATTTAAAATTCATTAGCAGTTGTGCTTTGCATGAGTTATTCAAAATTTTCAGGATGAAAATATGTTAACTTATTATAGAATTTTCATTGTTTAATCTCACGTCAAAACTGTTTTGCTAACTATTTTCTTTTTATACTTTCAGAGAATGGGTTTGATTCGGAAAACTTTAAAGAAATGAAGTTCTATTTTTCAATATGGTTCACTTGTAAATATTGTATGTTGTAAATAAAATACTGTAGTGCTTACATATGTGTTTATTTATATTTAAATAGAACAGGGGTAAGCAACCTGCAGCCCACCTTGAACATTTTTCCGTTCCGTGAAATTTATTACATTTTTACAAAGTATATTTATTTTATAATGGCCAAAATAGTAAAAGGCAATATACCAAAACCAATATCAATGCATTATTTGTGCATCCATGTGATCCTATTTTAGAAATGTGGCAAAAAAAGTTGTTAGCACTTCTAGTTCAACTTACACATGCAAATCGTTTTTTTCTGACATGAAATTGACCAAGTGCAAAACATGCTCAAACATAATGGACACTAACCTGCAACATCCATTACAATGTGCAAATACCCAAATTAAGATGGATTTGTAAAAGCTAAGTAAAATAGTGGAGAAACAAATATCGCATTAGTCAAATAAATATTTTGTGATGTTTTTTTTTATTTCGTTTATATTTATATATTTCATTTTTACTATTGTATATTTCTTTACAATGTGCATTTAGTATCTTTATTATATTATCTATGTTTACATGCAAGAATAATAGTACACACAAAAATAATTAACTCATTATGTTTCAATTTTTCACTCTAAATTTAATATGGGGATATATAATTTTATATGCAGCCTAAGGAGTTATGATGCATTTCTAAAGTGGACCACAAGATCATTGGGGTTGGCCACCCCTGAAATAGAACAAAACTTTGCTTGCCTATATCAGATTATTATTTTTGGCCACCAGTGTAAAGTCTCTCCTCCCTGCAAAAATATGATTTATATAGATTTAATATACTTAATTACATATCCAAATTGCCATAGCACATGCCAATTTAAAGTTGTTATATTCAATTTATATACTATTTTTTTTTTGCAAGAAAAATTTTTTTTAAAATTAACTGCAGACTATGGAGAAAATTGGGAAAAAAAAAAGATTCCATAAAAATATTAAAGTTCCCATTTTGTCTATAATTTTTTTCAATTTTGCAGAAATTAAAAAATTTCAATCAATACTGAGAAAAATAGTGTCATCTTTCAAGAAAATAGAAAATTATATGTAGTTCTTTTAACAGTTAAGAAAAACATTTGATAATGGGTAAAAATAAATGAACTGTGATTATTAATTTTTTTTTATATTAGAAAAGGCTTTTATGTAGAGAATATTGTTTAAGTAGAGTTTAATGGAATATTGCTATGTATGACTTTTAACATAAAAACTGTAAGTACATGAGCACTTATTTTAAAATGCTATTCATCATTATGCCTTTAAAACATTTTTTTTCTGTATTAAATCTAATCTGCAGTAAATAATTTTGGTAAACATATTGACAGCATTAAGTATTGAATGATTTTTAAAAAAAAATGTTGAATTATTTGATATTTTAAATTGCACTTGCAAATGTTAATGATCATTTTGATGGGAAAGTATACTTGTGTTTGTGGACTATTGACAAACATAAAAAAAGTACCAGAAAATCTTATTGAGATTGGTATCTCTACAAATCAATCAGGTATTATATGAAAACTCAAAAGCTAACAAAATGTCTCATTGATTGTGCTGTCCATCAGTAATCCGATAACATATTTTAATTACATTTGCTGCTGTATTTCTTTTATATTTATGCTATATTCTGGTAGAAACTTTTTTCATGCTAATTAGAAATTTCTGCTTTATTAGCTGGAGTAGTGCTAATGTAGAAGTTTTCGAGATGTATCAAAATATAATAAAAGAAGAAAATAAGTTCTCCACAATTTTGAAATATTTTATTTCCCTATAAGTTTTACATATATTTTACATCTTAAGCTGTTTTCTCATTGTTTCTGAAATTAGAATCTTGATCCAGTTGTTTCATGAAAAATTTATATTTCTGGTCCAATTTATGCTTAATTTGTCTTTCACATAGCTAAATTATTCACTATCATAATATATGGCAAATCACATTCTAATAACAGAGGTCAATATGCAGTCTACACTTACATTACATTCATGATAAACAAAAAAAATTCATGACTTTTATATGTCCATTGAGCTATTAAATCTTTCAACTTTCTCTTTTTTCGTTTCACTATTTTTTTTTATTGCAATTAGATAAAATGTAAGAATCATCAAGCCTTTGTTTTAAAAAAATTAGTACTTTGCCATTTAAGAAATATTATATAGCTAAAAAAAATATGACAAATGTAAGAATATTGAAGTAAATTATGTCAAATATATGTTTATAGATAATTAGTGATTCTGATATGTTTTTTTTATATGAATTCAAAGTATTCTTTTAAATCTGTTCTAAATTAGATGTATTTAAATTTTACTTATCTGCACTTACATTACATTCATGACATTCATTATCTGCACTTACATTACATTCATGATAAACAATAAAATTTCATGACTAGTTTTATATGTCCATTGAGCTATTAAATATTTAAACTTCCATTTTGGTAAATAGACCTTATTAAATCACTAGAAAATATCTTTATAAATGTAATATTAGAATATAGGAACTTTTGAATCAACTGAATTGGACAATTGAATGTTTATCTCAGTCATCTAACTGACAGAGCAAGGCGGTCCCTCGTTTTATCCAGTGCTGAGGTGGCTTGTCAGTTGGCAATAAGAAGTGCAGAACATAATTAGTCGAGTGACCCGTTGTGGATAAGGTTCCTCGTCTTTCACTTGTTTTGTACAAAGGAGATCTGCAAGATAAAATATATATTTACATATGTATAACTAGGACATTTCAAAGAGGATCATGGGATGGTAGAAGATCTTTTTGTGATCCAATCATCTTGCTGTAATTGATCGAAGACGTTCCTCACAACGAATCGACTGTCTCTTTTTGTTAATACAGCAAGAATGACTGTAACAAGTGGGCTGAAACGTTCGTAGGCTGACACATAGATGGCGCTACTAGTGTTAAATCCATATAATTTTTAGTTAGCCCTAACCTTCAAAAGACACGTGTATAAATTTGACAGCTGTTGCACTATTAGTATGTGAGTTATAGCATTTTTAGTGAAGCAACTTTTGTTAGTTTGAAAAAATGGATAAAAAGGAATTTCGTGTGTTAATTAAAGCATTGCTTTTTGGCGAAAAAAATACTATTGAAGCCAAGGCTTGGCTTGATAAACATTATTCGGACTTTGCACCAGGAAAATCAACCGTAGAGAAGTGTTTTGCTAAATTTAAACGAGGCGAAATGAGTACCGAGGACGATGCACTCAGTGGACGCCTCAAAGAGGCTATTACCGACGAAAACATAAAAAAAGTCCACAAAATAATTTCTGATAACTGTAAAGTGAAGTTGATTGAGACAGCTGAGACCCTAAAGATATCAAAGGAACGTGCTGGACATATCGTGAATGAATATTTGGATATGCGAAAGCTCTGTTCAAAGTGGGTGCCGCGCAGAGCTCACAATCGACCCAAAGCAACAACGAATTGATAATTCTAATCAGTGTTTGGAGCTGTTGAATCTTAATAAACCCGAATTTTTTGCATCGATATGTGACAATGGATGAAACATGACTCCATCATTTCTCACCGGAGTCTAATCGACAGTCGGCCGAGTGGACTCCACGTGATGAACACTAAAAATGCCGTAACTCCTTTACTAATAGTGCAACAGCTGTCAAATTTATACATGTGTCTTTTGAAGGTTAGGGCTAACTAAAAATCATATGGATTTAATACTAGTAGGGCCATCTATGTGTCAGCCTACGAACATGTCAGCCCAACTGTTAGATATTTCAAAGAAGATCATAGGATGGTAGAAGACCTTTCTTGACCAATCATCTTGCTTTAATTGATTGAAGACATTCGTCACAACCAATCGTATGTCTCTTTTTATTAATACAGCGAGTTTTAAAGAATGACTAAGTGTGAGCTAATAGTAGCGCTCGTGAGTCAAAACTGATATGTTAAATTTTTAATGTTAATTCTTTCTTTTTTTTAAACTTTAAAAATGTAAATAAAATTATCTTATAACAAATCAACTTGATTAATACCATTGTGTTATAAGCTTTAAATTTAACTGCTATTTTCCTACATGAGATCTTTTTATAAATTTGAGGAAGAGCAATTGTTACGTTTTCCTCAGAATGAACATGTGTAGCAGTTTATTTTTATTGATGCAACTACATTCCAGAAGAATTAGAAACTGTATGATTGTATGGCAAGAATCTGACTTTATAATTTAGTTTTTCGTTTTTTTTTTTTTTTTTTTTTTTTTTTTTTTTTTAAGAATTGTAAATATATTATAATATTTTTTGTTATTTTATTTCGCGTTTGAGCAATACAATTTGTTTCAAAAACTGATAAAACTAGCTAGGAAGCATTATCATGGAAGTGATTTACTTATATCTGCTGCCTTCAACTATTGAAGCCTTCATACAAGGCAGCAACCAAATGATTGGCATTGCACACGAGAGCACTTTCGGATCTTGTTCAGCAAGCAAGTTTCTGAAAATAAATATATATATATATATATATATGTGTGTGTGTGTATATATATATACACTCAAGAGCCAAAACATTATGACCACCCCTACATTTTGCAATGAACTCGTCTGGATGACGTGGAAGGCACGTGATCAGGTGGAAGTGGTATTTAACTGCTGCTGGAGAGTCTGAAGAATCATTCTTTCGCTTACTTCTGTATGTGATGGGAAAGGCTGCGGATCTAAGCGACTTTGATAGAGGGCAGATTGTAATGGCTCGAAGGCTCAGAACAAGTATTTCCGAAACTGCACGACTCGTGGGTTGTTCGCGATCTACAGTTGTTAGTACTTATGCAAAGTGGATGAATGACGGCGAAACAGCAGTAGACGACATGGTGTTGAACGTCCACACGCTACCAAAGAAAAAGGTCGTCGGAGACTGTCTCGCATGGTGAAGCAAAACCGGAGCCAGACAGTGGCTCAGCTGACAGCCCAATACAATGCAGGGCCAAGTAGAATAGTATCGGAGTACACTGTTCAGCGGTCACTGTTGGACATGGGACTACGCAGAAAACGTCCCACTCGTGTGCCTTTGCTGACCAAGCGTCATCGTCAACTGCGCCTGCGCTGGGTCCGGGAACATCGTGACTGGTCCATGGATCAGTGGGAGAGAGTTGCCTAGTCAGATGAATCACGGTTTGTCATTCATCACGCCGATGGCCGTGTCAGGATACGCCGTCTTCCAGGCGAACAGTTGCTCCCTCAATGTACAGTAGGTCATACACAGGCCGGTGGCGGCGGTATTATGCTTTGGGGGACGTTCTCTTGGGCGTCTCTGGAACCCGTGGCTGTGGTAGAGCAGACCATGAATGCTGCAGGGTATCTGAACATCATTACGGACCAGTTGCACCCTTACATGGCCTCTGTTTTTCCAGCTGGAAATGGAATGTTCCAACAGAACAACACCCCTTGTCACAAGGCTAAAATTGTGTTGGGGTAATTCCAGGAACATGATGCTGAATTTCAGTTAATGTCCTGGCCGCCTAGCTCACCGGATCCCAATTCGATAGAACACATTTGGGATGTCCTGGGACGGCAGCTCAGATTTCAAAGACAACCAATTCTCGATATCTCCGATTTCCGTGACCGTTGCTTAAACATCTGGTACAATCTGTCTCCGGTCATCTACCAAGGACTTGTGGCATCCATGCCAAGGCGGGTTGAAGCTGTGTTGCGCGCCAAAGGTGGGACAACTCGTTATTGACAGGTGGTCATAATGGTTTGGCTCTTGAGTGTATATGTGTGTGTGTGTACTGGCAGAACCCAGCATACGTTGTTCTGCCCAAAAAAGTGTAGAAAATTACATATCGCGAATATATTCTCCATGTTCCAATATAGGTGCATACTAATTTTCATGAATATCGTTTGAACGTATGCTATATATAGTATGTTCGTGCATATTTTCCATACTCAAATGAACATACTATACCTTATATTTTTCATACTCGAATACATATTATTACCAATTTTCATAGCGAGTGGTTGAACGATACAGAAGTTGATATATTGCAGCACCATCTGGTGACGACTTACAACAAAGGGGGTAGCATGAAAACATTCTCCATGTTTTGTTAAGCACAAACAAATTTCATCAAAATCGGTCAAGCCGTTTAGGAGGAGTTCAGTGACAAACTGCACACGTACAGAATTATATCGATTGCAGAGCCACCTACCAATTGTGAATCTAAACTATTCAGGGACCCACTCAAACACAAGTAAAAAAGTTCAACAAAATCGGTCCAGCCGTTTAGGAGGAGTTCAGTGTACAACACATGTACAGAAGAATTATATATATAAAGATCTAAGATAAATGACAATTTTTTTATGTAAGCGAAAAAAAAAAGTCGAATTAATTACGGCAGTTAGTGCAAGCAAAATCTTCGAACGATATCGTTCATCTTCATTTATTTAATAAACTCATGTTTGTGAAAATTGCAACACCATGAAGGAATCGTCATAATTGAATGAAATTTAATACACAGTTGAGTGGTAGTGGTACAAATAAATGATTAAATGTTCAAAGCAAACAAACAATAACAAGAGATCGGAATCAGTATTTTGTGTAGCCACCACGCGCCGCAATAAGTGCTGCTACACGACGTGGCACGGAGTCAAATAAATTTTGAATGTCTGCCTGAGGAAGAGCATTCCATATTGTTTGTATGCGCACCCAAAGTTCGTCTGCAGAAGCAACAGGACGAGGATCACGAACGAGACGCCGAGCAACGAAATCCCACACATGTTCAATCAGCGACATATCCGGGGAATGCGCAGGCCAAGGAAGAAACTATACCTGCCGCGTTGTAAAGAAGGATTGAACAGTCCTAGCAATATGAGGACGGGCATTGCCCTGTTGAAATACAGCGTCTGGCAAGCTTTGAAGGAAGGGAACAGCTTGGGGCTGTAGAACTTCACTGATGTACCGGTTGCTGTTCAGATTGCCCACAATTCTTAGCAATTGAGATCATCCATGATATGCTATGGCACCCCAGACCATAACTCCGGGTGTTCGTCCACTGTGGCGTTCGCTAATGCACTCCGGAAGGTGGCGTTCGCCAGCATAGCGTTTGACACGAATGCGGCCATCATGGTACCCGAAATTAAAGCGGGATTCGTCTGAAAACAGGACATGCTGCCAATCAGCACGCCATTCTCTATGCTGAGCGGCCCATTGTAGCCACAGGCGGCGATGGTTTAGCGTGAGAGGGATCCTGTATAAAGGAGTCCTTGCATGCAGTCCACGCTGCAGAAGACGTCTACGAATTGATGAAGCACACAATGAAACACCTGTAGCTACTGACCACTGTGCTGCCAATTGTCTAGAGGAAGCTGTACGGTCCGTCAGCTTCCTCTAGAAAAAAAAAAAAAGTACATTTTTGCCCCTTTAATCTGAAAAAAAAAAAAAAATACCACATTTAATGAAGATTTCATGAAATCGGAGAACGTTTAATGTTTTTATTTTTTATGATTTTCAAATAATGTGCTTAAATAATAGTTGAAAAATAAGTGTTTTTTTTTATAAACATTTTTAATTTTGCAGTTTTGGAAAAATTCACAAGTATGTCATGCCGGTTCCTTCTTAATGTTATTTTCATCATCATTATCAGTGGCGCAACAGCCCCATGGTGGGCCAAGGCCGTCTGCCTATTGGCAGATTTCGAGACAGGAGATGTTTCCTTTTTTACGGGATAGGTTGTCAGCCCTACGACCAACGCTCTACGGTTGTTTTAGACCGGGACCTACGGTTTAAAGTGGATTCCGAACCACTACAAACATCCACGGCAGCGCCGGGACTCGAACCCGAAACCTGTGGCACCGAGAGCTAGTCTCTCGGCCATCAGGCCCCAATGTTATTTTCACTAAACGAATTTAATTATATTATTATACATAGGGAAATTGGTCTTACTAAGATGATGCATGATGTCCAAAAGAAACCTAACTGTTATTTTTAGTTCCCCTTCTTCGAGACGATGACAAAATGTAACCTATCTTTTAAAAGCAGACAAGAGTCACTCTTGCCAGCCATGTTCTAACTTAGTGGTCTCCAAACTATGACCCGCGTGCCAAATCCGGCCCGCCAGTGTCATCCATCCGGTCCGCGACAGCGAATAGCTTATTGTTGCTGTAATAAGTTGGATAAAAAAAACACAGAATGATAATAACTCGGTTTTATTGACTTGCTACGTAAAGCTTAATGACAAGCGTAATACGCAGAAAATTTAACTTAAGCATAACAACTAACAAATAATTGAAATGAATCCCACTAACATTATAAACTAGTGAACATCCCGCGGTTACCCTCGCTAGTTATGTTGGAGTAAAGAGTGTTGCAAATGTATGTATATCGATGTTTGGAATGTATATATCCTGAATCAAACCTATGATTTTTATCCTGAAAATTCCTCCGGAACGGAGAAACTAAATTAACTAGTCTAGAAATTATAGATAATGGCAGAAAAATTAAAACGGGTTTGGCCCTTGATACTTACTGGAGTAAACAGTATGGCCCTAAGACTGGAAAGCTTGGAGACCCTTGTTCTAACTGATTAAGGCACATTTGAATAGTTACCTTTTTTTAAATAGAGAGTCAAATGACGATGCTTAATTAAAGACATAAAATATGTCTTTTTTTTTCCACTCACCGTTCTCTGTCCCACTTTGCACCGTCCAAGAACAGCCCATTGACGTATACGCCGTCCTCTGGAGCAGAATCTGATTCGTCAAATTGTAGGACCTAGAGTAATTTTCAAGAAAAAGTGTTACAAAAAAGAAAAGTTCAAAAATATTTCTAAGTTCAAGAAACAAATTTTTTTTTTCTGGATGTCCAACGAATATGTTAGGTTGCAATGAAAGTTCTGTCTGTTTCTTTGAAGGATAATTATACAGGTTTGGCAGTCCAAATTCAATTTTTTGCAAACCAAATTGACCTTTTTTGCAAATTAATTCACCTCAAAGTAGGATTTTATTTATATGTTAATTTGCATACATTTGTATGATTATAAAGATGTATATATATATACTAAATATGTATTTCTCTGTGAGTATATACTGGTATGGATAAACATGTATACTTAATCTATGTATTTTTAGTAAGCATGATATTTATGTACTCACACAACAAGTACATATGTATGCATGTATATGAACGAGTGTTTATATGCGTATGCTTGTGCGTGTATATGTATGTATGTACGTGTTTACGCGTCTATATATATATATATATATAGACACGTAAACACGGCATATTGGCGAAGTGTATTTGTGCATACTTCTTTGGTTTGTCGCTCTACGGTCATTTTGTGCACACTTTAAGCTAATTAGACCGGGAGCTGCAGTTTATTGTGAATTCTGAACCATTAACAAACATCCATGCTACCGCCAGGATTCGAACCTGAAGCCTGTAGTGTTAATAGCCAGAGCGCTAGCCAATTGGCCATCAGGCCGCATGATACTTGTATATATGTGCACTTGCATGTTTATTTGTGATTGTGCATGCATGCAGCTTTGTGTATATATGTGCATTTATGTACATATGTACAAAAACAACCCATGTATGTATACACCGTCCTCTGGAGCAGAATCTGATTCGTCGAACTGTAGGACCTAAAGTAATTTTCAAGAAGAAGTTCAATAAAAAAGAAAGTTCCCAAAAAATTTCTAAGCTCAAAGTTCAATAAAAATTCTTTTTTGTTTCTGGATGTCCAACAAATATGTTAGGTTGTAATGAAAGGTCTGTCCGTTTCTTTGATGTATACTCCGTTTCTTTGATGTATACATGTATGTATACACTGTATTCTGAAGCAGAATCTGATTCGTCGAACTGTAGGACCTAAAGTAATTTTCAAGAAGAAGTTCAATAAAAAAAGAAAGTTCCCAAAAAATTTCTAAGCTCAAAGTTCAATAAAAATTCTTTTTTTGTTTCTGGATGTCCAACAAATATGTTAGGTTGTAATGAAAGGTCTGTCCGTTTCTTTGAAGGATAATTATACAGGTTTGACAGTCCAAGTCACCTTTTTTTGCAAACCAAATTAACTCTTCCCGAAATTAGGATTTTATTTATATGCCAGTACATATATTTGTATGTTTATAAAGATGTATATGCATACTAAATATGTACTTTATACCATCTACTAAATAAGTATTTCTCTATGAGTATGTACTGGTATGGATAAACATGTATGCTTAAATATGCATACGTTAATTTCTCTATTTTTTTCAGTAAGCATATGTATGTATCCTTAACAACAGATTAATATTTACTTACTTATGTATGTACGTATGCGAACGAGTGCTTATATGTGTATGTTTGTGCGAGTATGCGCGTGTACGTGCATGTTTACGCATATACAAGTAATATAAAAAATTTCTTTTTAAGACAATTCCTTCTTTTTTTTCTCACTATATTGCAGGAAGTCCTTTATAAATAATTTTCATTCATTTTTTTAAGTTTATCTGGCGCCTTCTATTGGTAGATACGTGTAACTTAAATCTAAAAAAAACTAAAATTAATTAATTAAATTTAATGAATGAATTAATATTTGAAAAAACTGTATCAACATCCAGTGTCCTCCCCTACAAGTTAAAAAAAATGTATTTGAACTTGAGTGGATGAATAAAAAGTGTTTTATTAACGATTGGAAATTTGAACAAGATATATATAGGGTGAGTGTGAGTTAATAGAAGGAATTTAATAAATAAATAAATAAATGAATAATATATATATATATATATATATATATTACTAGCAGACCCGGCCACGCGTTGCTGTGGCTTTCTTGTATTTCATTCAATTATTAGATACTATAATTGGTATTGTTCAGGAAGTGATTGGTAAAGAATGATGAAAAGTTCAAATTAAGCTTCAACGAATAGAAAATGTTTATTTTTTATTAATTGATGAGGTAGATAATGTTGATTTTTAACACTGTTTTATAATTATTTTACCAAATTTAATTTTTAATAATCATTACTTTCATTTATCTAAGAACTAAGCGATAAACAATATTTCTTGTTAATCTGTCTTTCGTCAAAATAAATAAATTCGTCAAAATAATTTAATAAGTTGGTTATGATTTTCTAAAAGATTTTCCAACAATTCTACAATAGCTCTTTGTACTGCTTGTTCGATGAAATTATACTGACATCGAGTTGTCACACGTTCTTCAGAACCGCCCATAAAATAAATTTGAAGAAATTTTGGTTCTTCGTTAGGTATTGGCATCAACGACCCGATCTTGTGGCACACCTGACCTCGTATTTTGAATGTACTTTCAAAATTACGTCCATCGGATGATAAACCGCGAATTTTAGTTGCGCCAAATGACGTCAATGGCGCCAAATGACGAAATATGAAAATCGTCGATTTTGCATTTAAATAAAAAATAATCTGAATAAAAACTATTCTACCTCTCAAGTTGGAACAAAACGCACATTTAAGAAAAAAAAAAAGTTAAAATCGGATTGTTAGTTTCGGACTTCATCCCGAACAAACATCGTGACACGGGAATTATATATAATAGATATAAACGCGTTAATGTGCGTGCAAACATGCATGCAAATACATTTGCAGATGTGCACGTCTATGAAGGATACTACGAAAACTGGTTAAAATCTCACCTCGTATTCGAATGCCAGCTGATCGATGGGTATCTTGTACTTGCGAGCGTAATTTTGCATCGCCCCCGTCAAGAAAGCCTGCGTGAAGTAGAAGCCAGACAGCCAGAACACAGAAGGCTTCCCCTCGTCATACCATTTCTGTAAAGAAAGTTGGTGAGCTTTGAATTTCTACTTTCAACCACATGTTTGTTTATATTTAAATATTTGTACCACTATTATTAAAAAAAAAAACTTATAATTTTTTTTTCCTGAATTAACTATACAAATTTTCAAAATTTAATAATTTGTTTCCGACATTTTAATTTTAATTTTTTAATTAATTTAATTAATTAGTTTAATTTTAATTTTCCGACATTTTTGGGGCCTGATGGCCGAATGGCTAACGCTCTGGCGTTCGATACCATAGGTATCGGGTTCAAATTCCGGCTTTGCCCTTGGATGTTTGTAGTGGTTCGGAATCCACTTTAAGCCGTAGGTCCCGGTCCTAATAGGATCGTAGAGCGCTGCGGGGGCATTGTTACTCCGTGTCCGCTTACCATCAAGTGACACGCGCCCCCTGGGTAATGCAAAGTGAGTAACATCGGTGCAGCCCTTATGGCAAAGATCACGGTCTATTTGCCAGCTGCATTAGAAGAAAAAAAAAACCATTTTAATAATTTCAACTGCTACCGCGGTTTGGTTTGGTTTGTCTGTCTACGGTCATTTTTTGCACACTTAAAATGCACACGCTAAGTAGAACGAGATCTACAGTTTAACGTAAATTCCGTACAACTAACAAACATCTATGCCACCGCCAGTATTCGAGCCTGAAGCCTGTAGTACCATAGGTCAGAGTGCTTGCCAATTGACCATCAGGCCGCGGGGAACCTGAAATCACATGGCAAACAGCGTGTTGGCTTTCCGAGCTGAGAGAAGGCGAAATGCTGGATCGTAAGCTTCCGTGCCTATGTTTCTGCACGGAGTCAATACGTATGTAGATCAGAAGATCCTTTCATTGGGTTTAAGGGTTGGGGTCCATTTCGATTTATTTTTTTATTGGGCTGTGGTTTATTTTGTTGCACTTGAACTGAAATGGATTACAACTACAGATTGAATATCATATACAATAAGTTCTTCCCTCGTGATGGGTGATAGACCATGAGTTGAGAAATGTCTACTCCAATGAGAAGTGAGGGTAGCTGATCCCCCTTCTTGATGGATTTTTTTTTGGTGAAGTAGGAGAGAGTTCTGCGACGAGTGGACGAAAAGTGTTTTTTTTTCTCTCTGAAGTGGTAGAACAGGACGGAGTTTTCCGGGTTTTTTTTAAAGTGAGCCCTTGGGGTTTCGTGATTCAAGCTCTGTGATAGCTCACGTCTGCCGAAAACAAGTGCATTAGATTCGAGGTAGACGCGAGAATTCTGAAAATCTCTGTCCTTGGAGTGAACTCCATTTAAATTATCTGTAATTTTCATTTTTTGTAAAAGTTCTGTATATATATATAATGTTTGTAAACAAAATTTAAAGTCCCATGAATTTGAAAGTGACCCTCTTCTTGAAGCCGTTATAGGTCGAGCATAGGCCGAGACGTTACAATATAAATAAAATCACATAACATTATATGTGTCACCAAAGGGATTTAGCTAAGCCACAGCATGAAAATAACAAGAAATGTTTTATTTGGACCGAAATGAAGGAGGCACAAATGAAGAAATGCTTCCTACCTGCAGAAAGTTGAGTCTCTGGATAAAATCGTTGATGTAACTCCCAAGGGGCTTCAAGGATGGGTAGGAAACTGCAGCCCACATGGCGGGCAGACGTCCAATGAGAAGGCTTCCTGCCAGAGCTTCCAGGTCAGATGACATCACCACCAGGCCTTTGACGACGGCTTGCAGCTGCTGTAAGCTGTAGCGAATGGTATGGAGTAGCCTATCATAGCGGGGAAAAAAACAAAATATGCCAGAAAGCAAATCATTAAAAAATCGATATCAGTTATTAATTAAAAAATTTTGAGTAATTCATACACAGTTATATTTTAATGTAAAAAGAAACAAGGCTGGTTATGTCATTGTGTGAAATCAAACACAGGACTCTTAAAACTGATTGCACTATAACTATCTTGCAAGAATAGCCGCGTCAGTCAAAACAATCCAATTTGAAAGGAATGTAAAATTTTTCCCAGGGGAAGAGATAAAGCATTTCTGTTCCCAGAAGAGAGGAATGTATATTCTTTAACAAGTGCATAATAACAGCTTGTCACACAAATCTGACAGCAGATAAGCAGTATCGTGGATATTTATATTACATGTAATTAGTATTTTGTATTAATGAGAAGAAACTGTCATTTAAATTTGGCAGCAGATAATTGGTGTCACGAATAATGAGACATTATGAAATGAGCGATTGTCTGTTCGACCTTCATAGGTCGAAACAATTATAGATAGGATATGGACCACGTGATGCGTTGCTGCATCGTGATGGGTGATAGATCATGGGTTGAGAAAGTGTCCACTCGAATGAGAAGGGAGGGAAGCTGATCTCTCAGACGGATTTTCTTAAAGGGAGGTTTTTGGAGAAGAGGAGGAGGAGAGTTCTGCGACGAGTCGACAGTGTTTACAAAATCGGGGAAATAGATTCGACGTAGACTCGAGATCTCCGTCCTTGGAGTGAACTGAACTTGTGAATCAATTGATATCTTTAAATTGAATGCAATCAGGAGGATTTGAATGCAACAATACGTCTCCCATATAGAGTATCCCAAACATGCACAATCAGGTTCAAATCTGGAAAATATATTGATCAATCCTACACTAACAGAGTCTGTGGATATTTGGTGTAAACCTAATCAATGAAAAAAATGGCTCTTTTCCCAGTTTACCAGAATCTTACAATTCGTGGTGGAAATCCACCTAAGGCGGAAAGAAGTGGTTAATTTTTCCCACGTGGTTCATACCGAAGACAAAAATTTCCGACTGCTAATTCAAGTTTTTTTTGCTTAAGAAATAACTGTTCGCTACAATACAAAAGCCGTATGTTTCAAGTTGCATGAAATTTCATTAGAATACGTTATGTGGATAGTCCGAAATAACTATACATGGCTTCTGATTGGGTCGCAGTTATAAATCTTGGTGTGAATCCAGCTTAAACGCTTTCCAGCTTTTTGTGGTCTGACAAGTACATTTGGTGAGTGTCTAAAATTGGTAGTTTTTAAGGAAGGAAATGCATAGAGATATCATCTAAAGCTGCAAAATTCTTTATAATATTCTCAACTAAACTCTTAAAAATGTTCGCAGCCTGATGACCAATTAGCTAGCGTTCTAGCCTTTGGAACCACAGTCTTCAGGTTATTTACTTACAGGCTATTTAGAATTGATACTTTTCCTTCTTATTGTACAACAAATGAATACAGTTGTGTGTTGAATCCATCCTTTGGTTTTTAAATATCAAAATTAGCTAAACTTTTTAAAACTGTTTACCAAAGTAAAATAAAAACAAATTTTAAATTTTATTCTTGGAAAATAAACAAACCTAGTTCTTCAAATGTTCAAATGATTATCGAAAAATCAAAATTAATTGAATTATTGAAATCTTTGTGATTTAATAATGGATACAGTTTTTTGGGTTTTATCATTGAAAACAATCTTACTTGTTAAATCGTTCCATTTCTTGTACTAAAACTGTATTCATGCTCTCATTATAATTCACAGGGTATTTGATACTCGCTTCTTCCATGTCGAAACTTGGTGGTAACTGAAATGGACAAGAAGTACTCCACATTAAAAAAAAATCACGTAAACGGCGTAAAAAGTTATGAACAATCAATTATAAAATGAAAATAATTCAATAAAATATTTTCTTTTAAACATATAAACACATACATTTATACAGATGAAATAAATTATATATGTACAAATTTCATAAAATTAAAAAATAAATATTAAAAATTTCAATGTTGTTTTCCTTTTTGCAAAATTTATTATATTTTATTGATAACATTCTTTGATATATCATTGCAAAATTACAAATTTTCTATATCAAGGCGGGCGTTCATATACTCTAGTGTCCTTTGGCCAACTGTATTCTTATGAAGTTATACTAAGCATTATTATAAGCATATCTTGGACTGTAGTAGGACTTTGCTTAAGACAGTGGCACACAGAATTTCTTTCCAATGGATTCCAGCCCACTGTGAAATTACGGGCGACGAAAAAGCTGACATAAAAAGCTGCAACGCATTAATATAGCGATATATTAATGGGTTGCTCTATCAAAATTCCTAAGAAAGGAACTTTGATAGAGCAACGCATTAATCGACCACTTTTATTTCATACGACTAAATTGTTTGTTAACTTGAAAAAGAAAACTCTTCAAAAAGATATGATTCAACGCCCTATAGATAAGAAATGGAGAATTCTGGGGGAAGAGAGAACTATTCCCAGTTTTCCAAGAAAGACAGTGGTGGCTCTATTTAGATGTTTGACTGACCATGAGTGTTTATGTGATCACCTCTAAAAAATTGGAGGTGGAGTGGTGGATTCCCCAAACTGTCTTGTGGGACTCTAGTCGGCCTATCGGCCTTTTGAACATTTAAATAACGGTAATGCACTTTCTCGGTATGAGGACATGGCCAAAAAGTACCGGAGAGCCAGTGAACTAATGACTTAAGCGCCAATGTTCGGCATTTGTAAAATAAATAAAATTATGTGTGTGTGAGTAATCCACAGTGTCCGGCAGGAGTAATCTACTCATGGATCGAGGGAAAGGGTGCAACTTCTGTTGTGATGGAGCACCCGCAGGTAGAAGTCAGACTTGGCTCCGTTACGTTCTTATAGTCATATGAGATCGGGACCTACGGCTTAAAGTGGATTTCAAATCATTACAAACATCCATGGCACCACCGGGACTCGGACCCTAAATCTGTGGCCCCGAGCGCTAGACACTCGGCCATTCAGAGCCAAATCAAATTATATGCATACAATACAATCTGTCTTCAAACAGACCGACCCCCCATCAAAGCTATTGAAAGGCATAAATCTAACGATACTAGAAAAAAATAATATTACTTTGGCCAGTATATCTGTGGCCACATCAGTGAGCTGCTGGTCAGTGGTTCCCCCATCCTTGGAGGTGCCCGTCCCTTCCGTCAGCAGGATGCTGTCCAAAAGCCTGCGACTCTCCTGCAGCTCTCGGGTGATGTCCACGTTCTCGTGCATCCCGAACACCCCGGGGTGCTGGGAGGAGGGGAGGTTCTGAAAGTCGAAAAAGAATTTTGGAATAAGGACAGATTCTTTTTGGGCTAAGATAATCTGCATAATTATATCTATTAATTGACCTTACTACAAATGAAAGCAATTTTTCATCAGGAATTTTAAATTTTTTTTTGTTCCATGAATCCTTTTTAAGTCGAAGGTTGCGGATACCCTTCTCTGAATTATATTTTACTTAAATTTTATTTTAATTTAAATTGAGTTTTATTAAAAATACAATATAATATAACACATGATTTTCTCAGTACATTAAATAATGAAATATATAACAAAGTACAGGATAATTTAAATTTTATTATTAATAATTTGCCACAGAATACTGATATTTATTTTGCGTGACATTGTTGTATGATAAGAAACTTTTTTGTAAAAAATTTCTATATGTAGTTACAAATCCTTATGTGGTGCTATATTTAATCACAGCATTTTTTTTATCTCTTATAAAACAAACTCCCAAGGGCTCTGACATAGGAGGATTTAGAATCCTTTTTGTTATAAACTGAAAATTCATTGAGAATACTTGTTAAAATAAACATCCCGATATGAAAACTAACAGACAGGAACAATAAATCAAAAATTTATGCTTTTGATCTTTCTAATAAGTCAAACTGATATAGAATGTATAAACTCAAATAATTAAATGCGTTAAAAAGTAAGAAGAGAAGAACTCACTCCTATAAATTCCAAGATTTCTTCATAAGAGTCTGTTTCTGGTACTGTGTATTTTCCATCTGGTGATAAACTAAAGAAGAGTTCTGTATCACACATAAAATTAATAAAATATCAAGTAGGAACAAATACTTAGGATGGTTTTTATGTAGAAAATGTAAAAAATAACCATGTAAAAAATTATGCTTTTATGTAAAAAATAACCAGACATATTATAAATAAGTGCTATAAATGGCTTTACACATGATTATAATAGAAATTCGTCGATCGTATCTCACTATATAACGGAAATAAGACAGCCCGACTCGTGGCTCAGTGGCAAAGCGCGCCACTGGTGGGCATTAGGGCGGAGATTCAATCTGCTGGTGGCTTTGTTGTAGACTTTGTTCTTTTGTGTTTAAAAAAAAAGGGGAGTGTCGATAGTGTTTGGGATGTTCAGCATCTTGCCTCGTGAGTCGGACTATCTGATGGGAGTTTTACGGGTTTCTCACATACGATACGTAAATGTGGAGTAGTTAACCCCTAAAAGTCCTCCAGTAAGGCACTGCCCTCCTTCAGTGACACGGAGCCAAGTCAGACTTCTACCAGACCTACGGGTGTTCCATCACAACAGAAGCTGCCCCTTTCTATCCATCCCTGAGTAGATAACTCATGGAGTCTCCATTCCGCACTGCCAGACACCGAGTATTCGACATACACAGGAAATAAGAGGAGGACATACAAGGACAGTATACATTACAGATACGAGTTCTTTATAAATTAGAAATTCTCTAAAAGAAAAAATAGTTGGTGACGTAGCTATAATGATGCTGGCACTCCAATGTGTAAGTCGCAAAATTTTCCTTACCACTGTAGCCAGATTCAGATGGGCCTTGACAATTTAGACCTTAAGACAGTTTTCTGAGCTTTTCCAACAATCAACAACTGTATTGATCTATCTATACATCTCAGCACAAATTTACAAAATTCAAGGAGGTATAAGGTGCAACTAAATGATTTGGAATCACTAAAAGGTGAGTCGTAAATGACTCGGTAGATGGCATTGTATGGACACAAGAATTCCAAGCGTTTTCACAGAAACTTTTCATTTCACATACTGATGCAGATGTAGATCATACGGGCACGAAAGTAGTGGATAAGCAATTGGCTTACGAGGCTGCAGAGTCTATGAAAACAGCGCTTGTACGCGCAATGACATCCGTTGAGGTGTATTCCTAGCTACAATCTCTTTGTTTAGCGGTAATAACAGTTATCTGAGATAGTGTTCAAACTATATACGCCCTGTCCAAATATATATCTAACGCGCCGCGAACGAGTGCGGACCCCTAATATAAAAAAGATAAATGTGCTAGATCTAATACAGTATAATCCAAATTCAAAACACGCGTGCTACAGCGCACCATTCCGGGATGTCCTACTGCAGTTTTGGGAGGATTTTATGTATGCCTTTGCTGTTCACCTTTGCTACTTTTAACCAAGCTACTTTCGGTGATGCACATTTATTAATAAATCGTATATTAACTTGCAGGTTGTCCTTTCATTTTATGGTGTTTTTTGGGTACACTACCATCTGGATTTATAAAAGTATGTTGTCGAGGTAGAGAACAAGCAGAATTCCCACCACGCAATCTGGTTATCGATGCGAGACTCGGAATCCACTTTAAACTGTATATATCAGTCTAATTTTACTGTAGAGCGTTGAGCATAGGGCTGACAACCTTGTACCCTGTAAAAAGAAAACTCCTGTCTCGAGACAGAGATTTTCAATATTATTTGAAATTTGGCCTACTAGCAATTGCATGGATGATGGATTCAACTAACTCTTAACTCCCTGGCTACAGTGGCAGGCAGTTAAGAGTTAGTTGAGCAAGTTATCAGTGGACTACCAGCTTAGCATTCGAAGAGAGTTGATACTAAGTGCTCTTCGGCTACCACGATGATAAAGGAATGAAATCTTTAGAATGAGTGTGATGCATTAGTTATATAAGGGATGAGATCACTTAGAATGAATATAAAGCTCTTTGATTTTTGATGAAATATACTCCTTTATAGAGGCTCACCTGTATCCCTCCTCCTCGATGATGGAGGAGTTGCAGAAGTCGGCGAGCAGCGTGAGCAGGCACCTGCGGTCCCAGTCGTCGGTCACCCTGCCCCCGTAGTTGCACTCGCCCGTCATGTAGGTGATGGCCTCGAACGGCACCTCCTGGTACTCGTTCACGAACATCTGCAGCTGCTGCAGGGAGATGCGCAGGTCCGACTCGTTGAAGCCGTACGGGATGTTCCAGCCGATGGGGCCGAACTGCTTGCGCTCCTGGATCAGGGCGTGGAAGAAGCACAGGCTGAACATCAACCGCTGGAATATCTGCGCAAAGATCCTTTTGTGAGTTCTTCCATGGAGAAAATAAAAATGCATGGCTATTTGTATACTATAATATAAGAAGCCTGAATCATTGTGTTATATACATATAGGAAAAATTCTTTCAGAGATTTTGCTCAAGCCTTGGGATTAAAAGAACTATAAAAGTAAAATAAGCCAACATAATAACCCCCAAGCCCAATAATCCCACAAGCCATAATGAACCACAAGCCATAATAAGCCACAAGCCATAATAAACCACAAGACATAATAAACCAC
Organism: Caerostris darwini; assembly: GCA_021605075.1. Classification (NCBI taxonomy): domain Eukaryota; kingdom Metazoa; phylum Arthropoda; class Arachnida; order Araneae; family Araneidae; genus Caerostris; species Caerostris darwini. Next base: position 158,405 of record BPLQ01003364.1, read on the forward strand.
AAGCCCAATAAGCCCACAAGGCATAATGAATCACAAGCCATAATAAGCCACAAGCCATAATAAACCCCAAGCCCAATAAGCCCCCAAACCATAATAAATCACAAGCCCAATAAGCACACAAGCCATAATAAGCCACAAGCGCAACGTCAGAGTGTTAAGTGGAGGAAATTTCCCAAAGTGAGTATTATTGCTTTCGTTCCCTTATATTTAATAACTAGCCCTAGAAGCATTTGCTTACTATTTCTTACAGAGAGTCTGAAATTTTCCTGTCGCGTGATTTTGAGGAATTTATTGGATCTTACTTTTATTATTGTGGTGTGCGACAGTATGTCTACCATCCTGGTAACGTCCTAGACGACTAAAAGATCTACTACTATCGGCATTCATCAACACTCCAAGAGTGATTACCTTCGTGTTGGCTTACAATGGAATGCTGGCGGTTTGTACCATTCTAAGAAAGTTGATATTCACCATTCTCTTGATAGCTATGTTGAGAGTTGCGATAGGCTATGACTGTTTGGCGAGTCATCTGCAGGCCATTGGCATTTTTGATAGCCCAAATAGCTCGCTCTAAGAGAAAGAGGCGATCATGGACAGACACCCTGTAGCAGGATGACCGGCCGAAAAGATATTGCGAGGTGAAAAGATATTGGAGTGCTAGAACCTCGCTAATGAGAAAATTATTTTCTCTTATTGTTTTCTTTTTACTTGAGTGTGTTTTACACTGTTTTGATCTCGTAAGGGTTTGCCATTTTCTCTTTCCATTGGAACCAGCGAGCTCATAGCAATTAAAGAGGCTGCTGCTTTATATCTAAATGACTCAAATATCTCAGGTTTCACTGACGGGTTAGTGATTTTTTCTGACTGCAAGTCGGCTCTGAAAGCGATTAAAAATGGAGATACTAACATCACTTCTGCGATAAATGTTCTGCTCGAGACTCTACACTGTAGAGGCAAATCATGTCATCTTCAATGGATTCCTACACATGTCAACATTGAGGGCAACGAATACGCTGACTCTTTAGCCAAAGAAACCAGGGACAATGATCAACCCAGAACTACCATCACACTTGCAGATGCTAACGCAGTTGCCAAAAGCCGACTAATTCCTCATAACTTTAAGAGGCCACTCATCACGGACTTCAACTGCCCTAGGAAGTTGACATCAGTTATTAGCAGACTCAGAACTAATCATTACAGAGGGATGAAGATTCTCCCAGACAAGACCAGGGAATACATCACCTGCAGAAATTGGCCCAACGCTTTCCTAACACCTAAGCACATTCTAGAGTGCCCAGCACTCACTCCCCCTGTTTTGCAATTGGGTAGGGTGCCAATCGAGGCCAACTTAAGAGAAGTCCTGTATAGTGAAGCGGCGCCATTGCTAGTTGCCGCTATCGTGAAGACTTTTGACTTGGTCTAACTTTGATAATTATATTTTAAATCCATGGACACGATAACAACATTGGAAATAAAACTTTTATTCTTGTTTTGTACTTTCCGTAGATCTTGTTCCTAATCATTGTTATTCTGGTGGATAGTGTGCTGGCCTTTCAAATCGAAGAAACTTGGTTAGAAACTTGGCAGACGAAGCCGAAGAGCGAGACCCCATGTATATTATGGTGATAAGCATGATAAATATCTATATGCCAGAAATACAAACTATTTCAGATGCACCGTGGAAGAGTTTGTTCCACATTTTGAGGATGTTCCGACAAAGTGTGTGAGCAATGTTCACCATTGTGCAACCTATGTAAATCTAAACCCACTACAGATCTGCCATTCTAGTAATAAGCAAGTGAATTTGACAAGCGAATATTTTAATCATTTTATCAAAATCACATGAAAGCAAAGTGTTTGAAATGCGAAAGCAGCATCAACAATTATTGTTATACATAGAAAATTTATTGTATCAAATAGAGACAATAGTTTAAATTATAGTCATGAGTTTCATACAAAATCTATTTCTAATGATGCAGAAGTAATAACTCTTTTAACATCACTTTTGTGCTGCTAGTTTGAATAGTACTGCCTGTGAACCCTCTGGAGTTCAGATATTTGATTTTTAAACTTTTGACTCTTGAAAATTTAAAATTCTTGTATTAATTTCTATCAAACTTCACCTATGTGTTTCCAAAACAATCATGGCAATATTAAATTATACCATTTATTAATAAAAACCTCTGTTTCGTTAATAAACACCAATAAAGACTTGTACTTATATGCGAAATATATTATACTTTCTACTAAATAAGGTAAAGATCTAAATATACTCTGTGAAAAGAGAACTAATATATATTTAATTGAACTTATTAGATGTAACTTTATATTGGTATAATCTACGTATATAAATATAATTAATTGATTCCATTATATGTTGTTACTACAACAATGCCTGATGTCCTGCTTACTCTTCATCATGTCTTTGATAGTCCAGCTGATGCAGCCGCTATGCATTGTCTGAACCACCCCTCGGAAGAGGATTCATACTCCGAGCTGGCAATCAACAAAACCAATATTATTTGGGAGCACTACGAAATTTAATTTTCCTGTACTCTTCAGCAGGTACAACAGCAACAACTACAAAAACTACAGGCTAGAGCGCTGGCGAATTAGCCATCAGGACGCAGCGTCAATGTTAGATAGTAGGATATTTCGTTGGAATTTTATTATTTGTTAAAACTCAATATAACGGTTTTGACATTTATTTGAAGAATGATTTTTTATATTTACTTGGTTTTTGTCTCCACATCCATTAAAGAAAGCTTGGTCGCTGATAGGCGTGCTCAGGAAAGACTGGAGCAAGTTCTGCTTCAAGCCCGTGGGTGGCTCGTTGGTCATCTTTACTCCGTTTTGTAGGACAGACACTGGAAACTGGACAACGCAACGAAGGTTAATTGAAATTATTTTATTAACTAATAAATGGAAAAATAATGAAAAAGGATTTATGAGGATTTGATATGTGTAAAGCGAGCTCTCTTTTTTATAATATGTTATATTCAAAAAATGGAGTGCAATATAGATCTATATGCTCATGGTGCACACCGGACAACGTCTAATACGGCAAAATGATCTACAAACACGGCCTTCAGTGTGAGTTTCTTAGAGTTCTACAGTGGAACGCAGGTAGATTGTCCCAAAATTGACCTATCATTCTGTTAAGGCGATAACTAAAAAGACCCTTAGGTGTTTCTTTTTTGAAGATGCTGCCGCTAGAAAGTCACAAGCCCTGTACGATCCTATTTATGATATACCTGAATGACCTAGAGAAAAATCAGTGGCATAGCTACGGTTTTTCTGTAGTCACAATTGCCTCCGCAAACACCTTCACAGAATTAAATTGGCTTCTGACCATCTCTGTCTCTTATATGATAACCAGGAAGAAATAGATATGCCTTCCTGTTTCTTTATGAAAGCGTTACTGGATTGGCAGACTTGGATTGATTAACTGATGTCGTTTGTTTCTATCTTGTTCTTTGTATTTTTTCTTTTGTATAATATCTGTTGTTCGGTAAACTTGCCATTGGAAATAAAAGTAAAATATTAAAAAAAAATAATTTGCGGTCAGTAATTTTCCTTAATTTAGTGAGTTTAAACTAAAATTGATTTAAAAAATCCGATGATTTATTGAAAATTTTATTAATAGACACCAACGAAATTGATTTAAAGCTAAGAAATTCAGCAAATAAATGCAGTTTGTAGAGCTTTAAAAAATATAATCAGTAATAATAAAAGAGACTGTTCAATGTTCTTGAGACTGACTCCAAGGAGACTTTAAATGTACAATGGATAATGAATGTCGACTTATATATACAAAAATTATGAAGAATGATTCTTTTGAAATGTGACTAATAACTTTACTAATAGTTGCTCGAATTAAAGTGTTTGTTGTAGAAGACTTCAAAGTAGTTCAGCACAAACAGTTAGTATTATGTCATAAAGCTGAATTTTTACCAGATACTCATATTACAGAATGTCAGCCAATCAGAAGCCCGAAAGATGTGATATGCACAAAATTAATTTAGTTTTAAGCGATTCAAAAGTCTTATCAACAAAACGAAATATTTGTCTTTCCTCTGCAGCTCCATATTTAAATAATTCAATAAATAGCAATGGGCACACATACACCATAGCAGTGGCAGAATGGTTCCCGAGGGCATAGGATTGAAGACCCCTGACCTTCACAATGATAATGATATTGACGAATGAATGATTTTAATAATATTGTAACTATATTTCCAAAATCTACGAAGTAAGCTTTATACAATACATAACTTTGGCGAAGAAAATACGAACTTTTGGCGAGGGATAGCTTGTAAGCCACAGACGAAAGTTTTCGTGGGTTGAATCTGGTGTCATTTCGTTGCAAATTTTCTCCAGCTGGGGCATCCATGACACTGCCAGGTGACAGTTCTGCAAGGCAACCCAAGTTCCGTCTCGCCGGGCATTCTTTATCATGGTTTCAGCAACAGGCCCCTAATTAATGACAATAATCAACATGCAAAGTAATTTAAAATACACAAAGTACACGAATTAAAGTTCTTTTAGAATACACTTTTAAGATTTTAGCTTTGCAATACAAACGATCTTCTTAAATTAAAAAAAAAAAAGTTATACAGACCAGGGTCAAGACAAAAGTGGCTAGTATCTTTGGAAGATGCCACCCATAGGCTCAATTAATAATACTTGAACATATTGCCCTTTCTCAGCTCCAGTGTCACATAAATAATTTTTCTTGTTGTCATTTTATCCGACTCAAAAGCCGCCTTGACTTATTCTACAAGGGCTCCTTTTTCTGAAGCTATTAAGAACTGCCAATCTATTATGAGGTCTCTGTCTTGCCAAAATAAGACTATTTGCCTGCAGTGGATACCAGCCAACTGTGGCATAGAGGGTAAAGAAAAAGCTGTCCTGCTGGCAAAAAAAGGGCCAGAAATCATCCAAACTTTTGATGATGAAATCCCTTTCAACAATGTAAGATTATTCATTAAATCAAACCTCAAGAACAACCTAGATAAAGAGTTTTTCGAGAGAAATTCCCAAATGTCTTGGTGGAACAGTATTTCAAATCTTTCTGACTGGTTGGTCTAGGATGAAGGCAGTTACGGAGTTTCGTCTTGTAACTGGCCCCGATTGCCTTGTTAGGGATTTACACAGCATAAATGTGCTTGAAGATTCTTGTATTCTTTGCAACCTTCGGGAACTTATGGACTGTGCTCACCTTCAACGCTGCTCTTCTCTCTCTGTCTCATCTTTGTAGGAGCGATATTGGGAGGCTAGGAACCGAACGGGCCCATACACTTTTATTCTGTTGCCATTTGCTATTTTATATTGTTTTGTTTTGTTCTGCATAGCTCCAGTTGTCCCTTTTATATCCGCCATTGGAAATCTGTTTTAAAAAGCAATGATAATTAATAAACTTCAGTATTATTTACCACTTGTAAATGATCCAATTACTTGGACCACTTCCAAAATGATCCAATTACCACTTGTAAATGATTCAATCAGTTACAATTACTTACATCGCCCTTATTTCTTTATGTCGCCAATGAGATTTAAGTAAACATCATTGTAAGTATAGGTATAAGTAAACATCATCCACGTCAATATACTATCTAATACGATGTATCATAATAACCCTAATTATATTAAGTTGCTTTCATTTTCCAAATTATTGATTTATCAAAAATGTATTCCTGTACCTGTCCTTGACCCAATGATATGGCTCCAAATTTATCGCCACCAAATCCATTATCTTCGGCAAACTTGAGCAAGGCGGCCATTGGATCGGCACCTGGGGACAGGACAAAAAGCAACGGGATTGTCGAACTGGAATCATTGTAACTCTGGGGTAGTCAAATGGAGGGGGAAGGACAAATTCCCTTCCCAGATTGTCCTCTACGAACTTCATCACCATGGGCACGATCTGCAAAAGAGGAATCATCCATTAATAAAACATGCATCAATTGAACAGATTTGTTGCAATTGCTGACAAAACCAGACGCCTTAATGTTCATTAGACAAGTTGTTTTAGATCTCACAAAATGCATTAGATATTTGACAAGACCTATTTTGTGGAGATGGATCTTGATCAGCAGACATTCTGATAATTCTGAAGAAGTTTAGGAATTGCTTCCTTCCGACGGGACACCGGAATAATTGAAATTATATTGAAGAGAAGACATTATAAATATTCCTCAGATATATCAAGGGATTTTATTTCACTTGCTTCGCTTAATGACTAAACACGTACTTCAAAATAATCAAGCAAGTGATGAATTGAATAAAACAATTCAGCTGTAAAGCAATAGTAAAATACGTAAGTAATTTATAAAATATAATTATGAAAAAATATTTGATTTTAAAGAAATGAAATAAAAATAAGCATGCAAATTCTAGACGATATTAAGCACATTTGCATTTTATGGCTCTTTGTTTAAGAAAAAAATACATTTTCATTATGTAAAAGTTGTAAGATTATTATATCAGTTATCTCAAATAAATGTTCATTATGACATATTCAGTAAAGATTTAGATTCCTTACAAATTTAACAAGCTTACAAATCCATCAGCATGTGAATTTGTTTTATCTTAACAATTATGAGTATTTGTTTTATTACCTTATCGGCCCTCAAGCATCTGAGCACCAGTAGTCTCTGGAACTCGGTGAGCGAATCTTCCCATTTTCCGGGAAACATCAGATTTTGAGGCTCTTTGGAATCGTAGATGTGCTTCCAGTTATCGGAATGGGAAATAAATTCCTCTCTGTGGGGAAAAAGAGATATAAATTATAAAAAAAATTATAAAGATGTAATAATATAATTTATTTATTATCATTGAGCAAATTATATATTTTGCTTAACTTTTTGTTAAATGAATACAACATTTATTACATATTGAAGGTTACAGAATTGATCTATAGTCTAGCAGAATGTTCAGAGGTTAAAGAGAAAAGTCTTACATTCTAAATTAAATTAGTGAATGTAATACTACATTAAATAAGTACTGTGAGATGGTGGAAGATACCGCTTGTAGTTGGTGGAACTAAAGAATCTTGAACACTTTGTATTACGGTCGATGTTGATGTCGTTCGTGCAGTTAGAGCCAGTTTCACGAGCATCAGGTCTTGCCTCACATTCATGCACATGGACCTATCAAGGCTTTCCTTCTTAAACCAGTTGCTTTGCAGCAATTAACCTGCACTCTTACACATTGTACCTTATAGCGCTGGGGTTGTCAATTGTTCGATATGATCAGCTAACTTCGCACATCTCGGCAATGAGGAAATGTTCGTAGTTGTTCAATTCGTCATAAGGTATTCAACAACATCGTAGTAGCATTATTGGTTGTATCTCCAGGAAATACTACGAAGAAAATAAGATGAACCTTCTACAATTGTTAATTGTTTTATATTATACTAATTACGCAGTAGAAACGCACGCTATGAGAAATTGAAATTGATGCAATCATTGTAAAAATTTAATCATCTGCATACTCGGCATATAAAATGAACCAACGATATTTTTGAAAAAGATGTAGTATATATACAGGAAACGTTATTTACTATTATATAATAAAATAGTTATTTAATGAGTTTGATTTTATGAAAAAAAAAAAAAAAAAATGCAGATTTTGTTTTCGGAAACCATTAAATATCAAAGAATCTGAAAGGCAAAAATGTACATCAGTTCAATAATTTTTACTCTTAACTGAAAGAATAAAGGAAACTGAAATGGGCCGCACTGAGTGATAAAATCAATTTATAAACAAATTTACAATAGAAAAGCAATATATATATACAGGGTGATTATAATTAAAAGTCCCACTTTCAAAAATGGTGTAAAAAAAGAACCATTCGTCACAATGGGTTGAAATTTGAACTGAAGACACTTGAAGAAGGGGAGAATGTTATGTCTTAAAAAAGGTTCCAAAGTGTATCAATAAATGACGCTGTAAGCGGCATAAAGAAAGGGATTTCGGCTGCCAGTGATATTTTGAATCGAAATGACAACGTATTTGGCATGAGTTGCCATTAAACCAACTGTAGTGTTCAATGTGCTTGATTGTTTAGGTTTTTTGACGGTCTTCCAAGTCATTCAACAGTACTGACTTCCAAGTCATTCAACAGTTGTGACACTGTTAGTGGAACGCCCATCCACCACGGCAAGGAAATACCAAATTGGATGGGAAAAATCGGTGGAAGTTTTTTTGATGCCATACCGTTTCCTCCCTCTTCTTCTCTCTCTATATATATACTAGTATGTACATCAATTTCTAAAGGATAATCTTATGAATAAACTTACTTGAGACGTTTGAATATCTTGAAGTCGGCCAGACGACAGATTTCATCCCAGCTCTTATCCAGCAACCAAGATGGATCCGGGTTCGGAATCGTGTTCTCCAATCCCACGCCTCCAGTTAAAAAGAACTTAAACTCATTTTTCTCCAGCATTTTTTCCGATCTAAAAAAAAAACATTGATTCATTCATAAATGTAAAAGTGGGTTTCCACCGTCAACCAATCGGAAGCCGGAGTGGGCTCAAGATTACAATTGGTTCTGGCGTGAGATTTTACTAGCTGTGGTGTACTACGGAGATGCGGTGTAAACTCATGCTTATCCACTGATTCTTAAATTTTGGTGCACAATCCCCCAAGGACAACATGATTGGGTGAATTTATGCTGCCGGCAAATGCTTAACATTAACTATAATTTTTTAGTATTATGTATTTATGTATAGTATATATAATAATGCCTGATTCGTGGCTCAGTGACAAAGTGCGCCATTGGGGAGCAATAGGGTGGAGGTTCAATCTGCTAGCGGCTTTGTTGTAGACACTTCAAAAAGCGAGGAGCCTCGATGGCGTTTGAGAAGTTCAGTATCTTGTCTCGTTAGTGAGACTACGCGGTGGGAGTTTTCAATTATTTCTCGCATACGATACGCAAATGCGGGGTAGTTTCTCCTAAAAGTCCTCCCGGAAGGGACTGCCTTCCCTCTTCAGCGTCAAGGAGCAGAAGTGTCTTCTACCAACGGGTGCTCCATCAAAAACAGAAGCTGCTCCCTTCTACCCTCCTTTCATGAGGGGTACGACAACAACATATATAATAGTATAAAATGTTTCAATATATATATATTAATATATAAAGTTAAAAATGAATTTTCAATTAAAATATGATATATATAAACATATCATATTTTAATGAAAAATTCCTTTCGTGTCAGAGAAGAATTGGAATAAAAGAATGTGATATGAAAAACCAAATTCTTTCATTCAAAACTGTAAAAGATTAGGTTCATATAAAAAATATTATTATATTTTTAAATATAAGATTTAAGTTTTTATCATTTTTTTAACGAAGTTTTAAACCCTCTATTATAATTAATCTAACAATAATTTAGATGTAACATTCAAATTATTAATTTAAATAATTATAATATTAAAAATTATTTCATAGATTGTAATTAATAACTAAAATAATTGTTATTTAAGATTTTTTTCTTAAAAAACAGATTGTTACCATGTTTAATAACAGAAATTACTAGCCATGAAGAAATTGCTTTATAAATAAAAATCAACAATTTTCTGAAAATCAGAAATCTATAATACATTTCATGTTAACATTAATTAATAAATAATTTCGAAAAAAGTTAAATAATTATATTATTTTAAACAATAATAAGCATATTTTTTTAAAAAATAGAAATTGTGTGCAACTAACATCAGCAGATTGCAGCAGAGTATGAAGGAGAAGAGGAGCTTGTCCTTTTCAAACAGCGAACGGCAAATGTTGCAGTACAGATTGTACGTGAAGTATTCGTTCAAATGTTCGAGTCGTTCAGACAGATCATCCGATTTTTCGCTGAAAAAACAAAATACATATATGTATGAGAAACAGAATGACTCGCAATAGAATGCTTCAATGTAATTAAAGAACAAAAAAATTATGTTAGCGACCTATTATTAATCACCAAATGAAAATAAATTTTGAAGTTAATTTAAAAAATCTTTTCAATTTCAACTAACAAGAAGAGGTCACAAACTCTCCTTTGCTAATTGGGCAGGCTGATGGCCAAGTGGCTAGCGCTCTGGCCTTTGGTGCTTGAGGTTCGAATCCTAGCGGTGGCATGGATATTTGTGAGTGGTTCAGAATACACTTTAAACTGTAGGTCCCGGTCTGTTTAGCCTTTGTGTTCACAAGATGATCGTAGAACGACAAAACAAACAAAACCACATGACTAGTTAATTGAACCATGCAGTAGGAGTCGCTATTTGATTGAAATTTATACTATGATTATGACTTGACTAGTTAATTGACCCATGTAATAGGAGTCGTGATTTGATTGAAATTTATACTATGATTTATACTATGAATACGACATGACTAGTTAATTGACCCACCTCTCAATATTTTCGAAAAAAGAGAATTGGAATATTTTAAATGTTTTGATATTATTAAGGCACTGCATTGACATGATTTCGTGACAAAGTTAGTGGAAAGTTCGACTAACTTTTTTTTTCCTTTTATTTTTCTTACGTACCCTTACTATAAATAATCAATTATAACAACGTTTTTTTGAAAAATTATTGAGATGTGGGTTCTATTATTTTGGCCAGTGAACATTTTAGTCTAGCACCTGCTTCTTTGTAGGCCATTCCAAAACATGAGATGCTTTCTTTTTATGGAGTAGGGTTGTTAGGCCTACGGCCAACGCTCTACAGTCATATTAGATAGGGGCCTGAATAGCCGGGGCGCTAGTGCTCTGGCGCTCGGAGCCACAGGTTTCGGGTTCGAGGATCGGTGCCATGGATGTTTGTAGTGATTCGGAATCCCCTTTAAGCCGTAGGTCCCGGTCTCATATGACTGTAAGAGCATCACGGAGCCCAATCAGACTTCTCTCCCCACATTATTCCCAAACTGTATAATGGCAACTCAGCTCTAGGCTTAGTGATATAGTGTGGAGTAGTAGTGGTAGTTTTGGCAGAATAATACAAATGCTCTTTGCATGTATTTAAAAAACTGTTTCTATTTCTTGTATAAAATTTAATTATTTATTAATACTACAATAACATTCATTTTTATTTCAAGGAATTTATTACAAATCAATATAATTTTTTGAATCAGATTCAATACAGAAAATTAAAATTTGAAGAAAATTGATTATAATATATAGGACCAATAAACCATCACTTTTGCTTGCCTTAATAATATGGCATGCGATCTGACAGAAGTATTTCTAATTGGCTAGAGATTTTAGTTTTTGAATGCTTAGTTCTTGCTGTGAATCCAGCTTAAAATAACATTTAACATATCTAAAAGAAGTGCCATCTGCAATGCAGCTGGCAATACAGTGAAAGTTAGTTTTTTGTCATAAGTAAGAACTGCACCGCTGTTACTCATTTAGTGCTATCCAGGGAGCACGTGTAGCTTGAAGCTAGGCTACAGACGCGAGTCAAACTACCCCCCATCCACAACGTTCTACGATCCTATCAGACAGGGATTTACGGCTTAAAGTAGATTCCTATGTTGGTGATTCTTTTTCTTCATTGGCATAACAGCACCATGGTAGGCCAAGGCCACTTGCCTATTGGCAGATTTCGAAACAAGAAATGTTTTCTTTATATGGGGTAAGGATGCCAGCCTTACGTTCAATGATCTGCAATCATATTAGAAATAGAACTTACGGTTTAAAGTTGATTCCCAACCACTACAATCATTTATAGCACCGCTAGGACTCGAGCCCAAAACCTGTAGTACCGCGCTAGCCACTCGACCATCAGGCGCTAAGAAGTGCCATCTGAAGAGGTTTTGATTAAGGAAATAGTCAATCAAATGCAAGGATTGCGATAAATGCTGGTTATGAAAAGAGATATATCTGAATAACTTGCCTTTGCTGTATGGCTCTTAAAAAGAGATTTAGGAACCAGTTGAGTGAGTACTGATACATGGGGTCGACATTCGGAAGATCGGTTATAGAAAAGAACAGTACAGATGAGCGTTGAGCCACAGATTTGTAGGACTCACGCGATTGGTTGATGTTCACGGTTGTTTCATCGGCCACCTGTGACAAAATATCATTTGCATTATTGTTATTATAAAAACTAAAACTGTTTCCTTTCATCATTTTCATTTTAGAAACTATGCAGGTAAAATTTTATCATTTAATTTCAAAGATACACATTTTTATTTTATTCTATCTTTTCTTTCATTGTAAACCATTCAATGAGCACAGAGGCTTTCATTAAGGCAGTGTCAAAGCCTGGAGTGTGTCTACAAGGGTTGGCAAGAAAAGAACACTCAGTTTATTAAATTACTTTCACCCAACTTTTATAGCTCAAATCCGCTACTCGTTATGGTGCAGCTAAGATGGGAACCAATGAGATGTAAGTTTCAAGTGACGTCAGATAATAAAGTTGCTTGCTGTAGGAAAAAAGCTGTGAAAGGTGCCGTCTGAAGCGGTGTCCAGACGAGAGTGAATAACTCAGTCTGGAGACAAGCGAGTCGTTCTCGCTCTGAATGTCTCCGTTTGACCGTACGAAACAAGTCACGTTAAATCTGGCTTTGAGTGACAGTTGGTCGAAAATAGCGTCCGTCAGAAATCCCTTTGACGCCCGCGAAAACTGACTCTGCTGAGACAGATAACTCACTCAGAAGGTTCTGTCTACAATGAGACAAACCGGTTTACAATCGGAACGACGACTCGCGTGTCTCGCACTCTCGTTTGGACGTGGCTTAATACGGCCTTTACGCTGATTGCTGAAGGAAAAGAGCTGTGAAAGTTGCCTTCTGAAGCGGCGTCCAGATGAGAAGACGAGACAAACGAGTCGCTCTCGCCCCGAGTGTCTCCGTCTGACCGCAAGAAACAAGCCACGTCATCTTTGACTTTGAGTGAAATCTGGTCGAAAATAGCGTCTACCAGAAATCCCTTTGATATGCGGGAAAAACTAAATTTATTGACACAGTTGATTCACTCAGAGGGTTCTGTCCACATTGAGTCAAACCAGCTATAATTGGTTTGCGAGAACGATTCGCTTGTCTTGCACTCTCGTCTGGGCGTTAATACGGCCTTCACGCTACTTCCGTGGAAACCTGTTTGCATTCATTTTTTCAAACTCATTCACAGTAAGGTGGCAGAAATCGCTTTACACCGAGTGAAGTTCCAGTTATTTCTACTAGATGACGGTTTAAATTATTTATTTCTGAGCCGGGACAAAGCCAAAAAATCACTTTTTGTTTAGCGTGCTTAAAGTCAAGATTGACTAAGAGACCTAAAGCTAGTGTTCAATAGATAGCAACGAAAAAAATATTGCCAACACACACAAACATTACGTATGTATTTGAATGCAATAAGAGCAAGCCATAATTGTAACACGCATGGTACAATTTTATGGTTAATTTTATACAAATTTTACATTGAATAACAGTACACAAGGCTTATCCACTTTTTTAAGACTTAAATATTCCTTAATGCTATTAAAATTTATACAAATTATTAATCAATTATGTCATTCATAATTTATGCAGAAGCAAAAGGATATAAGGACTCATCATTCTTGTCCCTGGCGGAATCCTATTTCCTGCCAGAAAATTTACTCCATATACTTATTTTTATGATTTAAATCATATTAATGACTGTATTTTTATTAGATATTACCTTTTGTTTTGCTTTTATATCGTCCACAAGAAATTTGGATGAATCTAGAACTTCGGTCGCTTCTTCGTTCTCGAGTATGTTGCTTCCCTCGGACTGGGCTAAAGTGAACAAGATCTTGTCTTCTAATTCTTGGAGTGATTTTTTGTTGGCAGCTGTCTGCACGATCAATTGCTGTCTAGCTTCTTCTAAGTCAGGCCTAAGTAAGTACATATGTTGAACAACACAATACTATGCATAGAATAAATGGAAAATGGATTTACATTACTTACAAGTTAAGCTGTAGAATCCGGGTATTAAAAAAATATGAAAATAGTTTTCAAAAACTTGAATTTTCTGCGCAACTTTTTGTTGATCATTCTACGTTGCTTTGAAATTATTATACAGCTCTCAATTGATGTATTAATAAGATAACTAAAATATTTGTTTTGCTTTTATACGTTGCAATATACAAGCAAATTTTAAAACTTCACTAGCTCTTCTTATTACAATTTGCAAATTATCTTTTGGAGAAATTCTTTGATTTTTTTGTTATGTTGCAATATTTAAGTATTAAAGATACCAATGAACAAACTTATATGCATGAAAAATGGAGTCTGGGACCTGAATGGCCAAGTTTGGTGAAAAGGTTTTTTCAAAAACTTGGTGCCAATTTTGTAGTGGTTGAACCATTCTAAGCCGCTTTAAATTTTTATACCGCTCTAAATTGATGTATTTTTTCATTATGTTAAACGGGTGCTCCATCAAAACAAAAATCCTTCCCCTTCAATCATGAGTCCTATATTATTTGGTAAATTTTAGGACAACAAAGACGGATGAAATATTATAAATTAATATTTTTATTAAAGACGATTAAATTGTTACCAATCACACAAAACTTATATTATAAAGTTGGTGAAGTCTTTAATAAATAACTTTTTAATTATATAAGTCTATATATTATAGACATATAATGTATTAATTTATATATATTATAATATATAGTTATGTCTATCTGGATAATTTAGTTTGGATTTTAATGTAATTTAGAATTTATTTAAACAGGTATATTTTGTTTTGCTGTTATTGTGATTCTCTAAAAATGACCCTCATTTAGTTGAGACCACAACAGAATGCAACATGGATGAATTTAGATCTTTACTCAAGGATGAATACCGAAAACAGTGTTCTCTCTCCTAAGCGGCTCATAGCAAATTCTAAATTAACTTTCAGAAGACGTAGCTCGAAGAAGTCGTTTCCAGTCGTCGTAAATCGGATTAAATTTAAATAGAATACGTCGAGCACGGTAGGCAGTGGAAGGGAAGAATAGGCCTTTTATTGGATGCGATTGGATCTTTTTTATTCGATTTTTTATTTTTAATGTGAATGCAACGTAACATTTGACTACAAGAGAAAAAAAAAAGGAGAAATATAATCGGTTATGCAGGTTATCCATAAAATTTCGAATTTAATGTAAGAATAAAGCTCATAACAACAATCTTAAAAAATAAAAACTATAGAACTCCAAACGAATTTCTTTTCCTGAAAAATATCACTTTCGATTTGAAAAAATTGTCTTTGCTTTTACTAGACGATCTTTTAGAGCAATTTTACAATATTTAATTGTATAATTATAGTATTATCTTGTGAAAGAAATTTAAATAAATATTATTTATAAAAAAAAGCTCTCGAAAGAAATTAAAAAAATTGGAAGTGACAAGGACACTAAAAACCCCGCTTCAGAAAACAATACTCAGAATTTTATGGATAATAACTTCGCCATCATTCTAATAAAAGAAAAAAATTGATATAAACACCTTACAACAGGGCATAAATCATTGACTACCAGAAACAATTTTCAGAGACAAAAAAAAATTCAGCTATTGCGTAGTAAATCTAATGGACTGTAGAAAACGGCCAGTTTCTGAATTAAACTAAAATAATTATGATATATTAAATAAGAAATTTATTTTATTTACACTTTTTTAAATGTTCTTGCATTATATTATTAAATTTTTATATCGGTTTAGCAAGTCTTTCATTTCATAGAGAGACAATATGAAATCTACGAAAGGATTTTCACATCATAGAATGAAATAATACCTTTCTTGTGCAACTACGATTCCTAAAAGTTGGTCTTCTAATCCCTCTGGCGTGATCATGAAATTGAGCAGAGACACCTTGGTTGAGATCTCTGGTAGGTAATGTGGATTGCGCAGCTTGGTGGTGATGTAAAGGCGGAAGTCTTTGTTGAATTCTATGGTAGAATCGCCCAACTGTACCATATCAATCGTACCTAAGAGGCCAATGGGAGGAAAATTTCAGACATGGTGGAAATATAATTACATGCAAAAGTTTACAAACAATGGTCAAGTGCTAGTTTTAACCCTTTAACGATCAAAGGAATAAAATTGAGCTATTTTTCTGAATTTAGCATATTCTAGATACATTTTGGAGAACTTGGAAATTTGGTAGGAACTTGAAAATTTGAAATTTGGTTGGAATGTGGTGTTTTTGAACAACAACGAAGTTTTATGTTGAGTTCGTGGCAGTTCAAAAATTCCTTACAAACACAACAACCAGAAAAAAATTATAAAGTATTTGATTAGAGCAACAGTAAAACTATTTTAATTGAATATGCCAATTGACCATTATTTTCATGATTATTATTAAGTTAAAATTGCTCTATTAAAGAGAAAGGAAATTTTTTTTAGATAGGTTGTTTTTAGGCAAGGACGCCAAGTGGTAGCCATTTTAAATCATAAATAATTTTTCTGTGATTTGATCTGACCATGGTAGAAATTTTGAACAAAGAAATTTTAAAAAATATTCCGAAACTCGCCATCAATCACAGAATGACAGCAAGAGAATTCGAATATCTCGCAGTTTTTCCACTTTTGGAAGCAAACTACACATGGTGCATGCAGAAAAAAAAATGAATATGTCTTAGTTGCAATATGACAGCTAATCCCATACCTGAATTCTAAAAAAATATAATTAGCAAATAAAGGTAAATAAACTAATGCATTGTTGGATATTAGTCACAATATGAAACAAACTACACATTGATAAGTTTTCCTAACATTAACAAACATTAACATTGACAAACATTAACATTGACAAACATTAACATTAACATTAACAATAACATTACCGTGTTTGAAAACTTTGCGCAGTAGCAAGGGTTCCAAAGAAGGATCCAGTTCTTCTCCCACATCCTCCAGAAGAACAGGCCATCCGAACTGCACGCTGTTCTCCAGGGTCCTGAGAAGATCTGCATCGCTCAGCTTCACAATGGACAGATTCTCTTTCTCCATGTTCTTTATCCACTTTCTAGCTTGGCCCTGAGGATCGATCATCAAAGGCCTAAAATAGGAATTCGAAACACCAATTAATATTTTAAAGAATTAAAATGTATTACGATAACAATGTGTGCTACATGCATTTATTTATTTATTTATCTTTTTTTTGAAAAATTAATAGTTTTGGATACGGTTTTCCTTTCCAATGAAAAAGATGATTATCTTGAACTTAAAAAATTGCTATAGTATAATGTTTAGGATTTTACCAAAATATTTTACCCGTTTATAAATCCATTTTAATTAATTTTTAAACAACAATTAAATTGTATTAATGAAGTTATTACACTAACCTACGTTATTACACTTACAATATGTGAATGTTTTGTTTGAAAGTTTCATAAATTAAGAACGTCATTAAATTCAACTTTTGTAATAAAGTTTTAGAGATCAAAGGAATTTTGATTTAATAAATAAAAGTGTTCATTTAATATTTGAAACCAATACATAATCCGCATTGTCTGGACCATTCCTCGGAGGAGGATTTATACTCAATGGGCAATCAACGTAACCAATACTATTCGGGAGCGCCATGATATTTGATTCTCTTGTACTCTTCGGAGGATATGACAACAACAACAACATATTTTGCCAGCAGAAAAATGCGTACAAACTGATTTTTACAATTGTTCAATGAAAACAAAAGTTAATCGAGTACCATCGTTTTCCGAACTCCACAATGACTCCATTATCCACTGAAAAAGCATCTCTTGGTAGTCCGTTCAAATTCCAAAACTGTATTTTCACAGGATTGCCCAGTGTCTCACTGAGGGAAAAATTTTGAGTGCAGGGAATTCTATGGTTCTGAAATATATAAAAAAGAGAAATTTATTGAAATTATTAAAATTGATAATTTAATGCAAATTTATTCAATTCAAATTAATTTTGGCTTAAGTAAATTTGACCTATATATTAAAGTTCGATATAATATTTACACTTATAATTAATACCTAGATACTTAAGTGAATAAAAATAATCCAATTTACTATTTGCTCTATTGGTTGTTTTAGGTTAAAAAACATAAAAACACAACATACATGATTCCCTATAAGGAAATGACCCAATAAGAACTGCATGATTTGAAAAGAAAAATCATTGGAGTTTCTGATTATATAAGCATACCAAACAGAAATATGAAATGTTATCACTTTTTAACATTTCTATACTGATTTGAAAAGTAAAATTTGTGCATGTACTCTATGGTACGCTACAATGTAAAATATAGTGCAACGTCCCGACCTGTACTAGACCTATAACGGCGTCAAGAAGAGGACCACTTTCAGGTTCATGGGAACATTTTATCTTTTATTTACAATATATATATATATATGGCGTGATATACGAAACCACAAGAGGCTCACTTTGTAAGCAGGCGGAATCTCCATCCTGTTCAGTCCCTTCACAGATAAACAACACTTTTGTCGACTCGTCGCAGAACACTCTCCATCCTTCTCTAAAAATTTCCCTTTAAGAAAATCCATCAGGAGAGAGGGTGGGAGAGGTCAGCTTCCCTCAATTCTCTTTGGAGTGGATACTTCCTCAACCCATGGTTTATCATCATTCATGATGCAGCAACTCATGACGTGGTTCATATACAAGACACTAATTGCATGTAACATAAATATCCACGACACTGCTTATCTGCTGCAAGATTTGAGTGATAGGTTGTTATTACGCACTTGCTATAGGATATACATTCCCTTCCCCTGTGAGCTCAAATGGGAAAAATGGGTCCGTGGGAAAAAGGCTACAAGCAAGCTACTTATTCATGTCTCTTTGTAAAACATACATGCATAACCTGTTTTGTTTTTACTTACAAGTTGAAAAAGTGATGGTATGGCAATATAGATATTTTGTCTCAATTTTATGAATAATGTCGTCTCTAAAAAGAGTTGCACAATATATTAGCGAGTGAACGCATGCTATCTGTAGCGTTCATTCATAATGAAAAGAATCCGTAAGGTACCAATCACATTATTGCAATTGCAGCAGAAAACCATCATGAATAACAGTAATAGTAGATGTTTGGAAAGATTAACAATTGGATAAGGTACTCAAGTTCATATTTATAAGAACATGAAGACTATGGAATAACTTTTGAATAACGAAGACCATGTCCAATTCACCAAAGAGGATGCCATTTTATATCTGGAACAAGACACTAATTACACTATCCACCGAGTTGCAATTGTGCAGAACATGAACTAGAAATCTCACATGTCACGATTTTCTACCATACTTCAATGCTATTGAGAAAATGTGGTATAAGCTGAATGAAATTGTTAAGAAAGTACCAAACTCTCTTAATATGATTTATTCTGTAGGACCAGGCTGAAATTTCTTAATTTGAACATGAATGTTTATTCTCTCCCAAAACGACAGCATACCAAAGAAAATCAAGGGCACTAGGGCACTTGGGCACTTACATTTCTGAATCCGGATAGTCTTTAGATCAGATAGTCAGGATACACCCAATATTACACTTTCACACTTTTAAATACTTAGTATCAGAAATATGTCATAATAATATCTTACCTGAAATAAAAAACACAATTGTGTCTAACAATAAGGCCTTTTATGGGTTAAGAAATCTGTTTAAATCACATCTAATGTACAGAAGTTAAATTCTTGTTATATAAAACCCTTTTTAGACCAATTTTGGTCTATGGCTTTGAAACATGATCTTGGCAAGATCTGATGTGGCCCATTTGGGTATATTTCAGCGGAAGACTTTAAGGGCTATTTTTAGAGGTGTTAATAAAAGTGATTATTGGTACAGCGCAGAAATTTATAAATGCTATAGAGACCCAGATAATATAAAATATATTAAGATCAGTAGATTAAACTCGTCTTCTTATGAATTTAGATTAAGGGTCTCAAGGTTTAAATCCTACCTTGTAACTAGCCATTTTACAAGAAATGATTTAAACCCTGTAAAAAGGCTAGTTTTGGCAGGAAGAATACGACTCAAGTTGCGATGGATAGACGCCATTGAAAAATAATTTGCTCTACTAAAGGTTAAGAATCGGAGGACCATTGTCACCTAGAGGAAGGCATGGAAATCTCTTCAGAAGAAAGCCTAGGCCCTCCCTGGGTGTTGTGTTATTGATGATGGTGATGTGACTTGAGATGGTAATAATATAATTTACATTTACAAAATGCAGATTTCAAAAAATACATAAATACAAACACTTCTATAAATATCTACAAAGTATTTCCAAACTTTTATGAATAAATAAATGAATTTAAAATTTAAATCAAAGAGCTTTTGAACGTATGCATTGAAGTCACTCACCATGCAAAACTTAACCCAATCGGTAATGCAGATGCTACGATAGTAAGAAGTGTAAGGTCCGAGATAAGCAATGACACCAGATGCCAATAAGACATCTCCTGGTAAGTTTTCAAACTTTATTTTTAAGTTTTTAGCCTCATCGGCCCATCTGAGAAAGAAAAATTAACAAATTTAGACATTATACAGAAATCTTCATTTAAAATCCCAGCAAAAAAAAAACAGTCTAAATATTTTTCTCTTCAAATTAGTACAAACTTTTAATTTTTTTAAATATGACATATAGCAATTATGATATACTATTGTTAATCTCCTATTTTCACTAAATAATTTATTTATGTTAGTTATCTGTTAGTTTATAAGTCTTTTAAAGATACTCAAGAGAATAAAAGTTCAAAAAATAGTCTATTTATGACAAATGACAAAAAAAAATATTTATCCATCTATTGACTATTTGTCTATCTCAAAAGAACTTTCTTCTATTTAAGACAAAAGAACACCACTAATTCCCAATTTCCTTCTCGATAAAATAAAATCAACAAATTAAATTTCGTATGAAATATTGTGAAGCGAGACTTTGCATATCATTTGGATTCAACACTGCAGAAGTACAAAAACATACTGGTATGAATATTCAACTATTTGATTTGTCATCATCATTAATAAACTACTGTTCGTACGATGAAAGAAGTATCTTTATTCAAATACATTTCAATAGAACTCACTAAAAGTAAACAAGAACCAATGATCACCATTGAGGATTTTACACTTGTCATCCGAATTACCACACAAAGTGCATTTTTCATTAATTTACCCTCATGTTATTTGAAACTGCAATCCTAAGAAAAAGAAAAATTGCAAGAATGAAATTTATATGATTGATGTACACAACATTAGTGATCAGAGATGTAGACATCAAACTGATGCCGACCATTTCGAAATCAATAGTTTGTCACATGTTTGTGAAAATTGGTGCAGCCATGAAGGATCTTTTTGAGGGTGGATATCTATAACATCCATTGATCATTCAATACAAATTTTCTTCCATAGCGAATTTGGAGACAGAACCGAAATCCTGTCCGGCTGTAACGATCCGATTCCACATGCTTTCAGCTAGTTCAACATGGGGTACAATGCAGACATGTTGGACGAATGAGATCACCGCTTAGAACGTATTAAAGTTTGAAGGAAAATTAACAGTATCAATAAATGCGCGATTTAGCATGAAGGACGAAGTTAAATCCATTAAAAGACATGTTTCATACTAACAGCATACACTGAAGTGACAAAAGTCATGGGATAGCAATATGCAAATTTTCAGATGGCAGTAGCATCGACGGAACAGGTATAAATGCACAGTGCTTTCGCAGAGCAGGTTTTCATTTCTGTTCAAGTTATTCAATGTGAAGAGGTTTTGAGCGTGATGATGACCGCACGACGGGAATTAACAGACTTTGAATCGCGGAATGTTAGTTGGGCCGCTAGACGCATGGGTCATGCCATTTTGGCAATCGTCGGGAATTCAACATTCCCAGATCCACTGTATAAGAGTGTGCTCCAGTATGAAATTTCAGGCATAACATCCCACCATGGAGCGCAGTGGTCGAACGCCTGGACTTAACGACCGAGACCGGCGCAGGGTGCCTGCATATCATGGACGATCTCAATTCTAACATTGTGGCCAATCTGAAATAACCGCAGACATCATCGAAGTGGGACAGCCCCAAGCTGTTGTCTGTTCAAAGCTTGCGGAAAATTTGGCTTTCTTGGGCTATTCAACAGGACAATGCCGACTCAGTATCGTTAGGACTGACAGAACGACATCTTTGCAAAGCGGCAGGCTCGTCTTCCTTTGAACGTGAGCATATCCCCGGATATGGTCGCCGATTGAAGATGAATGGCAAACCGTTGGCCTGGCATCTCGCTCGTGTCACGTTTCAGTTGGCAGACGAGCTGATGGTAGGGTTCAATATGGAATGTGGCGCAGGCAGACATTCAAAATTTGGACCCAAACTGTGTGGCAGCACTGTTCAAGCTGGTGGTGACTCCAAAATAATGGTGTGGGCTGTTTTTTTGGCATGGACTTGGTTCTCTTGTACCACTACCCTCAACATTGACTGGAAATGCTTATGTTCATTATGAGATTTTGCAGCCATTCATGGACTTCATGTACCCAACAAACGATGGGATTTTTATGGATGACAATGCGCCATGTCACCTGGCCACACACTGTTCGCGATTGGTTTGAAGAACTTTCTGGACCATTCATTAATTTACCCTCATGTTATTATTCATGTTTTTGCAATTCTAAGAAAAAGAAAAATTGCAAGAAGGAAATTTATAAGATTGACGTACACAACATTAGTGATCAGAGATGTAGACATCAAACTGATGTTACTCATTTCGAAATTAATAATTTGTCCCACAGCTTGCACTTAGTGTAGCATCAAATCTTTTTGAGGATGGATGTCTATAACATCCCTTGATCATTCAATACAAAGATCTTCCATAGTTGGAAGTAAAAAGGCACGAAATCTGTGCCAGCGATCAGATTCCACATACTTTTAGTTTCAACATGGGACACATTACATACATGTTGGACATTATTTACCACAGAGAAACAGGTATTAAACTCACCAAGGAAAATTAACAGTATCAATAAATGCATCATTTAATCCCTCATTATGTACTGGACCCATTAAAAGACATGTTTCATATTAACACAGTAACGCTCACCTGATTTTCTCTCCACCAAGCCCACCGATGAGTTTCTCGGCACGCTGCAAGTTGATCTCACAGAGTCTGGCTTGTGCCTCCAGATCCTTCTTCTTCTGGATAGATTCATCGCAATCCCTTTTCAGCACGGCCAACTTGTCCTCCAGAGCAGCCAGCTCGGATCGCTTGGCGTTCAACAGCTCCATGATCACCGCCAATTGCTGCTCGGCCTCTTCTAGTTTAGCCTTCTTGGGCGCCACCACCTGCGCAAATTCACTTGTATTTAGTCATTTTTGGCATTACAATCTCATAGCCGCTTATAAATTTTTAGCCATTTGTTAAAATTTGCAATCAAAGATTCTATCAATTTTACCAACTAAACAACAACCATATTTCACTGTATGTTATAAAAATCAGGAATTTTTATACGTGGGAATATAGCGAAAACGTAAAATATCTATACCAATACTCAATTACATCATTACATTACTATATCAATAATATACTACATTTTTTACTTTTATTATATTGTTATCAGAAGCATTAATATAATTTATGGCTTAGAGACGCTTAACCTTTTTTTTTCTGGAAATCAATAAAAATTATACATAATATATGTTGTGATAATACCCATAGTTTTTAAACAGGTGTTATTTACCTAAGAATATTTATTTGATTCTCATTTTTTTTAAGCAGCACACTTTTTTAAGCACAACACTGGTTATGCTTATCTTTTGACACAATTATGCTGAAAAAAATGTCTTAAATTACCTGATAAAAATTATTTTTACCTAACTAAAATTTGAAATTTATCAAAAACTTACATTAAAATCTCGATTAAGATTAAGATTGATGAAAGTAAGATTTTGTAAAAAAAAAACTGAAGGAATATGAATGAAATAAGTTTATATTTTTCAAAAGAGTATTTAAAAATTTATCATTCCAGGAATATATATCAATATTTTCATGTGCTATAGCAAAGCTCGCTGAAAAACATAAAATTAAACATTTCTTTAAAGCTTAGAGATTTTTATGTATTTATCTTATTAATTCATGTTTTAAATTTAGATACATAGAAGATAATAAAGTTTCTTTGCTTTAATTTTTTGAGACCTTTCCTATGCCAATGAATAAGTCTGTTGTTGTTTCTTATCTCACTTGGTCGACAACAACATCTAGACCAAGTCCATGAATCCGTGTGTTTCTTAAACAATGAAAACCGCTCCAGGATTATGATAAAGGGTGAAAAATGCAGCTTCTTTTTGTCCTTGACCTTGCGGCACAAAGACATGGAGCGCCCAAAGGGATATCTTGACTTTTTCAATCGGTTATACTCCTGGGCAAAGTACCCATTTTTTATTCATCGACATTCATATACAGTGGGGCTATTCTAACCTGGATCCACATGGGAAAAGTCTGATATACCTGAAGATTTAAAGAATTTAATAAATAAGATTTAAAAAAGATTTAATTTATTTATTTCGAAAAAGATTTAAAGATTACCAGGATAAATTTCTTTTACTTATTTGAAAATTTCAATTTATTTTAGATTATATTTCAATTTATTAACCTAGGAATTTCTTAAATATTTTTTTATCATTTAAGTTGTTATCTTGACCTTGTAAGTCGAAAGAAATGGGGCACGCCAAATAATTCCGAGTTATATTCGACTTATCGATTTAGTTCCTGGGCATTTTGTAAGGAAATTTCGCCACTTGTAGAGGTTTACGGCATGCGCGGACTACATTTTGAGTTAGAGAGGATAAAAATGGGTAAAAAGTCAAGTTACAGAGATAATAAACATGTTTATTTAAAAAAAGATTTATTATGAATTTAAAAAAAGATCAAAAAAATTTAAACAACTGAAATTCCGAAAAAGATTTAAAGATTACTAGGATCAATTTATTTATTTATTTGTCTTTAGATAACTATTTTCTATTATAGCATTTCTTTATTAACAGAAAATTCTTTTTAAATATTTATTTCATAGAATTCGTTATTCTATTTTTACTATTACAGTAATGCATTTGTTTTCTAAGAAACAATGGCGTGCATTTCGGCAAAGTTAAAGTCAGTAACATTTTTCTTGAGCTATATTGTATTTAATTAATTTCAAATGATCAGCCAAAGTTGTCAAAGGCTGTAGCATTATAAAATCAAACATTGTTAATGTTCGAAATATGACTGTGAGAGTCTAGTTTTTTTTTCGAGTTACGGAGGGAAAATATATACCAAATTGGCTTGTGGGGATTGATTAATTATTTCAACTTATAGAGGGTTGAAATTTCGAGTAATGGAGGGTTTCGACTTATCGAGGTTCGGCTTAAAGAGGTTCTACTGTATATTTTATATGGTTACAGCTAGGCCCCCCCCCCTCCCCATCCGTTTCAAATAAAATACTATGAATTAAAAAGGTTAACTTCTATAAATTGGTTTTTAATCAGTAATGCCAACTATTCAGCCAAATCTGCCATGTAGCAATAGAGCTTACCTTGGCTGTCCTGTCGTAGATCTCCATAGCTAAAACCCACCGACAAAGACCTTCAGCGGCAGAGGAAGCTTTGGCCAACATTGGCGGGATTAAATTCAGGCAAAGGGACGTACTCGGAGCGAATCTTCTCCATTATTGTTGGCTGCCAACAAAAAACATGCACATATTTGGAAATTATTTTCTATAATTTCTACTAATTCTGATTCTTAATTCAAAAATGAATAGCAGTTTTCTTTTAAGATTGTTTATTATTTATAATAAGCGATGTAGTTTTTATGGATGCAATATTTTAAAGCTTTTGGCCAATAATATTTTTTATTGTCTTCCGTTTTTTTTAAATATATTGTTTTGCATAAGCGAAGGCTACTCCAACAGTCTATGAATTCGCAAAGAAAAGTTGTATATTGATAAAAATAGATACAAATCTGTAAAAGATGGCAGACATCATTTTTATTGTGCAGTTGATCTTCGTCAAATTACTTTTTAATGCTGCATCATAAAAAGTTTCAATGTACCTCTTTTTTTAAATATAGAAAAATAAAAAGTGTTAAGCCTTTCCATTTATATATTAAGCCGTTTTAGTTTTCCGGCTTAGTTGCTTTGTTTGTTTCTTTTACAAAGACATTCCATCCCTTTGCAAAAAATAAGCAGATTATTTGAGTAATTAGTGGATTAATTTAGAATTTTCCACAAAGATTCAAATTAAATAATTAACAAGCAAATTAGCAGTAAAATAAAATATTTATGCACTATATATTATTCATATACTACCGTAAATCTATTACATTAATTTATCATCGTTCATTCACGTATCCTTCAAGTATCATCATAATAACTCATTGTTCATTCATGTATCCTTCAAATATCATCGTCATAATTCGTCATTTCATTGCATTCTTCAAGTATCATCGTCATAACTCATCATTCATTCACTCATGTATCCATGTATTATCAACATAACTCATCATTCATTAATGTATCCTTCAAGTATCATCATTCATTATCCTTCCAGTATCATCATCATAAACCATAATTCACTCATTCATGTATATATGTATGATCAACATAACTCATCATTAATTCGTGTATCCTTCAAGTATCATAATCATAACTTATTATTCATTCAATCATGTATCATTCAAGTAATATCGTCATAAGTTATCATTTATTTAAGTATCCTTCAAGTATCATCATCATAACTCATCATTCATTTATGTATCCTTCGAGTATCATCATCATAAACCATAATTCACTCATTCCTGTATCTGAGTATCATCAACATAACTCATCATTCACTCATGTATCCTTCAAGTAACATAGTCATAAGTTATCATTTATTCAAGTATCCTTCAAGTATCATCATCATAACTCATCATTCATTTATGTATCCTTCGAGTATCATCATCATAAACCATAATTCACTCATTCACGTATCTAAGTATCATCAACATAACTCTTCATTCACTCATGTATCCTTCAAGTAACATAGTCATAAGTTATCATTTATTCAAGTATCCTTCAAGTATCATCATCATAACTCATCATTCATTTATGTATCCTTCGAGTATCATCATCATAAACCATAATTCACTCATTCACGTATCTAAGTATCATCAACATAACTCTTCATTCACTCATGTATCCTTCAAGTAACATAGTCATAAGTTATCATTTATTCAAGTATCCTTCAAGTATCATCATCATAACTCATCATTCATTTATGTATCCTTCGAGTATCATCATCATAAACCATAATTCACTCATTCCTGTATCTAAGTATCATCAACATAACTCATCATTCACTCATGTATCCTTCAAGTAACATAGTCATAAGTTATCATTTATTCAAGTATCCTTCAAGTATCATCATCATAACTCATCATTCATTTATGTATCCTTCGAGTATCATCATCATAAACCATAATTCACTCATTCACATATCTAAGTATCATCAACATAACTCTTCATTCACTCATGTATCCTTCAAGTAACATAGTCATAAGTTATCATTTATTCAAGTATCCTTCAAGTATCATCATCATAACTCATCATTCATTTATGTATCCTTCAAGTATCATCATCATAAACCATAATTCCCTCATTCATGTATCCAAGTATGATCAACATAACTTATCATTCATTCGTGTATCCTTCAAGTAACATAGTCATAAGTTATCATTTATCCAAGTATCCTTCAAGTATCATCACCATAACTCATCATTCATTTATGTATGCTTCGAATATCATCATCATTCATAATTACTCATTCACTTCAAGTATCATCATAACTCTTCATTCACTCATGTATCCTTCAAGCATCATCATCATAACTTATCATTCATTCATTCCCGCATCCTTCAATTAACATCGTCATAAGTCATCATTTATTCAAGTATCATCGTTATAACTCATCATTCACTCATGTATCCTTCAAGTATCACAGCCATAGCTCATCATTTTGCACTGTTAGTTTCTTTTAAATATAACTATTTTAAATTGGACGTATTCCAAGAACAGTGAGGAAGAAAGCAAAAAAATTTACTTCAAGATCATAGAGCAATGGCCAATATTATTTCTGTTAATTATTATATAGAAGTTTCCTTAATTAACGTTGGTTTGCGATTTTTTAACATATATTGCAACCATGGGCATGACATAATGAACATATTCTATTTTGTTAATATTTTTTTTAAAAAATAATTCACAATACATTGGTAAACGTTTCAAGAAATTTAGACGTTTTATTGCTCAAAAGTACACAAAATATTAAAAAAAATTAATTGTATGTGTGTTATAAAAATTAAAAAGTTTAGAAAGTTTTACAATTGAAGAATTGTAAACCTTATATTCTGGTCTATTTGTGATAAATATTTTGTTAAAAATTTTAAAATGATTAAATATCCATCTTAACTAAAATATTACTTGTTCAGTATTATTAGATAGACAATTTATGAAAAATATAACATTTGACTTGTCTACTAAAGTCCATTGCCTTAGTGTTACAGTTAGAAAAAATCATAGTCAAATTTACTAACATTTGATTAATTAATAAAAGAAATCAATGTTAAAAAGTATGGATGTCAAAATTCAACGATTAGTTACCGCATACAATACAATAATACTTACATCAATGTTGTCTTTATCGTAATCTCTTAGAGATTGTAGGAAACCCATGTCGCCAAGTAATTTTTTAGATGGACCCCAATAATCATTAACCTAGAATATACAAAACTAAATTATTCCATATTAAAGAAAAGAAATTGGGTAACACAATAAAATACAATTGCCAAACCTGTTATATCTGTGGTTTTACAATCACATTAGTGTGGGATTTGTTGGTGTCGTGATCACCAGATAGCGACACTTGTTTGTCTTTGAAAGAGCTGTTTACAACGTGGGGGTGTATTGAACTTTGAACTCTGACCCCACGAGAAGGGGAGAGGGCCCCGTTGATGAGAGAAGAAACCCCCGCAGATGGGTGCGGAAGAGAACGCTAGTTGGAAGAAGAACGGATGGGACGCTGCGTCAAGCAGCGAGAGAATGGACGGTGTTGTCCTTTAATTAATTGCTAATGAAATATCATTGTAAGATATCACAGGAATAAATGGCTTCATTTAAAGTAACGTCCCGTTACTGCGTTTTGCATGTCAAACACCCCTAGACACCCACTTCAAAAGTTCAGCTTTGTTTTAGACTGGAGGAGAAGTCTAACAAAACTGTAGGTTCGGCGGAATGCATCAGTTGAAATCGGTGTAACCCTACATAAATTGGGGTTTCGGCTGGGATGCGTCTTTTGCAAGCGGCCAAATCTACATTAGTAAGATATAATGATTTTATAGTTACAATTATCGTCAAACCTGTTATATATGATTTTACAGTCACATTAGTGATTGTGATTTTTATAGTTACACTTGTCGTCAAACTTGTTGTATCCGTTATTTTACAGTCCCATTAGTAAGATATAAAGATTTTATAGTTACACTTGTCGTCAAACTTGCTGTATCCGTTATTTTACAGTCCCATTAGTAAGATATAATGATTTTATAGTTACATTTGCCGTCAAACCTGTGCCGCTGTCTGTGATTTTACAGGCTTACTAGTGATTTATAGGGATTTTATAGTTGCACTAGTGATTTTATAGTTATACTTGTCGTAAAACTTGCCATATCTGTGATTTTACAGTCACATTAGTGGTTTATAGGGATTTTATAGTTACACTTGTCTTCAAACATGTTATGTTTGTGATTTTACTGTGCACACTAGTGCTTTATAGTGATTTTATAGTTACACTTGTCGTCAAATTTGTTATATATGTGATTTTACAGTGCACACTAGTGATTTAAAGGGATTTTATAGTTACACTTGCCATCAAACCTGTTATAAAAATCATTTCTTCAAAATTTGTGTAAACTATCGTGGGATTTTCCCATCATATCAGAGGTTTTAAGTTCTGAAACATACGAGGGTCACTCTGAAATTTTTGAGATACGGCTAAATGGTACAAGATTAGCTTACCAAATTTTAAGAGTGTTCAAAGTAGTCCCCTCCAATATCGATGCACTTTTGCAGACAATTTTTCCAAAGATTAAATGCTTCACGCCATCCATTTCTTGGAATTGATGAAAAATATGCTTTTATAGCCTCATCAATCTCATCTTCGGAATGAAAACGCCGACCACGTAAATGTTTCTTGAGATTAAAAAAAAAAGCCAAAAGTCACACATATCAAAATCAAGGGAATAGGGTGGATGTTCTATCACTTTGATGTATTTATGTTTAAGAAATTCAACTGTCGATCTTGTCGTATGGGAAGATGTATTATCATGGTGAAGCATGAGTCCCCTTACATTCACTACTTGAAGAATTTCTGGAAGACACTTAGTGGAGTACAAAGTTAGCTGTGACTGTCTTCTGACCCTCCAGCTTGATGACTTTGACAGTCCCGTACTTCTGAAGAAAATGGCATACATTTCTTTTTTCATTGCTCGTTGCCTTTTCACTGTTGGTTTGGGTTCACCTTCAAAGACCCATGCTTTACTTCCTTGTTGTGTTGGAACGTCAAAAAATGGTATGTAAGTTTCATCATCAATTATGATTTTAGAAATAGGCGGTGTCCACCATCGTTAAGTAATTTTATGGTTTCTTTGCAGATTCTGACACGCTCCGTTTTTTGGTGTTCTGTTAAATTACGGGGGACCTAACGACAAACTAATTTTTTCATATGCAGTTCTTCATGAATAATTCTATGCATAGCTGCCCAATATATAGCTTCTATATATTGGGCATAGCTTCTATGTATAGCTTCCAATGTTAAGTTTCTTCTGTATCATTTGGTAAGTGCAGCGACTATCATCGACTAACATTTTTCGTATGGCCGACACATCTTCTGGAACTACAGCTGATGAAGGTCTTCCTGTTTGTTCTTGATCCAGTTGAACTTTGACCTCTACGAAATTCTGTAAAATCTAAATTCAGTAACAAGAGATGGAGCTTCATCTCCATATGCTAGTTGTAGACGTTGAAGGCATTCTTCTTGATTTAACCCCACTTTAAAATCATAGAAAATCATAGCGCGATAATGCTCTCGCGTCAATTCCATTTTCCTTTCTTCCAAAATCTATTCTACGGCAGCTAAATTGAAATTGTTGCCACAAATTATCGTCTGCGGCCATAAAAGAGTTCAAATTTATTTAACGAATATATATTTTTTTTCCTGCATTTGTCGTCTGCCACTGTCTCAAAAATTTCAGAGTTACCCTCGTATAAGTTCTGTGCAAAGTTTTATTTATTAACTTCATATTTTCTGCAATATTCTGGTTTCCTAAACCAGAATATCATTATTTTTATACAGGCTAAAAGAGTAAAGATATATTTTTACTTTTCTTCCCGTTGATGGATCTGTGACTCTGTCTGGCTTCATGTTCTGCATGATGCACACAGCGGCCAGCACCACTTTGACAGCACTGGGAGGGTTTTTCATCGACTTAACCAGTGTGATATCCGATGGCTGCACGATAAACAGCAATTAGATCATTTGAAAAAAAAAATACATAAATCAAACCTTAATTCTTGTGACTACGAATGTCAAATATAAAATTATGAATTATCAAAATTAGAACGAAAATTTTTATTTCCTTTATAATTTTTGTGTAAATATTCTTGACAATTTTAGTAATAAAGAGTTCGAAGATAATAAATTTAACCAGAAAATGGAAAAAAATTGTGAAAAAGAGTACCAATCCATAAATTTGGGGAAAAGTAGCCATGTGGCGATGCAGTGCTAACTTGCTTACTAAAATGGCGGGAATTATTAGCTTCAATGCTTTGGTCCTTCCGAATAGTAGTGTTACTCTATTACTCTAATTTACTAAGTTCCTACGTCGAAATTTGTGAAAATCCAATGGCCCGCTCAAGTTTGTATCTTGGATGAGTTGTAAGTTGAATGCTACGAGCGGAATATCAAACATTCAAACAGGATAATAGACTTCCAATTGGCTGACGCTCTTTGCCTTCAATTCTTAGTTCTTAGTATGAATGAAAAAAATTGAAAGTATACTCGAATCTTCCTGACAAGTGATCAAGCAGCAAAACTTTTCCAGAACATGCTCCAGTTCTGCTACTCGCTGCAAAATGGCACCGTATACTTAGATTAACTAAGAATAATTGACGTTTTTGCGTAATTTCGACACACCCCAGAATTTGGCGCTGCATTATTATAGTGCAAGATAGCATCTCTGCGGCAAATGATTATTACTACTACTACGCTACTATGAACCTCACAAACGCCATCGAATCTTCTTTTCTTTTGAAATAGTGTCTACAACAATGCCGCTAGCGGATTGAAGTTCAATCCGCTAGCGGCATTGTTGTAGATTGTAGCGGATTGAGGTTCAATCCGCTAGCGGCATTGTTGTAGACACTATTTCAAAAGAAAAGAAGATTCGATGGCGTTTGTGAGGTTCATAATCTTTTGTTAAAATTGATGCCTGACTGCCTAGTGGGAGTTTTCCGGGTTTTTCTCACCTACTATACGCAAATGTGGAGTATACCCCTTAAGACGAAATTGCGAATGGTGCAGAATCTACGACATTGATACTTCACTCCTCGCCTAGTTCAGAAACGGAAATTTGTGAGATATTCCGAATTACAGTTTGTTTGTATGGTGAGCTAGCTAGGTCTCTTAGGGCTTGGGACTTAGTGGAGGAGTCAGTGTGTTAGTGTATCACCTTGAGGGTATCCAAGGCTTGCAAGGCAGCTTCCAGAGCCGGCAGGGCCTCGGCCAAATCGGCTTCGCACTCCTCCTTGAGGGCGGACGACTCCCTGGCCTGAGCGCTGGCGTACTCCTCGTCTTTGTTCACCACAGCTTTCACCTTCTCCACGTCTTCGGACTCTTTCTTGATTTTCTGAAAGTGCGAAAATAATTTATAACTATTGCGCAAAAACAACTAAACGAAGAAACTACTGTGAACATCATGACATATACAGGGTGATTATAATTAAAGTCCCACTTTCAAAACGCTATAAAACAAGAAGCACTCAAGAACCACACACACCAGTTCAAATTTGAACTCATTGTGAAGAACTATATTTGAACTCATTGTGAAGAACTATATTTGAACTCATTGTGAAGAACTATATTTGAACTCATTTGAACTACTTGAAGAAGGGGAAAACGGTACGGCATAAAAAAGTTCCAAAGTGTATTAATAGATGGCGCTGTAAGCGGTATAAAGTAATTTCGGCTGCCAGTGATATTCTGAATCGAAATTACAACGTATTTGGCATGAGTTGCGTATTAAATCAACTGTAGTGTTCATTTTGCTTGATTGTTTCGGTTTTTCGACGGAAAAAATGACTTCCAAGTCATTCAACAACTGTAAAAATAATGGAAAGCCCATTCACCACTGCAAGGTCATACCAAATAGGACTAAAAAAATCACTGGAACTTTTTTTTGATGCCATACCGTTTACCCTTTCTTCAAGTATCTTCAGTTCAAATTTGAACTCATTGTGAAGAGTGGTTTTTTTTTACAGCATTTTGAAGTCGCGACTTGAATTATAATCCACCTGTATATATGTATAAAATGTTATTAACATGGAAAGAATATCAGCTTTCTTGCTCACATTTATCATAATATGATTGGAATGAATTCAATTAATTTTGTTGATAATTCTGTTATTTTCCGGAACAGTAAGATTTTTTTTTGTATATCGTTTAAATAGTTTCGGTTTACAATGAAACTACTCTTTAAAAATTTGTTATGTTTATTGTTTAAAATTTTTTAATCTCCTAAATACCTAGATCATTTCTATACACATTAAACTTAACAGACATTAGCGAGCCACATGATCTAACGTCATTTCCTGTTGGTCAGCATTGGCTTCTTCGTGTGAGCAGCCTGATTGCCAAATTGGTTAGTGCTCTGACCTTTATTACTACAGGGTTCAGGTTCATCTTTAATCTCCTAAATACCTAGCTCATTTCTATACACATTAAACTTCAGGTTCTTCTTTAATCTCCTAAATACCTAGCTCATTTCTATACACATTAAACTTCAGGTTCTTCTTTAATCTCCCAAATACCTAGCTCATTTCTATACACATTAAACTTCAGGTTCTTCTTTAATCTAAATACCTAGCTCATTTCTATACACATTAAACTTCAGGTTCTTCTTTAATTTTTAAGCTCATTTCTATACACATTAAACTTCAGATTCTTCTTTAATCTCCTAAATACCTAGCTCATTTCTATACACATTAAACTTCAGGTTCTTCTTTAATTTCCTAAATACCTAGCTCATTTCTATACACATTAAACTTCAGGTTCTTCTTTAATCTCCTAAATACCTAGCTCATTTCTATACACATTAAACTTCAGGTTCTTCTTTAATCTCCTAAATACCTAGCTCATTTCTATACACATTAAACTTCAGGTTCTTCTTTAATCTCCTTAATACCTAGCTCATTTCTATACACATTAAACTTCAGGTTCTTCTTTAATCTCCTAAATACCTAGCTCATTTCTATACACATTAAACTTCAGGTTCTTCTTTAATCTCCTTAATACCTACCTCATTTCTATACACATTAAACTTTGGAGTTGTATTTTTATGGAGGCCATGGACTTCATGGAACAACATGGACTTCAGTGGCGGTTAGTTAGTTAGTTAGTTATACAGATAAATTTTGATAGAAAATACAAATACGTGGCAGATTTTACATGAGGAAGAATATATCTGAAAGAATTTTTACTGGATTTTTCTGTTTTATTTTAAAGCTTTTGGGTGAGCAATTTTTAAAATTTCCGAAATCATGACAATAACATGATGTCATTTGAAATTCTTATTTCATTGGTTTCCGCGCATTCAAGATAAGAACAGTTTTTGTTCCAAAATTTAAAATGAAAAAATAGACGGATAAAGGTTATTGCAAAAATATGAGAACATACTTTGCATATTGTAAAAATATGAGAACATACTTTGCATATTGTAAAAATATGAGAACATACTTTGCATATTGTAAAAATTTTAAAAAGAATATACGAGGGTTAGGTGTTCTCGGCCTGACAATGAAAGACTGCGACTTTCAGTTAAAAAATGATTTTATTTTTCTACATAAACACCCTTGACTTCAACACACTTAGTCCAACGTTTTTCCAACATCAGTATTCCTTCCCAGAAGTAAGAGCCTGGAAGGTTGTAAAAATATTCATCTACGACCTTCTCATATTCTTCATTGGATGCGAAGTACTTCCCAGAAATAAATTTCTTCAAGTTTGGGAACAAATGAAAGTCTGAGGGTGCCAAATCAGGAGAATAGGGCAGGGGGGGGGGGCGAACAAATCGTACCCCAAATCTCTCAGTTTTCCCATCGCCAACGCACCCTTGTGCACAAGTGCGTTATTCTGGTGAAATATGACTTTTTTCTTCTTCAAACCAGGCCTCTTCTCATGAATTTTGGCATCCGGCTGGTCAAGAAGATTGGAGTAATATTCGCCTGTACTTGTTTTGCCTTTTTCAAAGGAATGAATTAACAGGATCCCTTTCGCATCCCAAAACACTCTGGCCATGACCTTTCCGGCAGATGCGATCAACTTCGCTTTTTTTGGAGCTGAACTACCAGTTTCCACCTACTGCTTGGACTGCTGTTTTGTTTAAGGCGTGTAGTGGTGGATCCATGTCTCATCCATTGTGACAAATCGGTCGGATCCCTATTGAATTGGTCCAAAGATTGCTGTGAAAATCGTTTGCGCATTTGCTTTTGATCGGCATTCAGCAAAAGCGTCACCCATCTTGCTCAGAGCTTTCGCATCCCTAATTCTTCGTACAAGATGTTTCGCACCCTTTCTTCCGATATCCCCACAGTCTCAACTATCTCACTCGACTATCGTCCAACACGATATCATGCACTTTTTCAATAGTTTCCGGTGTGGTTGCGGTTTTTGGCCGTCCTTCACGTGGGTCATCTTCGAGGGACGTGCGACCACGTTTAAATTCAGCTGCACACTTTTTAACGGTTGACATGGAAGGAACGGAGTCCCCGTAAACTTTTGTCAACTTCGGATGAATTTCCTTAGGTGTTAATCCATCCAAAACGAAGAATTTTATGACCGTACGATATATCCATTTTAACGAAAAACACGCAAGACGTCTAATGCAAAAATTCGTGTAAACAAACTAATTGAGGGAACAAGTTGAAACTTGTCATACGAACTAACGACACGTGCACCCAGGCAGGAAACATAAATTTTTGCTGCTTGGAGCGCCATCTCTATGTCAGGCCGAGAACTTTTCATCTTCCCTTCGTAGCACAACGACTAAGTTGAATAGAATAGTCACTTTCTTAGAAAAATTCTGATCTGCCAATAGTTTTCAAATACGAATATATTATGAAGATCTTTGCAATAAAGAATGTGATCGTATAAATGACATTAAATCCATTGGACTATTAAACCCACGTACATGATTATTAATAATAAGCACAGTGCGAAACAGTTGGCAGTCATATCCTGTAAGAAGATGAATTATAACTTTGCAGTAAGGTCGATCCTAATAACCAGTCTTCAGCAATGTATTTCATATTTTGTAAGAAATCTGGTCATTTAACACCTGTCTATGTTTCGAAAATATTGCTCATTTGTGAATATAATAACACCTACAGAAATAACAACATGGAGGCAATCTGCTGTACTGCTATTATCCATATTAATAGCCTGCCAACTTCTCGCTGTGTATTCACTGGGAGACACTTTTTACACTCAATTTTTTCTGTATATTAAAATGTGGATGAAATTTCGACATTCATATATATCTACGGTTTGGTTTGTCGCTCTCCGGTCATTTTTTGTACATTTTGGGCTAATTAGAATGGGACCAACAGCATAACGTGGATTCCGAACCATTCACAAACATCCATGCCCCCACCAGGATTCGAGCCTGAAGCCTGTGGTACCAAAGGCCGGAGCTAGCTAATTGGCCATCTGGCTGCTCATTAGTATATGAGCGGCCTGATGTTACAGAGGCATGTGTTGCATTTTTCTCGTTGAAAATGGAAAAATGTAATAAGCAGGATAGAAATATAGGAGACAAACCTTTTCATTAAATTTGTAATAAGAAAAGTATGGTATGCATAAATTTAGGGCCTGATGGCCGAATGATTACAGCTCTGGCGCTCGGTTTCGGATTCGAGTCCCCGAATGGATGCAATGGATGTTTGTAGTGGTTCGGAGTCAATTTTAAACTATGAGAAGGGTTCTAATATGAGTGTTGAGTGTAACGCTGACAACCCTACCCCGTAAAAAGAAAACATCTCCTGTCTCGAAATCTGCCAGTAAGCAGATGGCCTTGGTCCACCATGGGGCTGTGGCGCCAATAAAGAAGATGATGCATGCATTTAGATTATGTA
This sequence comes from Caerostris darwini, assembly GCA_021605075.1. NCBI lineage: Eukaryota > Metazoa > Arthropoda > Arachnida > Araneae > Araneidae > Caerostris > Caerostris darwini. The sequence goes on from BPLQ01003364.1 coordinate 195,794, forward strand.
TATCTGTATTAGGTATGATTTTAGATTTAATAAAAAGATAGATTAATATATAATTTATTTCATTTGTGAGGAAGAGCATTTTACTATATTATAAACAATTAGTGCTGAAAATACAGCTGAATTAAGCGACAAAAGATAAGAATTGAGCAATATTAAAAGTTCTTGTTTTCTGTCAATCTCCAATTGCTGAACTAAAGGAGTGGAAAATTTTTGCACAGATATAGTTTTAAAAGTAAATAAGTTACTAATAAATTATAGTTTAAAAAAACTGAAAAACACGCTTTTAGAGTTAATCAAACTAAAAAGTAAAAAATAATTGTTAACATAAGAAAAATGACCGAAAAAATAATTGTTAACATAAGATATCAATCGTTATAATTTTTCACTAGTTTCATTCCGAAATGCAAAAGTTTAAAAATGTCATCACTGTTTAAAAGACATTCATTTCTCCCTAATTTTTTTACTTTTTAGTTTGATTTACTCTAAAAGCGTGTTTTTTGGTGTTTTTAAACTATAATATTTAAATGAGGTCCCGGTACGGAGGACTGGAACTATAGTTTTTACAATAATTTAAGTGTGAGTAAAACAAAGGCTAAATGTGAATATATCGAGCCAGCCTGGATTCGAACAGGGAATCTCCTGATCCGTAGTCAGGCGCGTTATCCGTTGTGCCACTGTCCCACGTAGGTTTGAATGTCTTAGGTACTTTCATTCTACATGGGTTAAATTGCTTTTCATAAGTTAAAATAAAATCACTCATCCTGGCGATCCTAATCAAGATGAGATAATAAATTTATCGAAATATTTTCGTGTCGTCAGTCCTTGATAAGTCTACAACGTTTAAATTAACTCTGATCGCTTAAAGTAGGGCAAAATCGAGCCCAAAGAGTCAGTTACAAACAAACATAAAGGGGAAACTAATAAAAGCGTATTAAAAACTGCTGCAATTCAGAACCAAACCTCAATAAATGCTTCAGCTTCTTCTTGGGCGACGACGAGCTTCGGCTGCAGTTCCTCGATGTCCTTTTGCATCCCAGTGATGGTTACAGAGAAGAACTCGAGCTGTCCGAGTCCGCCTTCGTAGCGCTGTATGGCGGCTCGAATCTCTTGCTGTTTCTCGCTCAGCAGCTGTTTGAAGGACGATATCAACGTCAAGTAAGAGGTCGGGGTGATGTACGTGTACCGTCCGAGTTCGTTTGCAAACCTGGTGGGTAAGGTGATGTAGAATTACTTTTAAATACTTAAAATACATTCAAAAAAGTAAGTCCAATTTTCAATTTAAAATTCCCGGGGCTTAAGGAATTTCAATTTTTTTTTTCTTTTTTAGGTTGCTAGCACTGTTTTGAAATCTGTGTGAAATTTGATGTCAAATTATTCATTAGTGTTTGAGTTACACTTGGCTTTGTGAGACGCTAAAACTGATTTCGGCGATTTTAGAAATATCTGAAGTAATTGAGCAAAGAACTTGCATTCAATTTTGTTTACGGAAACGTATAGAATGTTGCAGAAGGAATTCGGTAAGCATTCCCATATAAGAAAGAAATGTTTACAAGTGGTATAAACAGTTCAAAGAAGTCAGAGAACGTGTTGAAGACGAAGAGCCCTCTGGTCGACCCTCAACCTCAACGGACGAAGCTTACGTCCAAAAAATTAAAGATTTGGTGCTTACAAAACGTCGATTTACAATTAGAGACCTTGATGATGATGTTGAAATTTCAAAAGGATCGGTCAATTCCATTTTGGTCCTCAAACGCCTCAAATCTTGTTTGGTACCGAAAACACAGAATGCGCCAGTTCACACTGCATTAATTATTCGTGACTTTATCGCCAAAAATGAAACCCATATCGTTCCATAATCACCGTATTCACACTGTGCGACTTCTGGCTATTCCCTAAACTCAAAAGACCACTCCGGGGACACCGTTTTGAGTCGATTGAAGAGTTCAACGCGAATCGCCGCGCACTTTGAAGGCCATCTCTGCCGATGACTTTTTAGCATGCATTGAGGATTGGAAAAAAAGTTGGCATAAGTGCATTGTGTCCGGAGGGGATTAATTTGAAGGCGATGAAATAAATTGGAAGAATAAATAAGTTTTTGAAAAAAAAATTAATTGGTCTTACTTTTTGGACATAGTAGTATATAAAGACAAGTATAGGGAATCCATTATGTGGACATTTTATGGCATAATTTCGTACACGTGTAAAAATTCTTAGTTGAAATATGATAAACACAATTTTGTTTAATTATCACTCATTCTAAACTAATTAAAAGTATTAATTTTTATTTGTTAAAGAACTTAAATAATTTGAGGTACATACTATAGTTATTGCTTATTTCCCAAAAAGTATTTATTTTCTATTATGATTTTATTTTATTTTGATACTTACGTTTATGAAGCTAACAAAATGAATTAATAAATATTTTAACACGCACATTTTCGTAAAAAAAAGAACTTTATTTTTACGTCGGTGTAATTAATTCTGTGTGCATTAATTGCACTAGTTAATGTGCTTTTTCCCTATATTAACTCTGAGATGGTCAAAGATCATTCGCTAAGTTGTTCTTCACTAAATGAAAAAAACTTATACAGCAGATATTGGCGGGTTGGAGAGTTGAAGTAACTGGTATCCAGCGACTCATTTTCTTTTATCTTTATGTAGTCACAGTTTTGATGTATTTATTGTCAACTATGCAATTATTGTTTTGCTGTTTTGTAACTGGTGGGCTGAAAAGTTCGTAGGCTGACACGATGGCGCTACTAGTATATATATATATATATGATTTTTAGTTAGTCATAACCTTCAAAAGACACGTGTGTAAATTTGACAGCTGTTGCACTATTAGTAAGTGAGTTATAGCATTTTTAGTGAAGCAACTTTTTTTAGTTTTCGTGTGTTAATAAAGCATTGCTTTTTGGCGAAAAAAAATACTATTGAAGCAAAGGCTTGGTTTGATAAACATTATTTGGACTTTGCACTAGGAAATTCAACAGTAGAGAAGTGGTTTGCTAAATTTAAACGAGGTGAAATGAGCACCGAGGACGATGCACGCAGTGGACGTCCCAAAGAGGCTGATACCGACGAAAACATCAAAAAAGTCCACAAAATAATTTCTGATAACTGTAAAGTGAAGTTGATTGAGATAGCTGATAGTCTTATACACGTGTATTCTGAAGGTTAGGACTAACTAAAAATCATATGGATTTAATACTAGTAGCGCCATCTATGTGTCAGCCTATGAACTTTTCAGCCCACATGTTATTCCATCTTTATGCTCCAATTTCATGCATTTGTGATGCATGGGGGCCAATGATGTTAAATCAAGTGCTTTTGCAATGAAAAAAAATTGTATGTTCCTAGAGGTGAATAAATAAAAATATCAGATTTTAAGGTTTGGTTTGGATTCGTTTATCGCTCTATGTTTATCGGCCATTTTATGCACACTTTGGGCTAATTAGACCGAGACCTACACTTTAACGTGGATTCCAAACCACTAACACACATCCATACCACCGCCGGGATTCGAACTTGAAAAGCCTGTGGTACAAAAGGTCAGTTGGTCATCAGATTTCAAGGAGATCAACGTAAGTATACTTACACTTTGGACAAATCCTGAGCTTTGACATGGAAGTATTTGCAGATTACAACGGCGTTTTTTCTCATGGCTATCTTCAGCTCCATGTCTTGGAATGAGTGTTCCGCAACTCTCTCTAAAGCATCTTCAGGCCATGTCTGAGAAAATAAAATCATAAGTAAATAATTAAAGTAGTCTAATAAAAAAAAATATGAAAACTGCATAAATCACAGAAACACACAAATCAATGTAAAATGCAGAAATTGATAAAAGTTTCGACCTGTTCAGTATTTTTTTTCCTAATGCAGCTGGCAAATACTTAGACAGCTTGGTCTTGGATGCCTTAAGGCAAACGCTGCACAGACTTTACCCACTTTGCATTACCCAGGGGGCGCGTGTAACTTGAAGATCAGCCACAGACGCGGAATAACAATGCCCCCGCAACGCTCTACGATCCTGTTGGACCGGAACCTACGGTTTAAAGTGGATTCCGAACCACTACAAACAGCCATGGCACCGCCGGGACTCAAACCCGAAACCTGTGGTACCGAGCGCCAGGGCGCTAGCCACTCGGCCATTCAGGCCCACCTGTTCAATATAGTATATATATAATTTTTCTGTACGTGTGTCTGTCACTGAACTCCTCTTAAATGGCTTTATCGAATTTGACGAAATTTTGTGTGTGTGTTTGTCAAAACATGGAGAATGTTTTTATGCTATCCTCTTTGTTGTAAGTCGCCATCAGATGGTGCTGCAGTATATCCACTTCTATACCGTTCAACCCATCGCTATGAAAATTGGTAATAATATTATTCGAATATGGAAAATAGGTTCGCGCTATCCACTTTATTATTACTTGCCCACCAGAGGGTTTGCCGCCCCATTTAATCTTATATACCGTTCAAACGATATCCATGAAAATGAGTATGCACATATATTGGAACATGGAGAATATATTCGCGATATGTAATTTTCTACAATGCATTTTATTTTGGCAGGAAACCGGTATACCAGTATGCCGGTTTCTGTTATATATATATATATATATATATAAGTGTGTAGTAATGAAATTCATATAATGTATAATATTTGAAACAGAAGATATCAATCTTTTAAAATTTATCTATAACCTTTAGGTGACATGGAAATTATAAAGCCTATATTCTTGCTCTAGCCATGATCATTTTTCTTTCTTTTTCTCTAATGCAGCTGCCAAACATTTAGACAGCTTGATCTTAGATGCACACAAGTTACTCACTTTGCATTACCCAGAGGGCGCGTGTAACTTGAAGATAAGCCACAGACGCCGAGCAACAATGCCCTCGCAACGCTCTATAATCATATTAGACCGGGACCTACGGTTTAAAGTGGATTCCGAACCACTGCAAACATTCATGGCATCACCGGGACTTGAACCCGAAACCTGTGTTACCGAGCGTCAGACACTCGGCCATTCAGGCCCTTGACATGATCATTGTAGCAAGGTTTTGTACAGCAATGAATAGGCTATTTTGATGCATTCTTTTAAATTAGTCCTCTTCGATCAGCGGTAAATTAAACGCAGCTTATGATTAAAATCCATAACAGTTTCTCGAGATAATTTCCACCTATTTAAAGAAAAATTCAGCACAGAGTAGAACAAAATAAAAAAATTTCTGAACAAAGAATAAAATCTTTGAAATTCAAATATTACAAGCTGAATGCGTCAAATTTTTTTGCCCTTTCTAAAATATTTTATAAAACAATTCTAGATCTCTCAACTAACCTGTCTAATAGCACGTCTACAAATCAAGACAATTATATATATATATATATATATATATATGTCATGAATAAGCCACCAACGAAAGTTGAAGAGAGGACATTGCCTTCTGGGAAGACTTTTAGGGGTAACGGCCCTGGAATTACATCATATGGGGAAAACCCCAGACAGGTAATTTGATTACCAATATGCAAGATACTTTACACACTCTATCAATTACCATCGACTCTTCTCATTTCTAAAAGCAGTGACGGCAATGGATGTCGCCAACGGACTCGAATCTGAGTTTTCTTGCCAGCTAGCGGCGCACTTTACTACTGGGCCACCTTTAAGGATTTTAAACTCTTTTAGTCACATAGCCCTGCAAATAATTATAAAAACAGGATTGTCCATTTCCCGTTAACTTTGCATCTATGGACTGGTAATAATCTGTTACCTTGCGTAAGACCTTGTAATAATCTGTTACATTGCATAAGACCTTGTAATAATCTGTTACCTTGCATAAGACCTTGTAGTAATCTGTTACATTGCATAAGATCTTGTAATAAACTGCTACATTGCATAAGACCTTGTAATAATCTGTTGCATAAGACCTTGTAATAACTGTTGCATTGCATAAGACCTTGTAATAACTGTTGCATTGCATAAGACCTTGTAATAATCTGTTAAAGTTGAATAAAGACCTACCTGAAACCAGTCTATGGTGCAGCAGTTGATGAGCGACGGGAACTGGCGGAGCCTGACGCGGAAGGCGTTGCCGATGGGGCTCATGGCGATGATGATGTGCATGTTCTCGCTCGACCGTTTCACGAAGTACGAGAAGAGGGACAGGGGCGACAGGTCGGCGCCTTCCTCTTTCTCCACCAAGGGGCGCACGGCCTGAGGGGAAAAACATTCATAATAAGCAGAATCCTTAAAATGTTGGAATATATTTTAGATCATCCCATTTCATAATAATATGGGTAATGATTCAACAAAATTTGGTAAGCATTTCTGAAAAATATGACAACCACGTTTATAATTACATGGGCTTAGAACTTTTCATTCTTCTTGGGGCAGCAAACAATACAAATGACTAGCAAATATATATATATATATATATATATACATATATTTAAATTTTCAAAAATTAAAAACATGTATTTTACATTGCATTCAATTTTAAAGCTTTTGATATTAAGATATTTATGTCTGAATGGCGTGTGAATGCATGGCAGGGCTAAAAACATTAAAAAAAATCCCTGTTCCGAATGCTCATCCATGTAGTACAAAAAAAGATGCATGTACGTATACTTCATTATATTGTAAACAGAAAGGCAGCATGAACAGCTTTATGATAAGTGAAGCGGTAGAAGAGATAAAGGAGCCAAGGCTGGTATCGTAAAGCAGGCAAAGCCTAAAAGAAATGCCCCAAATTAAAATGAATATTACAACATAATTGTATATCGTATATTAAAATGTATTTATCAATACTTTTAAAATGTATGTATCAATGTATTTATAAATATTGTATATCAAAAAAATACATTGATAAACAATTTTCAATTTGTAACCACGCTTCTTCCTACGCACTGGCAAGATCACCTCCGTGGCATTCAGCAGAAATAGTCAGTTGGTCTACAAACATTCACCACGAGAGGAAGTACCTTTCGCTGACCCTACTCGTACCTAAGTATCGGTTTTTCGGCTTAGAAGTGGAGTCTTTACACAAATTTATAATTATCTGTCTTTAAATATTGTATATTTTTAATTGTATGTGTGACAATGTCTCTAATTGTTGTCATGTGAAGATTATTTTTGTTTAGCTTATTGTGTGCTTAAGTAAATTATTGTTATTAATGAGTTACACGTTCAAGTTGACAAGTTCATCGTTGAAGGATCCCAATATAGTGGAAACTAAATATAAAGCGGCCTAATGACCAATTGGCTAGCGCTCTAGACTTTGGTACCACAGACTTCAAGTTCGATTCTTGGCTGTGACATGGATGTTTGTGAGTGGTTCGGAATCCACGTTAAATTGTAGGTCCCGGTCTAATTATCCCAAAGTGTGCACAAAATAACCGAAGAGTGACAAACGAAACCAATGAATATAAAAATTAGTTAATTTTTTTTCTTATAAATGCTCACAGATGTGAATTATTGTGTGTCGTCAAGACTTGCAGCTTTTTTTTTATTTGCTTAAAAATCTCTTTTGTCAAAAGAATTTTGAATATGTATTAAACATTAAAAAAAAGCAGATGTATAAAAAAATTCGACTCTGCTGTCTTAGATGTTTTAAATTAACAGTAATGAAAAGTGATAAACTTGCTTCAATTTTTTCCTGCTTTTCATCCACAGCAAACAGGTTGGGAACTTCTCCGGAGTTGAGCAGGTTGTCGATGTCCTCCAAGAAACTTTCTTCTTTGATCTGCGTGTCTGTCACCAAGAACACCGTCCCTTTGCCATCGGCCCCCGCAGACTTCATGACACGCTGGAAAGAGCGATACAACAGAATCAGAAAAAGGCGATATCAAGTTCACTATTACAACGCAACGCATCGTATAACATAAATCGATAAATTATGGTACATCTATAACAAATTTCAAATTTTATTTTGTTAGTTACGGTTAACTACCATTCAGTAAGTTATGAAATTTGTCTTCATGATTTAACTATGTTTATATTCATATAACATCCAATAATAAAAATAATGTAATCATGCTTTATCCTACCCACTAGCAAGAGCGGCGTTAGAAGAAACTATCAGTAGGCCTCGAGATTCACACCCGAGATGAAGGACAGCGCAAATACACGCTTCTGTTGAGAAACGTTTAGTTTATAGTCTCTCACCCAGAGAGGAAATATATTCAATGTATAATAATCATGTTGCAATGAAAGTTCTGTCCATTTCTCTGATTTAAATAAAACAGAGAATTTAACCAAAAATATATTTATTTAATGATCAATATGGTCGATATTCCATTGAATAGTATCATTCTATCTAGTCCCGAGCAAACAAGTGGTCGTGTCCAGTTCTTAATCTAAAATTGGCCTCAACCTCTTTGCGAGTTGTTCCACTCAATTTTTTTCCAGTCATCCCCGACTGTCTCCCAGATTTTTCCTTTGGTGTTACATAATAATTCAATAATTTACAATGACTTAATTTTGCCCCGTATAGTTCTACTAAACAGTCAATATGGATAGGACACTGCCCAGGAACTTCTGCTCCTTTTTTTGCCAGAAGATCTGCCCTTTCGTTTCCGCCAATTCCAACATGTGATGGAATTCACTGCGAAATGATGTATTTACTATTTTTCATTAAGGAACTTGATATCTTGTTTTATTTTTTTTTCTGTGATATTTACCTCTAGGATTACCAGAACATCAAATTCCCTCTCTTACACAAATCTTTTTAATTTATTGAAATTTAGCACCATACAAGCCACCAGCATTCCATTGTAGTATATTCAATTTTAAATTCGAATGATGCACAGTCATTTTTCAGGGGCATGTAGCCATAGCCTCTAGTCTTACTTAATTTATAGTGCTGTGTACTTATAATTATTGAAAAAATTTAACCAATGTATCACAGACAGTTAAAATTTATTCGGTATTATAATGTCTTATAAATTATACTTAAAAAAAAACATTCGTTACAACCTGAAATAAGTATTCCCAAATATTTATAAACATAAGCTAACTATCAACACATTTCCAAATTGCGTACTTTGATGTCATCTCTCCACTCGGTGAGCCCGTAGTTCTTCGTTATTTCCGGCTGGAAGAGCCACTGTCCGGTGATGAAGGATGCGAGCTTCGTGACGGACTGCCTGCCGCTACCGCCCACTCCCACCAGCAGCGCGTTGCCTCCAGGCATGGACAGGATGCGACACAGTCTGGACAGGTGCTCCAAGACGTACCTGAAAAAGTCTTTTTATTTCAGGCAGCAGCTTTGAAGTAAACCTTCATAATAATAAACACTGAATCTTTGGTGCATGGGGAACTTGCGAGCCTTAATGGACACTGTATTGAGTGGTATTGATTCAAATCTGATATGCAATATATGATTGCAGCGTTGCAGAATCACCATGGTAACAACACTTCCCTCGTATATTATATACCATTGCTGGTAAAACTGAATTTATTACATATCAGCCATCTCAATGACTAATGATTTCAGATAAAATTGAAGACAACAGCACCAGTTTATCTTTTACATTTTGGTGGTAATCAAAATAATGAAAACACCCTAGAGTTATAAGGAGTCCTTTATTAATATGGCATAAGACCACCTTTGGCATATAATACAGCTTGGATTTATCTTGGAATCGAATCATACAAGTGCTGAATAGTGTTTAGAGCAATATTGAACCATTCTTCATGGAGATATTGTGAAAGTTCCGAAAGAGATGTCAGTGGAATATATCGATTCCGGATGGATCGTTCTAAAATAGACCATAACTCTTCGATGATATTGAGGACTGCAAAGGGACATTGTAGATGTTTTACTTCATCCGTGTTCATCAAATCGTGATTGGATAGGTTCTGCTGCATGAATAGGAGCATTAACATCCTGGAAAATTCCATCTATTGCAGGAAACAAAGTTCATAGGATAGTCATACAACATACGAGAGATCTGGTCAGCTAACACTTCTTTATACTTTTTCCCAGTGGTCCTTCCATTTAGGGTTACGATTTGTTGTTGTGGAATGATTTCTCTGAACGACTTTATGAAAACATTATACAACAATTTTTATTAGTGCTCTATACTAGCAAAATTTATTTGTATACTTTTCAGAAGTATCGGATGTGTAGTTTAATGGTCAGGCGATCATTGGCATTTGTCAAAAATGATAAAATCAACATGATTGCAGTTCAGATGGTTTATGTTCGCTCACCTGAAGATGACCATGTCCAGTGGCGATTTGCTGAAGCTGTTGTATTCCGATAAACATTTATCGGCAATGGTCTCGAATGTTTCTATGCTGTCCATTTCATCGTACAGTCTATCTGCAGGTGATTCCTCGTAGTTCATGTACGTGCCAAACATCAAATTTCGCATATCATCCTCCAATACCTAAATCAAAGAGATATATCTTAGTTAAAATATATTTCTGGCGATAATTTATAATCTAATAAAAGGCAGCTATTATATACAATCTAATACGTCAAAAATTAATAAAAGACTTTATTTCATTTTTTCGTAATAATCAATAAAAATCCCAATATTTTATGGAATGTGCTGGAACGTATAATATTATGTAATATCTGAAATGGTCATAAAAAGAAAATAATAATAAAAATTTTGAAAGATTTCATTCTTTTTTTTAATCTTGTTATAAAGAGTAGTAGAGAAATCTTTTTGAAAAAAATAATGGTAGTCATACTCTATATGGTTGTAGCATTTGAAACAACAGATTTCATTTTTTTAACCAATCCACAATAGTTTCATGTGTGTACTTTTAATGGCATAGATAATACAAATTCTATATCAGTGTTTAACCATATATCTATGTTACACAGCTGCTATTAAAAAGGGATATTGGTCCCTTTTTTTAAATCATCAATGAAAATCCCTATATTTTATAGAATGCGCTGGAAAATATGACATTATAATACTTAAAGTGGTCATAATAATAAAATAATAATAATTTTTAAAGGCTTGTTTTCGTTATGGTGATTGTAGAGAAATCTTTATCTGTTTTGAAAAAATAAAGATAGTCATATATGGTTGTACATTTAAAATAACAGATTTCAGTTTTTTTTACTCTATTAACAATAGTTCCATGTGTTTTCCTGTAATGTCATGGATTATACGAATTTTATATCTGTTTTTAGCCATGAATCTTCCCCAGGGGGAACTTGTAACCCCACAAGGCGCGTCCCCTGATGGCGAATTGCGGAATGTCTCAATTGGTTTTTCCGTTGGGTGGTAGGAGGGAAATAAGATATTTCCCGCGGACCAGTACGTAGAAGTCCAACCTTTCGAGGCAACAGCAAGCCTTCTCCTCATGACGAATTAAGACATCTTAAATGCGAATAATCCTACAGCGTTCGGGACAGCCGACACGTCAAAAACTGCAGTCCTGGTCATTAAAGATAAATATGCTACGGAGACAATACCTAATATTCTTCAACTGAACATAAATGGACAGAAAAAAATGATGAGCATCAAACTTCACCAGAGAATTGCTGGCCATTCAAAAAGCACTTGAGGCCAATCTGAGTCTACCTTCATCACAACAAATGAATAGAATTATTATCTTCACTGACTCAAGACTGCCTTACAGGATCTTAATGAAAGTTTTCTCCCAAGTATGACCTTGAACCTTATATTTCTTTCAGAACAAATACACTGCTTGAATGGAATGTGTATCCTATAATAGATCCCTGCTCATGTGGATTTGAAATTTAATGAGATCGCAGATTCTTTGGCGAAAGAAACCCAGAAGTCTGGATGAAACTGCCATTCCTACTTCCCTTGCAGATGCACATGCTTTGGCAAAATCTAAACTTATCGTTCCTTCTAAGATCTAAACTAATAACCGGATTACAGAATTAACCGACGACAGACAAACAGTTACTACTCTCACAAGATTAAGTATGAAGCACCACAATAATAGGAACATTTCTGCTGATGGTGTTAAAAAATACCAAAAATTGTGGCAACTGCCACTCTTCCTCATGTCTTTGGGGGCCTGAATGGCCGAGTGGCTAGCGCTCTGGCGCTCTACCACAGGTTTCGGGTTCGAGTCCTGGCGGTGCCATGGATGTTTGTAGTGGTTCGTAATCCACTTTAAACTGTAGGTCCCGGTCTGTTTAGCCTAAACTGTACACAAGATGACCATAGAGCGATAAACCAAACCAATCCTCATGACTTTGATTGCCCAGCTGTTGCAGCCGCCATGCATTGTTTGAACCATCCCTCGGAAGAGGATTTATACTCCGAGGCGGCAAACAGCATAGCCAATACTATACGGGAGCAACACGATATTTGATTCCGTTGTACTATTCAGAAGATACGACAAAAACAACAACCATGGATCTTTGCTGCATGACTGTTGTTAAAAAGCGATATTGATCTCTTTTCTTAAGTCATTTAAACTTATCTCCTTCATACTATAGTAACTTAATAACAAAAACACAACATATGAAACAAATTACTATTAATAGTACCTACATAACATCAATAACAGTTATATCATATTAGTAACATAAAGAAATTATCATATCCATGACAGTGATGTGTTGGCATTCTAACTTCTCCAGATCTTGCTGAGTAGCTGTTTTTGAAATTCGATAAAAAAAAACTGAACTAAACTTGAAAAACGTTAACTGAAATTAACTTGTGTGAAAAATTAGTAGTCTACTTTTTTAAATGTTATAGTATAAGCTACAAGTGGTAACTTTTACGTATTTCTTTTAAAAATATATTTTTTTCAAAGGCCTTTCGACTCTTAATTTAGCGTTAACAATATCAAAACCATATGTTTAGAAGAAATCAAGACAATTTGTTTAGTTACGCTAAATAAGTTACATGGTAAGTATGATAAAGTATACCTTTCCTTCTTTGGAGGTACAAATATGTCTAAAAAGAGAATTGAAATTTTCTTTGAACTCTAACTCGGTTGTAACTCGGATTTGTCTGTAAAATAAATAAATAGGATAAATTTTTAATTGAAAAATCTAAATGACAATTAAATGCATATAAAATTAAGCTTTTATTTTTAACTACAATCTAGTGTGTTGAAAATTCAAAATTCTAAATCCATCATGCTTACTCAAATAACCAAGTGCAATCTTCCGGGTCAGTTAATCTGTCATAAAACACCCGATAGATTTCATGAACCCACAACCTGTAAAAAAATAATAATAAAACGAAATGAAATCGAACTATTTTGATTTAAATTTTTACCACAAAATATTTTTTTAAAGGAAATTGTTTTAAAACTGAAATTCTATTTTGACTTTTCCCATAGAAATCTTTCTAAAGAATAGCTTAACAATGTAATTTTGCATTTATAAGTTACAAAATTTTATGCAAAAACAAAGTATGTGGCATATTATTAAATGCTGCTACAGACTTACTTATAAATGCTATTACACTACGTAAAAAAAGTAGAAGGACACTTGATTTTGTAACAATAACCGTAAAATATTTTATTTTTACTAAAATTTTTTATTAGAAACATTTTACAAATATTTTAAAAATAGAATTTTAACATCAGAATTATGATATTCAAACATAAAATATTAATGGCAACAAAAATAGTTTCTCTTTTTTGAAACTTTGTAAAAAAAGTAGAAGGACAGCATTATAATGAATGAAAAAATAGTGATTTTAATAAGGAATGTTCTTCCCATTGGCCTTTATAACTTCAAATATTCTGTTTGGAAGTGAATTGTATAGAGATTGAACTTCTGTTTGATAAAAATTGTCCCACGAGTCATTCAATGCTTCTCGAAGCTGAGTTAGCGAATCAAATTGCCTTACATCAGCATAAACTCGACGAACTAGCATTGCCCAGATGTTTTCCGCTATATTAAGGTCAGGACTTTTGGCTGGCCATGGTAAAACATCCACATTATTTGTTAGGAACCAGTTTTTGACTCCAGTCGCGGTGTGAAGGGAAGCTCCGTCTTGCTGAAACTTCCACTCTTCACCCAAGTCAGAACCATAAGGAAGAAGCTCGGAATTCAGCACTTGAATGTAGTCTCTATGTTTTTGCCTACCATTTAAGAAAACTAGACTTGTCCTTCATCCGTATCCAACAGCCAACCAAACCCTTAAACTCCCTTCTTCCATTCGTCGTATTGAATAGTATTCGTCTTCATTCCCCAGACAATGCCAGTAGTGCTGATATCCGTCTGGACCGTCTAAGTTAAATTTCTTTTCATCGGAAAATATCACAGAAGTCCATTCTGCAGTCCAGGACATGTGCTCCTTAACCCACGCTAAACGGTTATCAATGTGAGCTTGTGTCCACTTAGGATGATGTTTCCGTTTTTTGAAAATGAATTTTTTAGATCTTTTAATATAGTTGTAAACTGTTTGTTTCGTCACATGATTAAGTCCTACTTGATTTCATGAGTTTGAAACACTTCCTTTGTTCTTCTTAAGCACACGAACAAGTTTTCTTTCATAACGTGGTGTTAACTTTTTCGGTCTACCAGTCTTCTTTTTCTTTCCATTTTTATAAGGATTTCTGATAAAGTTTGAAACTGTATTGGGGCTCATCTGCAACAATCGAGCAATCTCTCTGACACCTTTACCATCATTTTGATATGCGGAAATTTGGCCTTTTTGAAAATCGTTCAAAGGTATTCCTTTAGGCAATTCTGAGAACGGAGAAACAGCGTAACTTTTAAACAAATTAGATTTTTTTGACAGAAAAGGATAAAACAAAGTACAAAATCCCTATTTAACTAAAGAACAAGTCATTAAATTAAATATATTAGCAAGTGTCCTTCTACTTTTTTTACACATCGGAAATTATATATACTAATTTTATTAATAATATTAGTGGTAGATGTTTAATTTTTGCCTAAAATGAAAAAAAGGGTCATTAAACTAAATCTGCATAAATATCTGGTAATTAGGAGAAAATAAGAGACATTAATTGGCAAAAAAACACTGCCCTTCTATTTTTTTTACGCAGTGTATAAAGAAATAGTGTACAATCAACAAAGTTGTCAATAGAACAGGGACTTTCGGGTCAAATGCTTTTCACTCTTTTTTATACAAAAATTATTTCACGCTTTTTGTGTGTGAGCACAAAATAAAAATGTGGAAGAGGATTTTGCATCCAGGATTTTTTAGACTAGCAGATTATTGACAATATATGATATCATTAGTCCGTAATAAACACCATGCTATATGCAATTATCGTATGTCTTTTTTTAAAGCTTATTTTCGGTATATGACATCATATTTTTTCTCTTGCACGTTTCTCGAAAACTAAACATCGTAGAAGTATGGAACTTCAGGTAACTTCTATGTACAGTTCATACTGGGCTCTGCACAGTTCATACTGGACTGACTGAACACCCTGCATATACCATGAATCCATCCTAACATTTTTGTTTCCAAGTCATGTTTCTAGGTTTGATTTTTTATCAATCAACACTAATATAAAACAAAAAAGGAAAGTCACAGTTATTGTCACCTGATGAGGATCTTCTTCTTCTCCATGGACTCCTTCCTGAGGAGGCAGCAGCCGTGGATGACTCTGGCGAAGTCCCTCAGGTTGAAGGAGTAGTGCGACTTGGCGGGGGTGGGCAGGAGGTGAGCGGTCACCGCCGTGTAGATCTCGGCAGTCGCGGACACAACGGCCTCGGCCGTCAAGAGGGCTTCGGCAGGAAAGTGGTTATTCTGAGAAACAAGACAGCTCTTTGCAACTTATAGCATCGGAAATGTTTATGTATTTCCCCTAAACCTTGAAACCGGTTAATTTTAGTGAGATTAAGGCAATATTGGCTTCACCTGATCTATTTGGTTTTAAAGAAAAAAAAAATTGGAGTGCAATAAAGCAGAATCAGAAAATGACATTGTTTTTTAGCTATTTTTAGATAGTTTCTTGCACAATAACTAATATATACTATGTATATATATTTATATATATATTAGTGATTACTAGTTATTAGCTAACTCTCTCTCTGTCTCTCTATATATATATAAAGAAAGAGATGGTTGGGTGACTGGCGCTTAGTTTTCAGGTCCCGGCGGTGCCATGGATGTTTGTTGTGGTTCAAAATCTATTTTAATCCCCAGGTCCCGGTCTAATATGATTGTAGAGCACTGGGCGCAGAGCAAACAAAATTACATCGTAAAAAGAAAATAACATCTCATGTTTCAGAATCTGCCAGTAGGCAGAAAACATTGGTCTACAGAAGTAAGTCATGTCTTCATGTGAAAAAAATATGGAAGTTGCCTATATAATATGTGCAACTAAACTATTGCTGTATTTTCCTTCACCTTTGCAAGTTTTTAAATTGAACATAATTTTCAGTGAATTTCTTAACATTATACCCTTTTATTTAAAGAAAATGAATCATTTTATCCCACATTTCGACCACATCTCGCTTTTGCCCGCATGACTCACGGACATTTCCTTGGTAGCGCAGTGCTCCTGTCGATGACATTTGACATTTGGTGCAAACACAAAGAAGCATACTAAAAAAGATTTCCGACTTCTCCCACCTTACTACTTTATTCTAAATTCCGTCAGTCATCTTTCATTAAGCTTTGACCTTTTTCTTGTGATGTGCATACTACTTATTCAAATCATCATGCTTCGACATCCAAGTTAATTTATCATAACATATATTTCTATACACTGTCCTTAATTTGCATATGTCCCTCTACTGAGTGACTCTTACCTTGAAATGAATACTCATAACCGAAGAGAAAATAGAGTTCATGGTAGGGGAGCTGAAAGCATTGACGCCAATGACGCCAAAGTGGCGCAGAAGCCTTGGCGTGATGTTGTTGCGCGCACCACCAGGAAGGCCCATGGCAGCAATGAACTGCGTGTCCACCAAATGAATCTCAGACTTTTCCTTTTTCTCATACCTATAAAAAAGTAGTTAAAAATTATAATATTCATATTAATAACGAAACGTCAAGCTAAACTGACTAATTCTCTAATTTGTGGTTAGCAGGTGCATTCCAAATTACTTTGAATCTGCAACATATCTAGTTGCAAAATGCTCTGGATAAGAGTTTTTTTTTTTTTCTGTAAAGAAACCAGCAATAAATAATTATTTGTATGTAAATTAATATTTTTTTTGTACAATTCTTTTAAATCACATATTATTCTAATTATTAACAGTTCTTACTTCCTCGAGTGCAATGGTAGATTTTTTCTGGCCTACTGATGTATTTCCCAAATTTTCAGTTAGGTTTTAATTGTCAAAAACGAATATCTTTAGTTAACGAACCTATACGCTGTTCATCACAAAACATAATCATACTGAGAGATATGCAAATGAATTTTTTTTTCATTCAAATTTAATTAATTATTTCGTCTAGATTTTTTTTTTTTACAGAAAGTGGTCTAGCAAGATTATCGCTTATGAAGGTTTGAATAAGTTGAATTATTTTATTATTTAATTAATTATAATTTAACTTAATTTAAATATATTGATAATATAGGAAGGGCTAGATGGCCGAGTGACTAGCGCTCTGGCACTCGTTGCCACTGGGTTCGAATCTCGGGGATGCCATAGATGTTTGCAGTGGTTCGGAATCTACTTTAAAACGCAGATCCTGGTGAAATATGGCTGTAAAGTGTTGGTCATAGGGCTGACAACCCACCCCCGTAAAAAGAAACATCTCAAGTTTCGAAATCTGCTAATAGGCAGACGGCATTGGCCCACCAAAGGGCTATTGCAACAACCAAGAAGAAGAATACTATTATTATGGGGCCTGATGGCTGAGTGTCTGGCGCTCGGTACCACAGATGGGTTCTAGTCCCGGCGGTGTCATGGATGTTACTGTATAACTACAGTCTCTAACTGTCTAGTCCAACTGTAAAGTGGTGGGCGAAGGCTGTGCTGAAAGCTTATAGTTGACATCCCTACCCTGTAAAAAGAAAACATCTCCTGTCTCGAAATTTACCAGTAAGCATAAGGCCTCGGTCTACCATGGGGCTGTTGCGCCAATGAAAAAAAAAAAAAAAAAAAAAGAAAAAGAAGATAATATGAGAAGAAAAGAAGTAAACAGAATTGAATCTTAAAATTAAAATCCTCCTTTACACAGAAAAACTCACCACATTCCGTGATCAAAGTACTGCCTCAAGAGCTCTATTGGAGGTTGGGCTCCATAGATTTCAACTGCCGGCATGTTCAAGTCGTCGATGAAGATGACGCATCTTTTACCGAAAGGTGGCCCGAAGATGCCTTTTCTTCTTTTCTCCAGTTTCGACATGATGATGTCCTTCGTATAATGCGAAGCGAAAAAAAAAATAATTAAAATTATTACTACGTTTCTTGAAATTAGTGAACATTTTATGAAATCGGTTATTGAATTTTAAGAAAAAAAAATTTATTTGCATTTTAACTCAAATACTGTAAAAGATATTTCAACAAATTAAGACTTAAAAACAGTAGTAGCTCACAAACAAATTTCTTTGATATCAAGTCTTTAATTTCAGACAGGAATCAATCTTCACGATATGGGGAAATCTTTGGTCTCAGCTACATTACTGTGGTCAGAAATTATTGACTTTTTTTGCTGTTTTTAAAAAGCTTTTATAATTGCAAGTTGCCTCGTTTAATAAAACTTTTAAGTTTGATTTTCCTGTTGAAAAGTGAATTCTTTATCAAGCCAAGCCTTGATTCAATAGTAAAAAGTAAAAAATTGCAGCCCTACCAGCTACGTTAAAAAAATGCCTTTTGAATATTTGTATCCATACATATGTCGGTTTGTATAAATTGCAGAAAAATAACAAGACATAGCGATAAATCATAAAGTTATAATGTTCATTTTATTGAAACTTATAATTATTTTATAACAGAAAAATATAAAAAAAGTTAATAGCTGAAAATAAATTTCTTTGAAAATTATGGTGTTTTAGAAATTAGGACATTCATGAAATTGAAAAAATTCAATTCTGATAGATAAAATATCTTCAATGTTGAGTGTGATTACATCGGTAACAATGCATCACATACAGCTATTTAGCGTGCGATGCTATTGATTTTACAGTGATGTCATAGGAAGCCAGAGACTTATTTATGCATAGCAAGAGTCTAAATAGGAGGATGTTCAATGGTCTTCAAGTCTGGAGATCGAGTTGACCACTACATGCGCTGAGAAATCTGTTTCTGAAATTTATATCTTTATATATATAATTCTTCTATACATGTGTTTGTAAAAAAATTTGTGAACTGGGTCCTCTAAACGGCTGACCTGGGCCGATGCTTTGATAATTCCTCCTAAACAGGCTGGGCCGATTTTGATGAAATTTTTTTGTGTGTTTGAGTGGGTTCCTCAATGGTTTAGATTCACGACCTGGTAGGTGCCAATATAATTCTTCTGTACGTGTAATTCCTCCTAAACGGCTGGGCCGATTTTGATGAAATTTTTTTTGTGTGTTTGAGTGGGTTCTTGGATGGTTTAGATTCACGACCTGGTAGGTGCCACCGCAATCTGGTTCTTCTGTACGTGTAATTCCTCCTAAACGGCTGGGCCGATTTTGATGAAATTTTTTGTGTGTGTTTGAGTGGGTTCTTGGATGGTTTAGATTCACGACCTGGTAGGTGCCACCGCAATCTGGTTCTTCTGTGCGTGTAATTCCTCCTAAACGGCTGGGCCAATTTTGATGAAATTTTTTGTGTGTGTTTAAGTGGGTTCCTGGATGGTTTAGATTCACGACCTGGTAGGTGCCACCGCAATCTGGTTCTTCTGTACGTGTAATTCCTCCTAAACGGCTGGGCCGATTTTGATGAAATTTTTGTGTGTGTTTGAGTGGGTCCCTGGATGGTTTAGATTCACAATTGGACCAATAGGTGGCGCTGCGATCAGATTAAAGATATTTTTTCCAGTGCAGGACAACGTCTGCCGGACCCGCTAGTATATGTAAAAAATTAAAGAATGCAGTATACAAAAATAATATTAAGCATTCACCTGAGCTTGTCCTGCTGAAGTTTGAGTTGAGAAAGCTATAAAGGACGGAACAAAAGTGTCTTTATCGAGACCTTTCATCATTTTGTCTTGAACATAAACAGTCTTTCCAGTCCCCGTGGGGCCAATCAATAGTATAGGTCTAAAAATGAAAAATTATATACATTTGAAACATTAAAAATGATTGCAATTATGCTATTTAACAAACGCATCACTAGTTCAGGTAAAACAATGATACTGTATCAAAATATACAGAGACCATATTAAAACTAAGCGTTGAAAAGTAAAATGCCAGTTGTAACCAAATCTGGTTGGCATGCTATTCAAATTGATTTATGTAAAAATATAAAACAAAGTATTCATATATCGCCATCTACAGCCATAATCGTGTTGTGTCTAATCATCAGTGTCTGACAGCACGGGACGGACACCCAATGAATAATATACTCATGCAAGGTGGGAAAGAGGCCACGAGAGCACTTTTAGGGGGAAATATGAGAGAAAACCCGGAATACTCGCAAAAGATAGTCCGACTAACGAGACAAGATGCTGAAAATCAAAAACGTCATCGATTCTTCTCGTTTTTTGAAACAGTGTTTAGAACAAAGCCACCAGCGGATGGAAACCTCAGCTGTAATGCTCACCAGAAACGCACGTTGCCACTGAACTACAAGTCGGGCACAGCCCTAATTAGAACTGTAAAAAAAAAAATGGAATTTTTGTTGTTACAGAGCTTTAATTTTTATAATAGGTAACTATAAAAAATTCCTTTATCAACTAAAAATATCTTATAATGGATGATATATATATATATGAGGATAACAAAATATGCCCTTTTTAATAAGCTATGCTGGTTTATTGATACTAAATAAATGTAAGGAAATAAGAATTATAATGATACTAACTAAATGTAACAAAAAAATTTAACGAGATTAAATTATGAAATAAACATTAAATTAAAAAAAAATGATGCTTGTTGCAAAAAAAGTGTGCAAAGATTATAATTATGAGGTTAAGGATTAAGTAAAATTAACCTGCGGTGACGAATGCAGAGATCCATGAGGTAAGAGTATCGAACAGTATCCACTGTTGGCACAATGATCTCTCTTATATTGATGTTTGTTGCAGTCAGAGGAACGATCGAATCTTTCCAAGAATACCACTGGCCTTTGCCTCTGATCTGTAGTAATAAAAAAAAGACTTTATACAACAATCAGTCAAATAATATCACCAATGCATTATCCTGATGAAGTTATCTGCAGACTGAATCAAATGGAAATTCATGAGATGATTGGCCTGTGACTGGGGAGATGATTGGACTGGGACGGAGACTTACTCCAGTCTCTGAAGCAGCCATTTCATGTCATTTTAAATGGAAAAAAATGATAAAGATTTATTAAATTTCGAAGATTAGATCACGATGACCACACGACTCGGTAAAAACAGTATTTTGGAAATCGCAACACTTGCCAGCTTTACATGATATGCGGTGGTCAGTAAACATCAAAGATGGTTGCAAATAAGTAAAGGCTAAAATAGGCTGACTCTTTAGCCAAAGAAGCCAGAGACAATGATCAACCCAGAACTACCATCACACTTGCCCAGAACAACCATCACAACGCAGTTGCCAAAAGCCGACTCATTCCTCATAACTTTAAGAAGCCACTCATCACGGACTTCAACTGCCCTAGGAAGTTGACATCAATTATTAGCAGACTCAGAACTAATCATTACAGAGGGATGAAGATTTTCCCAGACAAGACCAGAGAATACATCCATTGCAAAAATTTCCCCAACGCTTTCCTAACACCTAAGCACATTCTAGAATGCCCAGCGCTCACTCCCCATATATTGCAATTGGGTATGGGGCCAATAGAGGCCAACAACGCCGCTTCACTATACAGGACTTCTCTTAAGTCCTGTATAGTGAAGCGGCGTCGTTGCTGGCGGCCACTATCGTGGAGACTTCTGACTTGATCTGACTTTAATAATAATATTTTAAATCCATGGACACGATAACAACAACAATAAGTAGAGCCCCCAAGCGGTTGGTCAGTCAATAGATATAATAGTTGAGATGAAAAGATATTTTTTGCAGTCAAAGGAGCGATCGAATCTTTCCAAGAATACCATTGGTCTTTGACTCTGGTCTGTAGAAATAAAAAAAAAAGATTTTATATATAAATATACACCAGTCAGTTAAATAATATCACCACTGTGTTATGTGGCTGAAATTATATGAAGACCGAATCAAATGGAAGTCCTTGACATGATGGGCCTGGAACTATTACGGATAAAAATAAGCTACGGCGATTGTCCTTTTCAATGAGTTTAATTGTAGGTGATGATTGATTGTGTAGGAATCTATAAATCATCATATATTTTAATCTATAACATTATTGTGCAGCCGTTTTCCGGATTAAGTTAATTGCGATTCACTGGCGAACAAGTATATCGTTGATTTGTAACTAATATATTCATTAAATTAATAAAAAGTATAAGAAATAATCATTTGACTTGATTAATCTCCTTTTGCTTTATATCATGTGAGTGGGCGAATTTTGTTGCGAAGTTTTTAGATGGAATACTGAAATACACAATACAATCACAAATTTATTAAAACTGGAACAAACATTTTGCAATCATGACAGAACATACAAAACAAGCAACATACGAAGTTTAATTGCAGACAAAACTGCCCCCTGGGTCTCAGTTATGCACACAAATATTGATATCAATGTTTCAGCTGATCGCTCAACATGAAAATTGTAAGGCAAACATATTCAAAGTAATATCCAGCCTTTTAAATCAAGTTTTTTGTCAACAACACCTCATCGGATAAATTTACTTCGTTGCGCATCCTATATAAAAATTATATAATACCATGTCCAAAAATGTTGCATATGTATTTGCATAGGATGTTGTATGTACTAAATTCTCTAGTCAAAAGTATTGATGTAAAAGTCCTCAAAAAACTGTTACTAATTTAATTTCAATTGTTACTAATTGTTTAATTTCAATTCATTTTTACAGCATTTCGCAGGGAAACTATTATCTAACATATCCTCACTCTTGTGTTGTTGGAGATAACAAATTTTGTCTATTAGTATTGCTATATTTTGTTTTGAAAGAAAATTTTTGTTTGGTAATTAACAAGGATTTAACCAAGCGTAAAAAAAAAAAAAAAAACAGGATTTCAAACGAAACTTTTTTTTTAATGAAAGTAATTATTTTATGTAATTCTTTTTTTTCTCCTGTCTCAAAATCTGGCAGAAGGAAGACGGCTTTGGTCCACCAAGAGGCTGTTGCGGCATTGAAAAAGAAGTTAACATTATAAAAGTAGTTGCTTTAATTGTTATCTTTAAAAAAAATTACAGAAATGTACATAAAATTAAATCTTGTTTTCTTTTTATGGACACAATTATAATTTTACAAGCTCTCGCTGCTGTCCTAACAGTCATCCGGTTAGCCTGCATGTATTGCAATGGAATGCTGGTGGCTTGTCTCAATAAAAATAACTGATCTAATGAACATCTACACCACATTGGGAATTTCGACCAACCAAACTACCCTCTTTGTGATTTGGCAGAAATAATGAATATCCATCGTTGCTTGGCACTTCATGACGAATACGAGACAGCGATATACTGACAAGCTAGAGAACTCTTAAGGCAATAATTCCGGTCAACTTAGTCGTTGGAAATAATACAATTATCATTTTAAATAATGGCGTTGATCCATCCTCTAACTGTGAGATCGTACATTTTGATAAACTATGAAAAACAAGCCACTTACAAGAAACTTGTAATCATAAACCGATCCTTCTTTGGGGAACGTGCAGTCGATCTTCATTCCAATTTCTGAAGGAAGAGGATAATTTTCGTTCTCCCCTATGATCAGTTCCTTCAGGAAGTTGCTGAATTTTTCCCTGCCGGCCTCGTCGCATGTGGCCCCGATGGACCACACGGTGGCGAACATGAAGGCCCCGATGATCCAGCACTTCATCACCTTCCTGTCGGCCGCGGAGACCGCCTCTTCGTCAGAACACGCCTCGTTCATCACAATTTCCACCAATTTCAGAAAAGAGTCCACCAGGTGGCTGTCGTTGGTGCTGACCAGCTCCTGAAAACGATATCAATTGTGATATTTAATCTACAGACAATTGTGATATTTAATCTTAGACAGTTTATATAATTTATTTATTTCTCGATAACCATTCAATTTAGCGCTGTTTTATTTTTATATGACACATATTTATGTAAGCTTATTTAGAATACAAGGATGTCTTTTAAACTATCCAAATACTATGCTCTGGAGCTCGGTGCCACAGGTTTCGAGTTCCAAGTCCAGGCGGTGCAATGGATGCTTGCGGTGGTTCGTAATTCATTTTAAACAGTAGGCCCTGGTCTAATATTACTGTAGACCAGGGTGGTCAACGTTGGGTTGACAACCCTATCATCATCGTGTAAGAAAAACATCTGAAACATTGAATCAATCGAAGCACTTAACAATGTTGTCAATAAACAATGTTTTTCTCTTCATGTCTCATTTTTTGTGTTCGTGCTTCAACGCGTCATTTCCGACTCTACATACACATGCGAAAAATGGGTGTTTTAATAAAATGTACTCCCCCTCAAAATTTTATATATTAAAAAATATCTGCATAATGTTTTTGTCGTGTAATTTGGGTATATATCGTGTCAATATGGGTAATGTGTATTGGTAAATATTTTCTGATTAAGGTAAAATGTTCTATAATTATTATATAATTCATATGCTATATTTATGGTATATTTTATGTGTGTCCCTTGGAAAGGAGTGTATGATGGTCACTAGCCCTTACCGGATGCGAATCCGATCAGTTCAAAAGGACGAGCAGTTTCCGGTGGAATAAGTCCTTTGCCGCAACTGTGACTGAAAGAGATAACCCTATGCGGTGTTTTCATTGGCGGGGTATGGTCAAGAGCGATAATTTATCAAGACAGCTAAGATATCTATGCTCGAGTATTTATTGATGGAGTGTCTTTGTATAGCGAATGGAAACTGTACAAAAAGGACTTGCCGCCTCTTCGTCCTGATTTGGTGTCGGCAATCACCGCCCACCAATGAAAACGCCTATAGGTCCAGGGGCGGATTTTCTTACAAAATCCAGCGAATAATGAGAGAAGGGGCGGGTGGTCTAAAAAGACATAAAAACAAAGGTGTTACAGACATGAGGAGCAGAATGGAAGAGGAATCGACGGAGACAGAACGGATAGAGATATGACTGAAAGACAAATGATGGAGGGCGAGAACCACAGTAGGAGAGGGAGTGAGTTATGCCCCCCCCCGTAATGGGATTATGAAGGACCTAGAAAAGGAAAGATACCCAGTAGCAGGTTCCAAGAATAAAAGACAAAGGGGGTCAGGAAACCTCTTGATTTTGCTCCTTCTCTACCTGATGCGGACACATCAGGTAGAGCAACATTTGCGGTTAGCTCCTGCTGTCATGTCTTTAGACAATGTTGAACTTCATTCGTCATGATGCCTGTGTTTCCTATGCTGCCAAATTGAAATCATCATCAATGCACATGAGTGACTGCTTTATTTAAATGAATTTCTATTTTCGGAAAAAAAAAGCCCCACTTTGATAGCAGTTGTGGCATACGCATAGGGAATGGGTTTGGGCTGTGTACATTGCACCTGTATTGTATTGAGACGCAAGAACAATCATATTTTTTATTAGTAATTATTATTGTGGTATTGTGTATACATTATATTTGAGTAATGCTTATAAGAAATTCACTTGCGCTAATATAATATAATTGTATGACTTATTCGAACTATTTAGAATGTAAATTATTAATAAATGCATTTCATTTATTTTTAAAATCCTGAAATTTTTTTATTCATTTCATTTTCCAACTTTTATAAGACTCTGAAGTCATTCGATCCTGTAGGTTTATATGTGGTATGGATTATTGCGGATCTCTAGATAGGTATATCTTTTTTAAATGGGTTATTACGGAATTCTTAATGGTTAATGTATGTGTTGGTTAGACGACTTAATATGTTATTTTTAGGTACGAGTTATTGTTTAAAGAAATTTAAGGGTTTAAAGCTGTGCAACTCCACCACAATTTTGCATATAAATATAAACGTGCTAGTTCTTTTTATGTAAAGAACATTGCTATTTTCCTAATTCTTAAATCTTGAGGGAAGAAACCCATTTTTAAACTGAGTTTAAAAAATTGAAAATCATTAAACAAATCAGAATCAGAAACAAATCATTAGCAACTTCCATACAACACAAATATATACATGATTGCAACACTAGTTCATAGTGATGTAACCATCCAATTGTGTTATATGGAAGTTGTTAATGATTTCTTTCAATGCGCCAGTTGTATTATTGAAGTCTTCACAATGATCGGTAACTGGAACCGAAGAGTCTTACTTTGCAGTTTTTCCTCAGGTATTCGGTGGTGGAAGATATGAGCCACTTGCAGAGAGCAAGGATGGTCGGCTTGTTCCCTTCGGCCCACACCTCGGGCAGAACATTCAGCCACGACTGCACTTTGGGCTCCCAGCCCAGGGCGGTCGATTCCATGTAGATCATGCCACATCGGCTCACAGTAGCAGGCTGTTGGCCCCCCAAAGGAACAGTTTAGATTAAATCAATACATACTATTGAATTTTTAAAATCTTCTTTAATTTAAACAAATCTTATGAAATACAACATACTCATGGAAACGAATTCAAAGTTTTAAATATTCGAAAAAGGAGTGAATTTTTTTTTTTTATAAACTTTGGATTTAGTCTGTTGATTGTGGTAGAGTAAAATAATTTTAAACTTTTCTATATATCAGAATTTATTTGACATACAGATGTAGTATCAATCAAACTATTTGCGTGTCTTTGATTAGATGAGTAAGGTGTAGCATTTTTTTTTTTTTACCTCACGAGAAGTGTTTTGACATTTCATTCAAAGGAAAGAGGAATGCACGTTATTTAAAAAATATATAATAAACCTATCACTCAAATTTGACAGCAGACGAGCTTTATTGTGAGTAGTTACATGCAATTAGAGTTTTGTAATAATGAGGACAACCTGCCCCTCAAATCTGATAGCAGATATTCGGTATCATATATAATGAGGAAATTAGCGAATGTCTGTGCGACCTTCAGGTCGAGACAATTACAAATTGAATATGAACTATACCATGAGTTGTTCCATCGTGATTAGCGATATGCCACGAGTTGAGAAATGTCTACTTGTCCCTCTTAACGGATTGTCTTAAAAAAAGGTTCTTGGAGAAGAAGGAAAGTTCTGCGACGAGTTAAGAAGTGTTACCTTTTTCTCTGAAGTGACTGAATAGGCCGGTGATTTCGCCTGTTTTTAAAGTCAGTCATTTGTGGTTTTGTGAATCATACCAAGTGATAGCTAAGGTCTGCCCATACTAGTGCATTACATTTATCGTAGACTAGAGAATTCTGAAAATTTCCTAACTTGGAGTAAACTGTACTTGTGTATCTAATTTATGTCCTTAATTTTCATGTTTAATAGAGTTCTATATGTATAATGTTTGTAAATAAAAACTAAATTGTTCCCATGAACATAATGGTGGCTCTCTTTTTGAAGTCACTATAAGTCTAGTATAAGCCGAGACGTTATAATGATAGGAACCCCTCATTGGCCAAAATCGGCTTATAGGCCAAATTCGTCCATAAAATTGCCAAGCCTGTATCAAAAGTTTAGAACTTTGGCTATACATAAATCTTCAATTTAAGAATATTTTTTATTATTGTATTATCACAAAACAAAGAGAGAAATAATAGAGTTTCATTTGCATAAAACAGACATTCAGTTAATTTACAACTTACCGAAGCTTGAGAAAGATCCATGACTTCAAAAATCAAGCTCATGGAATTAGACATCTGAATGATTTCCCCACTCATAAGGCATAGCTAAAAAATAATGATAAATAATTAATAACGAATCAAAATACTTATAAGTAAAAGCCTAATAAATAGCGTAATAAGATAAGGATAATGAATAGAATTTATCCGTACCAATAATCTACAGAAAAATAACAATCAATGCAATGATTATTTTTTAGCATAAAATATACATTTAATTAAAGATAAAAATGCAATTTAAAATTTATAAACATGCTTCAAAAGTTTTAATTAAAAGTATTTCTAAAATTAAAAACATTAATTCTAACTTTTATTAATAACAGAGAATTAGCAGAGAACAAATTTGATTCAAAGAGGAATCTTCTTTTTCTTCATTGGCCAACAGCCACATGGTGGGCCAAGGACTTCTGCTTACTGGCGGATAAAGAGGAATCTAATGATAAAAAATATGCAAAATGGATGAAAATAACAAGTAGTTAACAATTGTGTACGATAACAATGAGTTCTTTATTCTCTTCTCGACGATGAAAAGGAGAAAAATAGAGACCAAAATGAAGATAAAGATCACTGAATCGCCCTAGGGTCGTGACACACCTACACATCCCATGGAAATGCGCTGTTGGGTAGATGCTGTTAATAAATGCCAAAGGAAAAATCATGTTGTAACTTTCTCAAAATATGTTTTGATTAATTTCAATCTTTGGTTTCTTTCAGTTCTGTAGTACTAAAGAAATAATCAGTAGCTTGTATTTTAGTAAAATTTAATACTTCTTACTTATGTAAATAGCTTTATAAAAACACGTTCTTTGATATTTTAATTCAGGTCACTTAAAATTGAAATAATTCGTCACTGATAAGTTAGATTTGAAGTAGATTCAACGTTATCCCCATGATGTTGCACCAAAAGTCAACTACAATAGAGTGGTGATATGAAAAAAGAAGGAGAGGAATGATTTCTGAGGGGAGGGGAATTTCTTGTAAAGTTAATTGATTCATATTTGTCTAATGTTTGAAGGAAAACATAAAAAATACAAAACGAATGTCCTTAAAGAATATATCTGTTTTTAAGTGACTTAAGTTTAAAAAAAAAATGAAATCCGTAACTACAACCTACGAAGAAGCCACGCCCTAACCTGTCAAAAGTCTGAATTTGGCGTTACGTGAAAGATTTGTCTAACGTGTTAGGAAAACAAGAAAAACAGCCTACATTTAAGTATATTCCCAAATAACATGTATATGTAACATTTTAAATGATTCTATGTAACAGGACAAAAATAGAATACGTAATTTCCTTTTCCGAAGCAGCCACGCCCTAACTTATGTCAAAAGTCTGAAGATAATGTTGTGTGAATGATTTGTCTAACGTGTTAGAAAAACAGACTACAATTAAATATATTCCCAATGAACATGTATATTTAACATTTTAAATGATTCTATGTAAAAGGACAAAAAATGGAATCCATAACCTCCTCCTGCGAAAGCAACCCCGCCCTTACTCATACCGAAACATCATAAAGACTCTATCCAGATTGGATCAATTAAATTTGACTGATTTTCGATTACTGATTAAAATTTCAGAAATACTATTTCGTTCTTTTTCTAAAATAGTAATAATTAAAAAGAAACATACTTTTTTATTATCATCCAACACAGTATTCATACTTTCAATCCAGAGGGTGTCGACAGGTCCATCAAACACGACCCACTTCCTATCAGGACTGCTTGAAAATGCAAATTCTCGAAATATGATGGCCACAATCCCATCGCTCCACTAAGAAAATATACAAAATTTACGTTAAAAAATAACAGGTGAATATTCACTTGAGAAAAGAACGCTTACATCTCTCTTTTCGACACATTATAAAGCAAAAAGTGTGTGTATTTCTTATAGCTCAGAAATTTCAACATTTCAAAATTCATTTTTTTGCTCATGTGATTATTTTTTCAATGGATTTGTTATTTTCTTTATTTATTGTTCCTTTTTTAATATATTCTAAATAAAATAAATATAAACAGGAATTTTTTTTTATCTATTTGAAATTGTATTTTCATTTTATGTAATGAAATTCTAAAAAGGATATTAGCATATTGTTTCTGTTCACACAAACTTGCCAATTAAGAGATATGAAATCAATTTAGATAAAATTATATAATTTTTTTTATAAATAATTTCTTTTTTTTTTATCAAAAGTCACGAAAATAAAATAAATCATTTTTTATCTTAAACCAGACAGCGCAATATATTAGCTAGAAATAAATAAAATTCAAATAGTAACATTGCATTCGAACTATATTGTCAATTTTTCAAATCTTGCCTGACATGGATTATTATTTAAGGCACAAAAAAAAAAAAAAAAAAAAAAAATCACAAAAGTGTCTTGAATGTAAAATGAATTGTAGTATAAAAATTGCAAAAGAAGTTTAATTATTTTAATTATAATACAGCATTTTAGTTATGATATAGTACTATAAATCTTATTAGATAGATGTCTTGTACTGTTGTGTAAAAATTATAGATAGGGGCATTTTCACATGTTAAATCACACAACAGTAATTCAAAACTGTACAAAAGCTGAAAAATAATGAATGAGAAAACAATACAAAGGATATACAGCATAACTATACATTTCATTTAATAAATATATGAATATTTACTTATTATTTATACAATCAGAAATTAATTTTTTAAGCCATTCAACTTGAAAAATATGTCAGAGGCTATTCAGCCTCATTACACAAAGCAATTCAACCAACAGTGCTTACTTCATGAGTTATGGGATCAAATTCTCCGAATAGTTGTCCCATGGTGATGGATTTGGGATTCACTGTCCGGTAAGTGACGGCTTCCTCTTCCAAGATCCCTTGCTCCTTCAACACGCACAGAGTGTCGGCCAGCACCTGCAGCACGCTCGTTTTCCCAGAATTGGTAGGGCCCACCAACATGAAACTAAGCATCCATCAAAACAGTTTACATAAATTAGTAATTCAAACTTAATGGGTAAGTTCAGTTTAGTTCTTAAACAAAATTCATCGAAGAAGTTCAGGCGAATGATCTGATATCCGACGACAAAGTGTCAATAACGTTAATTCACAACATGTGGTCAGCACTCACTAGGGAGAATATTTTACCATCACGGTTGAATCACTGTGGTTATAGCTAGTGCGATAAGTAGCATGGACTTCAATGAAGTATTGAATGAACATTAGGTTCAGTCACTAATTAAGGAATTGATGGAAGCACATGGAATCTTGTTACATGGGTCAATAGTAGGTGTGAGGGAGCCATGAACCAAAATTCTGTGTACGTTGTCCAAAAATGTATGGTTCAAGCGTCTTCGTGATTGAAAGAAAACAACTGAGTACGATTGTGCCTCCAACAATATGTGAAAGTGATTGCGTGATCCGTTCTTAAAGAGGCTTTTTTTGTCCTGTTTCCTGTTAATGCAAATGAAAACATGCAGCAATATTAGATGTTGCACTCCCTAGCGAGAATATGTTGCCACCAGGATTAAATCGCTGTGACTGGTTAAAAGTAGCCAGTGCGAAAAGTAGCATGGACTTCAATGAAGTATTGAATGAACATTAGGTTCAGTCACTAATTAAGGAATTGATGGAAGCACATGGAATCTTGTTACATGGGTCAATAGTAGGTGTGAGGGAATGAACCAAAAATCTGTGTACGTTGTTTAAAAATGTGTGGTTCGAGTGTCTTTGTGACTGGAAGGAAACGATTGAGTATGATTCGTCCCTCCAATGGCATGTGACAGCGATCGGTTCCTAAACAGATTTTGTTTCCAGTTAAAGGCAAATGGAAACATGCAGCAACATTAAATATGTCTCTGTCACTGATTTCACTATTTTGTAGTAGAGCTTAATGTGTACTCAGTACTCCATTTCATTGTGAATCCAATTATCATACTGACTAAATTCAACTGGACGCAGCAGGTTAATCATGATAACCACATAATCTTCTTGCCAGATAATACACTTTCTCTTAATCGTGTTGTAGATGAGCGCTTCTGATTTGTGCTACCTGCCAAATATCAGACCATGTTACCTGTCAAATATCACTGATTCATAAAACAGTATGTTTAATGTACTTGTATGCATGATTATTTTTATTGAAAATACAATCCTTAGAGACAAAGAAAGCATACCCATGGCGCACGACCATCATCTCGTATGTTTGGATTACTTTTCCGATGAATACATCCGCAGTCTGGAGGTTTTTCTTCTCGCACACTTGTCTGGTGGCCGCGAGGAACACCTGCATACATTAAGGAAATGTTTAACAAGGAGAAATTCACAACACAAACTCCCCGCAGACTTCTGAAAGACGCAGGCTCATATATTACAACAATAACTTGTCAGCGGCCATACCATGCTGAATATACCGGTTCTCGTTAGATCACCGAAGTCGAGCATCATTGGGCGCGGTCAGTACTTGGGTGGGTGACCACCTGGGAACACCGCGTGCCGTTGGCATTCACAAAATTTGGGACCTGAATGGCCGAGTGTCTGGCGCTCGGTGCCACAGGTTTCGGGTTCGAATCCCGGCGGTGCCATGGATGTTTGTAGTGGTTCGGAATCCACTTTAAGCCGTAGGTCCCGGTCTCCTATGACTGTAAGAGCGTCACGGAGCCAAAGTCAGACTTCTACCTACGGGGTGCTCCATCACAACAGAAGCTGCTTCGTTCCCCTTCAATCATGAGCACGTATGGGCTCGTGGGCTTGGCCAGCCAAGTGGGATAAGAAACAACAACAACAACATAACTTGACCGTGGACTGCACGTTAAAAAAATTCAAAATATATATCCATTATAATAAGGATCCACCATACCTTCCGAAACAAACTATATAGCGAACGGGGAAGAGTTCAAGGCTGATAGATCTTTCTTTCAAGTATGGGTTGACCCCTACTTTTTTTTCCTCGTTGGACCGAGGATTGGAGAGAGACAGAGGGGAAGAAAAAGGGAGTGGACAGTCGAGCGAAGAGTTTCAGGCAGTACCGAAGGTACAAAATCCCTTTAACGAACTTGCTTTTAAATATTTACACTACCGTTAGTATTTGTTAAATAATTTTGTTTTGTGTGTTATTGTTGCATTGTGCAGTGCTGTTTTTGCAACTTTAAATAAATATGACAGCTAAACATCTATTATTATTTGAAGAAATAATTCAGTTTCTACCATGAAACAACACTGAATCAAGACCACACCTATAGCAGGCCCTAATCTGTACTGTTATTAATTTGTTTTGTTTATATAAACAATAAAGGATACTGAGAAATAAATGATAATTATTTTAAAAACTAAAAGACATGTGAGGCAAAATATTAAAAATTATTTAATAACTGGCTTAAATTTTATGGAAAATATATGCAAAAATTGCTAGTCAAACATTTTCTATCGACAGATTTTTAATATTCATGCCTGAAAATGTTTGTTGTCAAATATGTATTGATCAAAATAAGCTTATACTTTTTAATGAAATATCTAGCAACAACCTTATCTATTTCGTTGACGCACTTTTAAAAAAGAACACGCCTTTAGAGAATAATCATAAAATAATGATTTCTTGAAACAGACATTTGTCTTGATAGTCAATGAAGTTGACATCATTGTGTTGCGACGAGAACAAAATAAATTATGTAGATAGTTAAATCGGCACGTGTCAAAGATAATAATGGTCTAATATCTTAATTAAAAGATCTCAATCTCTTAGTTTTTCAATAAATTATAAAAAAATCCGTTTTATCCAATACTTGAATATTGAAATGCAAAGAACCAGTTCGCTTTATCCAATACTTGAAATTGAAAAATACAAAAAAGCAGTAAAACCTAAAAAACTTTTATATTTAATATTTTATAACTGTAGCCTTATGTTTTAAATAAATAGCGAATAAAATAAAAAAAGTATCTATGATCCATAAACATAAAATAATTAAAACTAAATACGTTCAGATGGATAGCTTACCTCGTAGTCAGCTTCAGGTATAACAATTCCAGGAAAGAGATCTGAAATTATTCCCTCAAATAATGGTATGTCGTGAGATAAAAACTTTGGCAAATTAACGTCCAGTATAGAGCGTAGAAGCTATAAAAAACATGAAATGAGTAGGATATCAGAATTGATATTAGATATAAGAACATCTCAAAATTGTAATTACTCTACTGGTTATTAAAATTACGACATTATACAGAATGCATGTGGCAAAAAGTTTGAAAAGAAAATAGAAAATAACAGACTGTGTAAATGATTAGAACTGCATCACATATGCACATTATAAGCCGGCATAGCGCCACCTACAAAGAGTTCAAAAGGAGACATTTGTTCCAATAATCAACTTGAGTTTAATTTTTTTTTCTTGTACTTTTACAGGCTTTTGTCCGACCATTTGATGCCAGAAATATTCAGGCTTTTATTTTTACCCGAAAATACCATATCTGTTTTGCCATCTCATGAGTGGGATTGCATTAGTGAGCAACAAATTCATTACGCTCGTCCAGAATCCAATAAGGCTTAACTTTCAACTCGATAAAGAAACAACTTGGAGCTCTATTCATCATTCATATACACTCAAGAGCCAAAACATTATGACCACCTGTCATTAACGAGTTGGCCCACCTTTGGCGCGCAACACAGCTTCAACCCGCCTTGGTATGGATTAATCATCATCGTTCTGGTTATGGAGTACCTTGGCCGTATGTGGCCTATAAACTCCTAATCTGGTAGTAAGAGACATTGTGTGAAAAAAAAAATATTGAATAAAAAAGAAGGCAGTGGGCTATGGTCATGTCCAAACGGTAAATAAAAAGAAGCATTAGAAGGCAAAGAAAAAATAAACGGAAAAGCAAAAGAAAGCAAGGCACAATTAAATTAATTTAAAACATAAAAGCAATTAAATATTTAAGTTAAAGCATTTGGCAATAATTTGAAATTTTTCAAGTGGAGAGTTTGCATTTTTTAATTGGTTGTAGAAGTTATCGAGACCTCCTAGCATATTAAAGATGTTGGATACTTGTGTTAAAACATAAACGGTTTTTGCAGCCGTGTCGTGATCAAAATTGCTCCAGATATTTTGTCGTTCAGGAATCACTGTTGGAGTAGCTGGCGGCGGTCCATGCAAGAAACTTGCATAGGAGACACCGGGCGTGACTGTTCTGCTGGCGAAAGTGCTCTTAGGCAGTTCAGCGTTGCGATTGGGCGGAAGGCGTGGCTTGGTATGGATTAATACCACCACTTAATACTAGTTAAATACCACTTCCACCTGATCACATGCCTTCCACGTCATCCAGGCGAGTTCATTGCAAAATGTAGGGTGGTCATAATGTTTTGGCTCTTGAGTGTATAGTCTCAAAATCCATTTCATTTGATTCAATGGATGGAAACTGTAATAGCAACTTGAGGATGTAGCATTAAATACTGGTGGGTTCTTTTTTTCATATATTATTATTTTATTATTATTATTTTGTAACCATTTCAGGTTATGTGTCTATAGATACATTCATTTTATTTAGTTCCGATGATTTACTTCATTGTTTTGTCATTTTCACAATCACAGGAGTAGAAATAATTTTAAATCACATACATAGAAGTACAGAGTTATCCATATAAAGAAATAATCTTGAAATCTAGGTTAAGATTTTTTTATGTAGTAATTGCAGTGCTTCAACTACCGATTATTCGCTCATTTTATTATTTTATGTACAATGTAAAGTAATGCAGGCATTACATACAATGACAGAATAAATAGATCTTAATATTCCAATTTATAAAGTGTTCTAACAAAGTTCGAATATATTAAATCTGCTTACAAGAATGTCTTCTTGGGCATCAGGAAATTTCAGCTTCAAGTTCCCGGAAGCTGCCAACACTGCTTTGACAGCTCGCATCCCGTAGTCATAGTGATTTTGTGACGATAACTGTTCGGAGCAGAGACGATATGTGGTCACAATTTTGACCGCCAAGTTTCTGGCATCCAAGTAGCCGAAAGAGTACAAAGAAATCTCGCCAATCATGGCATAATCAGGAACCATCATTGCGACCGTGCGAAACAAGACCTAATACAGACAGAAATAAAATTTCATACTTACATAAAATACAAATTTTTCTTAAAGAAATTAATATCATACAATGACTATTATTATAATAAATTTAGAACATATTAAAAAAAAGTGTCGCGTCATTAAATTTAACCGCAGATTGCAATAAGCAATCGAGTATATTCAAGACAACATAAAAGTTTGCATTCATTTTAATTTTAACATGGATGTATTAGGGAAATCGTCATGTAAATGCGACATTTTGTGTTGCAGTAAAATTGTCTCACGAATTATTTCTGCCTCTCGGTGCCGCAGGTTAGAGTTCAAATCCCGGCATGCCATGGATGTTTGCAGTGGTTCGGAATCCACTTTAAGTCATAGGTCCCGGCTTACTATGATTCTAAGAGCTTTGGGCGTAGGTCTGACAACCCTACACTGCAAAAAGAAAACATATCATGTTTCGGAATCTACCAGTAGGCAGATGGCCTTGGCGCACCCTAGGGCTGTTGCGCTATTGAACTTCTTTGAGAATATAGCTATTGTTCTCGATCCAAAGTGAGATTAATCAAACGAATATTTAATTTTATTCGAATAAATGACAATCTCTTTTGAATTTAATTGAATCAAATTAATAACCAATATCTATAAAACACAAACACATTTTTAAGGCACACTTAAAGTATCACACAAAAAAGATTACTTTTAAGTTATCCGGCAGTTCAGAGCGTCCGGCATATCCGGGGTTCATGGTGATGCAAACGTAGCAGTTTGGATTCAGCTTCAGCTCAGTGCCTTCAAAATTGAATGTGTCCACATTCCCTCTAACAGCTCGAATGATGCACAGAATCTAACAAAGAAAAAGTTCAATTTACATCATAAAAAGCATCTTTAAAAATTGTCCGAATTTGTGAGGTACTTTAGATTAATTTTAGTAACAAACCCTTGACAAAGAGGTTGTATTTCATTACACTACTGCCTCTACAATAGCTGCATGTTCAGGAAACTTCACAATTTTTCAGGATTCGCACTTAAGAGATTAGATTTCAATGTAACAATAACAATTGAAAGTTACCATTTATTCAAACATCTTTTATCCTATGGATCTACACGTTATTTTACTTTTTTTATTGATGTTGAAATGTTTTAAGTCATTGCTTTTGACAAACATTTTTTCAAAGAATTTCTTTCTCTTTTTTTTTCACCAATTAAACTATTTTTATCCGATTGAGGGTTTCTAATTTTCGTTGTGTCCCTTATGTTGTTGAAGCTTTTCTCACATTCATAATTGCTATGAGGAATAGCAAAATATGCGGCTTAAAGTCAATTAGTCTATTGTATTTTAATGAGCCATTGAACTATTGACTCAAACATTTTTCAAAGAATGGTTCACTTTCGGTTCATCTTGTCCTCTATTGTTGTTGTGGTATACCCTGGAAAGTATAAGAAAATAAAATATCGTGGTGCTCCTGAATAATATTGGCTATCTTGATTGCCAGTTCGGAAATATAAGACAACGGGTCCAGGCAACGTATGGCGGCTGCAACAACTGGACAATCAAAGATATGATGATGAGTGATGTCGACATCAGGGCAGTTGGCAAATTTTTGGAATTTTTTAACGCCAACATCAGAAATTTTCATATTTTTGTGATGATCCATCTTAATCTTGTGAGAGTAGTAGCTGTTTTTCTGTCGACATTTAGTTCTGTAATTTTATATTTAGTTTTGATCTTAGGAATTATATGTTTAGATTTTGCCAAGGAATTCAGGGAAGTAGGAATGGCAGTCTGATCAACACTTATGACATTCTTCGCTAAAGAATCTGTAATTTCCTTAAATTCCAAATCCACATGAGCAGGATTCCATTGCAGGATACAAATTATGTGCAAGCAGTGGATTTGTTCTAAAAGAGATATTATGTTCAAGATCATATTTGAAAAACCTTTACTAAGAGCCTGTAAGGCAGACCTTGAATCAGTGAAGATAGTAATCATTCATTTGTTAGTCTCCATTCATTTGTTGTGATGGAGGTAAATTTTAGGCCTTAAGTGCCTTTTGAATGGCCATCAGTTCTCTTGTGAAGTTTGATGCAATGTTTGCAGCAATTTCGATTCTTTGTCCAGATCTAGAAACAGCAAAACAGCTCCGACATATCCATTACAAAACGTTGAGTCGGATGATCCATCAGTTCAGGCAGTGATGTGATTGTGTGAGGAAAGGGAATTTATTGTTTTGATCCCTAATTCCTTTATTTTCTTCTTTAACTCTCTCTCTTGGAGCAGTGTTCAGTAAAATCAAGGACTATTGTGGGAATTCCAGCACTGTCCTGTGGAACGGAGGTTTCTTAGTAAATTTGAGTGCTTTTGGCATTAGATGGATTATTTCTCTTGATGCTCAATCAGACAATAATGAATCTTGTTTTCTCTAACTAGATCACATTGCAGTCTATCATCGTAAAATTCACAGAATTTGTATAGAAGCTTGTCTTTAAACTGATCATCATCTCAAATGTATAATTATTTTTTAGTTTTTTGGAAGTCATACATCGATATCTATTATTATAATATCCGTAATCTGTTACAGGATAAAAATTGATTGTTGACGTGTTTAATTAAAACTAAATGGTGTGAAAAATTGGCTCCTCTATAAGTCTTTTAGAAGTTTTATTGAATCATGGCTTTCTATGTACATAAAATTTTCCATTGACTTTCCCGTGGAATTATAAAGTCAGTGATTAATGCTTCGCTTTACATTATTTTTTTGAAAATCGAATAATTGAAAAAAATGATCTCATACAAAAGCATTGCATGAAATGTGAAATAAATCCAGCTTTACATTAGCTTATAGTTGAATGTATAGTTATAATTTGAAGAAAAGCTATAGTTTCAATTAAAAAGCGAAATAAAAATGATGCTACGAAATATATTTGAGAAAGAAATATTCACGAAACATTTTTGGGAGAAGTTAAATTATTAAGGGAATTTAAATTTAATTAACATTTTATTTTTAATATTGATTCGCAAGATACTTTCTCAAGAGCATATTAAGAAATTGCTTTTCATACCTGTTGCGCTACTACAGAGAGCACTTCAAGCTCAATGCGATTGAATTCGTCAAAGCAGGCCCAGGCACCCGCGGAAGCAAGACCCTTGAAAAACTAAAGGATAAAGGAAATTCAATATAAGCAAACAAATATCAACAACCTGCAATACAATATGCAACTTAACTTAGCCATACAACTCAAAAATACTTTTTCAAAAAAGAAATGGCAATTTTTTGAAAGAGTATTGTATGAAATACTCTTTCTGAAAGGCTGTAATGAAACCTTTAATGCAATATAAAATTTAACTTAGGCATACAAATGAGAAATACTCATTCAAAAAAGAAATGGAAACTCTCATCTAATTTACCATTTACCACCCTTCTAATAGTATTATTATTGTATAGTATCTATATCTATTGTATAGTATCTATTATAATTTTCATACTTAATGAAAATGACTTATTTACTGATATAGCAGAAATTACTTCTTTACAGAGTATTTATTATTAATGAAAATTGCTTCCTTGCTGATAAGGCAAAAAGTGCTTCTTTATTGAGTTTTCATAATTAATGCAAATTACTTCTTACCTTCCCCATGGCGATGTAGTCTAATCCGTCGGAGCAGTTGAAAACGACGCATTGCACCGCCAGTGCTTTTGCCAGATCTTTGGTGGTCTCTGTTTTGCCAGTGCCAGCGGGTCCTTCGGGAGCTCCGTTCAGGTGCAAGTGGAACGCACCCACCAGGGTGCGGTAGCAACGGTCGGTCAAGGGGGTTATCACCAACCTGTGGAAGAAGCATCGTGCAAATCGCGAAACTCGGACTTGATTTGAAACTTTTCAAAGCAACAATTTTCTCATTGACTATTTGTTTTCCATTAACTAGAAAACAAATGAGCACATTGTGGCCAGTTTTCTTTCAAACTGTTTCTTTGGGTAATAAAGGTGATCATTACAGTTCTTTTGCATTGTTTTCTTATTTTGTAACCATTTTATGATTATTCGCATATCACATTTTCTGCCATTCAGTTACGAATTTCCTTTATTATTCTCATAATTACCAATTATACTTAACTTTTGGGCACCATTGTAGCAATCTAAGTTTTATTATATGCTGATAATTTGTAAGTAATACGGCTGATGGTCGATCGATACAAAAAAATCATGACTTTGATTGACTGAATGCCTGCGAATGAATTAATAAATAATTTGCTAGCTACATCATAAAATAATCTGTGTATAAAAGGAAGAAGGTCTTTAGGCTTTTTACTAATACGTATAATTTAAAAGTACTAAAGTGAGTAAAATATTCTTCTAGGTATGCTACAACGGTATTTTATATTAAACTACTGATATTCATAGATAATACTATTAATGCATTCCTTATGTTGATAGAAAGAGAAAATGGTACGTTTTATGATATATATATTTCAGATTTCTAATAAATTTTTACGCAATTCTTAAAACATTTTCTATAGACATACAAAGAGTCCATTTACACCTGATTAAGAATCACTGGTGTAAATGGATGATATATCAATTTTGCAATGGCATACTTCACTAAAAATAATACTGTAAAGCAGAGTGCATTGGTTTGAATTAATTTCTTAAAAGTAAAAGCAACATGAAATTCACCATTAAGTATCCTATAAAGTTGTATAAAATGTGGGCTAAAAGCAATCTTTTAATATCTTTAAGTGTTTTTCGTTCCGTCTGTTTTCATTTGAAGTAATGATTTATACAATATCAAATGCAAGCATTAGTTTATTTCTTACAATTTTTGTGATTCTTAATAATGAATGCACGTGCAGTGTTTTTGAATAATAAAATAAAACCAGAAAAGCATAAAATTAGTAGCACACAAAAGCATATTTTGTAATATATATTAAATGAATACTATACAGCATCTGCTAATAGCGTGCTATGCAGTATAAACAGTTTGTAATACCTATTAGTTGCATATTATCCAGAATCTGCTAATAGCTTCTAAATGCATACTATACAGTGTAGATAGTTTGTAATATCTATTAATAGCATACCTGGGTGTGTTTCCAAGATATTCGTAAGCATATTTGACATTCGCATTGGTTATTCTCACACGTACTTGTTCTAAATCTTCAATCATTTCTAAGTAATATCTAAGTTGGGCCAACCATTGGAAATCATATTCACTGTTTATTTCTGTTATCATAATTAAAAGATAAACAGAATCAGAATACATTCAGTAATGTCCTCTGTATCATTTCACTTAAAAACACATTTCTGGTAGTAATTTATTTATCAGTAAAGAAAACGTTTTCAATAAGTATTTATTTATATTTTTTTTCTATTTAAAATTAAAATGCAAAATATTTCATTTAAAAAGAACTTTTGTAGATATTAAAATATTTTTCGTTGTGCCTAAACGTGAACGTACTTATTCACAGTACAGAACCGACCAAAACAACATCATATATAAACTGGAATTACCTCGCGAATTTTACTTCCTCAAGTGTAAATATGCTCTATTCGTTGGACTGAGATGATTTGTGTAAGACCGACCTACTTTCAAAATGCAACAGCTCGTAAAATCTATTGAAATTATAGCAATAGTGATTGGAACTGTAACTGTGCAAAAATTCATGCATTTTCTACAGCATATATTAGCCATGTTATTATAATAACATCAACCAGCCATAATAATATTCCAACATTCAAGTGAAGCAGAGTCCATGAAGTCCATGAAGCAGAGTTAACCAGGATGTTGCAAGATTCTAAACCAAAGGAACATTAGAATCACCAACGAAAATATTAACATATTACACTTTTCCATTAACTAAATTTTCATCAGTAGCAACCACTCGGTATTCTAATTAATTTTAATAATACTTCATTCCTCCGTAAATAGTATTTTTTTCCCCCAGTACTCCAGTATGTTTTGATGATGTCATTTTCATGAATCACGTCAAGTGTAAAATATGAATTCGTCAGGCGTTTTTGCAAATATTCATGCCGTTTTTTTGATCATTTCAGGGCATTTTAAGTTCTTAGGCAAAGATGTTTGCCATGTATTACATATTTTAGAGCTACACGTTTTGACAACATCACTGACCTTATACTAGGATAACATCATGCTCACACACCGTACTAATTCACAGAATGTTTTTCTGCTGTTGAATAACAATCGTAATAAGCATCATGATGAAAATAATTTTGCTGTTTAAATTGAAATTGTGCATTAATATTTAATATATAAATGAAAAATATTATTTGGTCGATTAATATTTAGTAAATCAATGTTATAGCTATCTTTATCCCCCCAGAAAATCAAAAGATATTGCGTCGTATCACACCCTGCCTAATTAATTTACTTATTCATTATAGTGAATCAATCTAGTAATGTAAAATAATATCTTTTTCCTGAAATTTTAAATGTTATAATCATAAGATGAATTACTACATTTCGTCAATTGTACAAGTGTGTATAAAATTAATTCACTATTATAAAATCCACATGATTTATTCTCGAATATTTGTATGAAGAGAATTTCATCTTCATTCCCTCAGTTCTGATGCATGCCCATCTACCAAAATTAGAATGAATTCTACGAATGGTTTATCTTTATATGGTTTAATGAAAATAATAAAATATCTTCTACGTAATGTTATTTATTCATAATTGTTCACTTTTAAAACTATGCGTCCATTAAACTTCTTGTTCATCTACAGGTTAAATTTTCACCATCTATATTATCTATTGATAAAAAATTTTTTTATTTATTGATTAGAAATCTAATTATTATTAATTTGACTACAATAAATTTTTAGCCAATATCTCAATGAACCACAAAAAATTTTCTAAAGATACCTTTGCATTTCACTATGCTATTACCGAGTTTTATGACAACTAAAATATATAATATATATACTTATAAAAATTATATTATATATACCTCAAATATATACTTATAAAATACATATACTTAAGTTATATTTTTACTTCATGCTAATTAAGCTAATTTATCTTTCAATAAATGCATTTCCATGAAGGAAAAATTACTCTAAATAGGTTAAAGGTGATTCCTGGTGTCACCACAATTTGGAGCGAATAAATTCAAGATCAGCATCTAAAGGGTTACTCAATACCTAATGCCTAATAGGACTTTCCAACGGGATTTAATTAGGCATAGACAAGCCTCTTTTAAAATAATGTATTGGGCATTTGAAAAATTATGACCAACCATTGTCAATTAGTTCCTGGACCACATCCCTTGCATGCACATCGATGACCACCAAGGCGCCCAGAGTGACGCGCACTTGCTTGCTGAGCTTTCCTCTCACCAAATCCACGATGGCTGCCAGCTGCTTGTTCAGCTTGTCGTAGTATCTCCTCACAGCGGATATGCCGTGGGCGATGGCATCATGAACCTCCGCGGTCCAGTAGATCTGTGATACGCATAGCACAACCTGGCCCGGCCACTGAACTATCCAGTTTATTCTTGCAGTGATTGCGTAAGCCTGGAAGCATCAGTGAAAACATTACAAGACAATATTTGGTGTAAGACTATTTTGACCCAGAAAAAAGAAGACAATATCGATATCATTTCATTTGAAATACTTTTTTTTTCTTTGGTTGATAAAAGCTGACTTTCAGATCAAAATAATCAAATAAAGGTCTGAGTACTTTTACCAT
This sequence comes from Caerostris darwini, assembly GCA_021605075.1. Taxonomy (NCBI): domain Eukaryota; kingdom Metazoa; phylum Arthropoda; class Arachnida; order Araneae; family Araneidae; genus Caerostris; species Caerostris darwini. Next base: position 239,389 of record BPLQ01003364.1, read on the forward strand.
TTACGAAACATTCAATATTTTATTAAAGGTGGTCAAATTAAAGGATTACTTGTCTTTTGGTTAGACAACGATTATGATGTTGGATTGATATGATTGTTATGATATTGGCAAGAATGATTTAACCATAGCTTAAATATAGCGTCAAAATTGGATGTCGATCTAACGAGACGACAGAACGTGATTACAGAATGCTTGTTACAGCCAGATAGCTGGATTTCGTTCGTTCATTTATTGTTGTCATAATATTTTTGATAGATATGGTGTTTAATTGCATAACAAAAAAAATGTTTTTGAAATATATATATATATGTATGTGAGTTTGTGTAAGTGTACCTAAAAAAAATGTAACTGAAAGAATATTAATTGATTTATTTGTTTCAGGATAATTAATTGAAATGCAATTCGATATAAAAAATTCGAGTGAATTATAATAATAAATTACCCATTTACCTTATGGGCGTCAAGTATGACATTTCTAACTGATACCAGCATCACATCTTGAACCTAATAAGAAATAAATACAATATACTGTTAGTTTAATCATTTTTAAAGAACATACAAGGATCTTAGTAATAATAGTGAAAAAAATCGTTAATTTTTTTACCCCTTAAATAAACAAGTTAAAAATAATAACTAAAATACCGAAAATATTTCTGTCACCTGAGTAGTAAAACTTAATATATAATATTAAAAGATTTCAATGGCTTAACTCGTGGCCCAATGTTAGCGTGCAGGAAGTTGAATCTTCCGGAAGGGATTATTATTGTCACTGTTTTCAGAAACGAGGATACAAGACAGTGAATGTAACAACATGTGTAAAGGGTTTCAAATTGATATTAAGTTGGTCTGGTTGAAATTTCTAGAATTTTCTGTCATTCGACAAGCAAACGGAGAGTAATTACTCTTAAAAAGTCCTCCAGACTATCTGGCAAAAATGTAAAGGCAGCAATAAGCAGACTTTGTAATGGAATGTGTCGAAGGAAAAGTTGCCTTTAAGTGTTAGCCCGTAAGGAAGATATGAACAACAGGTAAAGTCAAAAGAAACAAACATTTTAATGATTAAACTTTTTACAATAGATGCTCGAAAGAGGAGCCAACAAGAGTAATACAGGATTTCCAACAGCTGGGAGAGATTCAATATCCAATATGATTCTCAATTAATCTTTTTTCTCGAAAAACTTTAAAGTCCACTGTTGTCTATGAAAAATAAAGAAAATTGGTTCCCTTGGTTGAAGTGGAATACCAGCATAGCATCACGTTTGATTAGGTAGAATCGGCATATCTCCAATGATAGCATCATCACTGCATAATGCTATAAGCGTAAAGTCCATGAATCTAGTATGAGACTTTCCAGGAAACTATGGAGAGATCTTTACTTTTGTGGACAATAACATGAGATCCCAGAGTTCAACTAGACAATAATTTTCTGGTTTGGCTTGGTTTGTTGCTTTATGGTCATTTTGTGCACACTTTGGGTTGACCGGGACCTACAGCGTAACGTGAATTTCGAACCCTAACAAACATCCATACCACCGCCATAATTCGAACTAGAAGTCTGTGGTACCAAAGGCGAGAGCGCTAGCCAATTGGACATTAGACCGCATAATTTCTGGAGGGCTATTCACCATATGTGACAAGATAATTCGTTGTGCCTAAATCCCACTAATCATGTTTGGATGTAGGCAGAATTAATATTTCCAATGATAACATCATCACTGAATAATGTTACAAGTATGAAGTCCATGAAGCTAATATGAGACTTTCTCGAAAACAGTGGAAAGAACTTAATTTTCATGATAATATGAGATCCGAGAGATTTCAATTAGAGAATAATTTTCTGGAGAACAATTCACAATATGTGTCCAGAGAATGTGCTGTGCCTAAATCCCACCAGTCCGACTATCAATATGAGACACACTATCACAATCTCTATGAAGAATCTTGTTTTAAAAACAATGAATAAAGCACCCATCAGACTTTTGACCCGCACTTGTTAGAATCTCATTTTGATCCTTTCGGCTTCTTTTGTTGAAATAATACTCAAAAAGAATGCTTGTTCACCCTTGCTGCTTAACATGTAATTAAATCGTGCAATGCCAGCATTTCTTCAGATGAGGCTGAGATCGAACCTTTTATCACTTTCATGGTAATTACCGTGAATAGCTCATACGAGGATGGATTCATTTATACTTTCATGGTACTGGGTTATACGAATAGAGTAAAATGAGAACAACCAACCTGCAAGAGCCACTTCTCCACTTGACCTCTTGCTTCTTTTGTTGAAATAATATCCGAAAAGAACACTTTTTCACCCTCGCTGCTTAACATGCCTCTTATTTTCAGATCATCGTCGAAATCCAAGGTCGCAATGCCTTCGAAGCACTTCTTCAGGTGAGGCTGGACTCTTAAAGGGTCTTTGGTTTCGGACAAGATTTCCAGCATCTCGTCGTTGGACAGGAAGAAAAATCTGCAATATTAAATATATTTGGAATTTAAAACACAATCTCGGATCATTCAGAAACAAAAAAGTTTCAATTATTATATTTAAATTTTATTGCTTATTCCTCAAAAGAAATTCGAATACAAAATGTCAGTGAAGATTAAATTCGTTTTATTAACACTACTTGTCCTTAAACGATGTTTTGAAAAGATGAATTTACTTTTGTAATTGGCTATAATAGTTCTCATAATCTAGAGAAAAAGAATTTCTGCTCGCCAGTAGAAACATTTTAAATGAGAACGGTTTTTTTTTTTAAAAAATATTTCCAATGGTGAGGCAATACAAAAATGGGAAAAATAACAAAATAAAGAAGAAAATGCAGGTGAAAGAATTGACCGAAGACATTGCCTTAAGATTCCTCTGGCTTGTCAGTATCTCGCCGTTCGGATTCGCCATGAAGTGCCCGAAGTAACGATGGAGATGAGTTCTCTTGAATCACCAGTTCTGCCAAATCACAAAGAATGCAGTTTGGTTTGTCAAAAATCCCAATACGATGTAGATGTTCAACATATCAGTTCTTTTTTACCGAGACAAGTCACCAACATTCCATTGCAATACATACAGGCCAAACCGGACGGCGTAAATGAGAACATTACACATTACAAAATACGGCAGATCTTATTTATATTATTATATTATTTAAATTATCTTATTTATGATTATAAAAACATACGTTCTATTAAATAATGCAATTACATCACAGGAATTGATTTTTAGTAGCACATTAATATTAAAACTTATATTATAATTGACATTATCTATATTTACGCGTTCAACAGTAGCGTACAAGCAAATTTCTAACTAACTCAATTGCAAATTGGGATAATCCATAAGTAAATTTCTTCTTTATGATATGAACATTTTCATGACGATACTTCTACAAATTTTCATCGAGATATTTAAACCTTAAAGTCTTCCATTTTTTCCTTTGTTTTTCTACTATTAGGGCCCTTAAAGATCCTGCATTTTGAATTGAAGTTTAAATAAATTATTATAAAACATTTTTTATATCGTTCTTTAGACGCATTATCCCAATAATATACAAGATTTTTGTTAAATTGAAATTGAAGAGCTAATCGATATTGCAGCAGAATTTAATTTTATAGTACAGTTTTATTCTACGTCACAAATATCAGAAACTGTAGTTATAATTTTTACAATTTACTTTTTCTAGAAGAACGTATAAGATGGATTGCTTCTGAAAAACATAAAAGCAAAGAACTGTTTTTATTTTTATTTTTTTGTAAACATATTCCTAAGCATAATTTTTTTTTAATAAAATACCTTTTGTACACAGAAGCAATTTTTAATAGTTTTACTAAATGTTAGACATATGTCACACACACAACAAAAAAAAACTCTTTCCCATGCAAAGAAAACTTTACTCTTTGAAGTTTATCAATTTTTTTTAAAAATCCATTAAAAAATTTCTACTGTATACCTTGGGAAATACAATCTCTTCATCTCCAAATATGAATTTAAACCTTTATTGATCTTATCAAGCATGTCATTACAATTCACCAAATCAGTGTAAACCTCAGGAGTTGAAGTGTTCTCTAACACCTGGAAAACAAAATTTACATAAATTGCTTTTTTTTTCATATTAAAGCAAGTTGATTAAAATAGCTTCATGGCATGATATTGTTTTCTTATAATCTTACGACAGCCTCTCAAATGAGATCTTGATCAAGAAGTAAATTAAAATATTCATTTAAGAAAGTGCATCATAAAGAAAATATCTTTGATAATTTTAATAATCCAATGACTTAATCCTACATAATCCTATCCTATCCAATCTTACGTAAATGTTATCTACCTATTACAATACCACTACCATCGAAGTGCTGAACACGAAGAAATTAATATCTTCTACAGCAACCAAGGCTGGCAATAACTGCTGCTACAAGCCTCGGCATTGAATAAAAGAAGCTTTGGATGTGTTCTTGGAGGTTAATTAGTCCAGGTTGCTTCCGCCCGATGCCTAGATTGATCTGGCTAATGTGTGATGAATGTTGGGTTAATAATTCGCCATTTATCGACCAGACATGTTTGATGTGTGTCAGACTTAGAGAAATAGCAGCCCCACGCAGCAATGCAAACTGATGCGCGAAGAATCGTTGAATATTACGTATCCTGTGTGGTCTTGAATTGTCCTGTTTAAATATGGCCACAGGCAAGCCTTGCAAGTAACATAGGACAGTGGATTCTCAAATTCTTCAGCGTATTAGGGGTTAGGCGGGAGTAAAAAATTCACTATACTTGAACGACAGTCTCTCAAATGATCAAGAAGTAAATTAAAATATTTATTTAAGAAAGTGCACTATACAGAAAGTATTTTGGATAATTTTATCAATCCAATGAAAGTCTACGTAAATGTCATCTCCCAAAGAAATTTCAGCAACAAATCTCACACTTACAGAACGCCACATACACTATTTTTCATAAATGTTTATGCATGGGATATCACACTGCTGGTCATCCAAAATGCAACACTAAGAAGGACAATACATATCAAAGCCCAATTTATTAAACAAATAATACAAAGTACAAAAGTGAATTGATCTAAAATACCACTCCCTTCAAATTGAGGAACACGAAGAAATCAATATTTGCTATAGCCACCAAGACTGGCAATAACTTCTGCTACACCCCTCGGCATTGAATGAAAGAAGCTTTTAATGAGTTCTTGGAGGTAACTCAATCCATGTTGCTTATATTGATCTGTCTAGCGGATGATGAAAGCTGGGTTAATAATTGGCTAATCATCGACCAGACATGTTTGTTGTACGTCAGATCAAGAGAATGGGCAAGCCAAGGCACCAATGTAAATTTATGTGCGAAGAACTATTGAATATTACGTACCATGAGTTACAATAATTAGTGAAAACAATTGGTACAGCTTCGAATGAGATTATTTTGATCAATCCAATTTTGAATATGCAAAATATGTCTTATCTTTTATAAATAAACTTTAGAATTATAAAAGAATTAAATAATCGATAAGCCGAAGTATATTCTCTCCTGAAACAACACCTACCTATTGTAGAAATAAACAAAAATTCCAATTTGAAAAATATTTGATTGTTTGAAAAGACTCATTTTAGATTGTATTCAAATTACCATCTAATAGGAATAATAAAGAGAATACACTCAACTGCAAGAAATATCACATCATAACTGTTTTTGGTATGAAACAACATGTTTTACTATTGTCTTCCACATGGCTTAACAAAAAAAAACTTTTAGAATTACTAAATGTTTGTAATCGTATAATTGAATAGAACAATATTAATGAAACAGTATTAAATGATGATGAACAAATGAAATAATATTAAATGATGATATTAAAAATTATATTATAATGAAAAAAATAACGGATGGCAAAAAAATGACAGTTTATTTAAAATGATTTTAAAGTTATTGTAAATCATTTAATAACGCTTTCAATTTTCAATGAAAAACATCTAAAAGAATGTGCAAAAAGTTGTCATAGTTACATTTTAGCAATCATACAGTGTAAGATATTCCTTCAAGACATTCAGTGTGTGGCAAGAAGCCTGACACGCATGCGCGAATCTTAAGATTCAATGTTTATTAGTATTATGCCACCATTGTGATAAAGCCTACATTAAGAAACGATCCTTACATTAGACTTCCTGTTGGTCTGCTTCATGATGTTCCTCCAGGTGCGATCAACGGTCTGAAGAGGGCCCCTTCGCGGGGCATCTGTTGCAGGATGTCAGCAGACGAAAAAATGGGCTCCAGGTACAGCCACTGCATTTGCACCTTCAGCCATTCATCGATGGTCTCCTGGGTCAGCTTCAGAATCTCCTCCCACTCCTGAAAAAATATATTAACAATGCTTCGTGTCAATTACAGATACTAGCTCCTGAGGTTTGAATGTCAATGCTCAAAGCCTGAGAGTATGGACAAGTATGAATGGATTAGAGAATTCTTAAGAAGTGTGATTAGTGAACCATGAGCAACTGAGTTAAACAATATAAAAAAAAAATTAAAGTCAATTCCTCTTTTTTTTACACTATATTGCAGAAATTCCTTTATAAACAATTTTCATTCATTAAGTTTATCAGGTGCCATCTATTAGATATATGCAACTTAAATCCAAAAAAAAAAAAAAAAATTAATTAATTAAATTTAATGAATGAATTAATATTTGAAAAAACTGTATTAACATCCAGTGTCATCCACTACAAGTTCAAAAAAATGTATTTGAATTGGAGTAGATGAATAAAAAGTATTTTATGAACGATTGAAAATTTGAACAAGATATATATATAGGGAGAGTGTGAGCTAATAGAAGAAATTGAAAAAATACTGTAATGAACTAAAGTAGAAAAAACTATGTATTCTGTAGAATAAGTGTGATAATTAAGTATATAACTTACTATAGTGGTCTGAGATTATTTTTATAATTGCTTATGGATATTTGTGTTATCCATTGAAGTCATCGATATCATCATCATACCAAACATTGAAAAGAAGATGATGCTTGCGAAAAATTTTCTAAATAATTTTGTGATGAATATTTTAGCTTCTACACTGAGGCAGTTATGAATAACACTGTTTTCTCATTATACTAGAATGTGTTTATAATAATTCGTAGAATTTTATTTCGGAGAATTTTGTATCTTTATTTTATTTGTTTGTGTTGTGGTGTCCCAGATACATATTATACAGATTATGTCCCAGATAGGTGCTGTATACATAAGAAAAGGTATTATTACTTATTTATAAAGGAAAAATTTATTTTGGAGAGATAGTTGAGTATCTTTCGTTTAGAGATGAATTAAGATGAATTTTTATTCTTCAGATTTTTTCCTTGATATAGTTTATATGGTATTTAAAGATGGATTTACTGTTTAAGAACAGTATGAGATATTTGATTTTCAGTATAAGTTCGTTGAACAAGTATTTTCGTTCTAGCTGGGGTACATATACCACAGGTGCTAGATTTATTTGGACTTGACAGGAACTTGAAAGGAACATAATTTTATAAATATTTTTATTTTAAAATGACAAACGGATATAATATTCATAGATCAATTGTTAATAAAATAGGGTAATAAATATGCCCAAGTTATCGCCGGAGTTTTAACAGAAAGATCTCTTAGCCAACATTGACGTCAAGCTGAGGTCAAGATCGCACACAGCTGTATTTTTTTACTTTTGCTTTGTAAAGTGCGTATATTTACAAAATAAAAAACCTTTTATCTAATGATTAAAATAATTTAAAACAATTGAAAAACAAATAATTATGAAAATTAAATCAATTACTCTAGAAATTTCAAATTATGTATAGGGTACATCATACATGTAAGAGAAATAAATATAACGCTATAATATTATAAATATTTATAAACTATAATGTACAGCATGATTTAACATAAGTTATTCTCTGTTAAGAGTTGATTTATCAATCGGCTTACATAACAAATTAAAAGTGCTGTTATCGTCCCTAACCCAACTCGAACTATGAACTAAAGGCTTTTAGAGTTCAACAACTGAGTTTGCAAAAAATCAAAGACAAAGAGAGATATCATTAAATTTTTCCAAACAGAACAATATACGAGTAGTTGTATGTGATACTAAGCAAACAGCTGATTGGTGCCTGAATGCTTTATGGACAAGAGGTACAGAATTCAAGTTGATTCAGTGGAGATTGTAACAGAATATCTCGCAAAACGGAATTTTCACCAACGGAGTTTTCTTAATTACGAAAAGCAAATGTGGGGCAGTTATCACAAAAAGATTACCGGTAAGAGGTTACTGATTCCAATACCAATCTTAGAAAATAGCATTGATACAGAGAAGTTGACCATCATTATAAAAGTTTATATACTATCTACTACAAAAAGATCTACCCTACTATATAAAAGCAGACGCTGCTAATAGTTAAATAAATCTACGCTACTAATGGCAGTTTCATGGGCCAAGTGTAGAAGCGTAAATATACGGACTAAAAAGTCTTTAGCATTTCAGCACATACATTGAATAGCTATAAGATAACTTACTTTAATTTCTGTCTCAAATGGCTTAGCAAAGGGAGATCCTCTCATGGCTTGCGTCTTCACAATATTGTCGTCCAACAGTGTCTGGATATCATCCAGTGAGCACAGGACAAAAGTGTCGCTGTCTCGGTGAGGAAGTGTGGCAAACTCAATATCCTGCCATTCCTCCTTCATCTTCTTCAGAGCTCTCTCAAGACCCAGTTCCTACAAAAGAGTTAAGCTTATATTTCAACAGAATAATAATCTCTAATCATGGATGCGCCTACATGTTAAGGTTGATGCTTAGTTAGACCATTTCTTTGTCAGAAAAACAAGAGCCGAAAATATTTCCTTCCAACAGTGTCTCTAAAAGTGTAAAGTACAATTATAAAAATTACTTATTTCGAAGTCTATTTAAAAAATTGGAAAATATTATATACATATAGTGGTACTAGTATCTTGGACTTACACGAAACAATTTTTTCGGACAAGAAATAAAGAAAAATAATTAATCAGTTCCCATAAATAAAATTCTATTTTTATTCTATTATACGCTTATATAGTATAACTGAATAAAATAATTTCAAATTGCTTAACACTACAATGCATAAATATCCATGTGTGGGTCACGGCTAGAATAGCCCCACTGTAGCCCATGCATGTCATAAAAGGTGATTACAATGGGTACCCAGAGCAAGGGGTTTAACAGGATGGGGTAAAATCAGATTTCTCTCTTTGGGTGCCTCATGTCTTTGTGGCTGCAAGGTAGACAAAAAGAAGCTGCGTTTTTAACCTTTATCATAACTCGTCGGTTTAAGACTTCATGGATGGACTCGGTCTAAATGTTGCTGTCGACCAAGTGGGATAAGAAACAACAACAACATGCATAAATACAATAACAGTTGGATGAAATACATATATATAATTTACCAAGAGTAATTTTATTTTACCGTGCCCATTTAATTTCTGTCTTTTTTCAAAATTTGGCTGAGGATCAACAGGCTTGACGAAAAATCTGTCAAAAAAATTAGCTGTCTTTATCTTTTCTGAAACATTACAATGTCTAATCATTCCGGACAGTGCTAAAGGCTTTTAGAGTTCAACTTCTTTGCAAACATTCTTGATATACATCCATAGGGGATCCATGAGGAGAATTTTACGTATGCGAATTGCATTGCAAACAAAGGTCGTATACCAAACAAAATTGTCGAATACAAAACAGAATCATGTTGAACTTGTTCTAAAGGGGACGTAAGTATACTGAAGTAACATTATATGTATATAAATGAGCTACTGCACTAAACAGCAGTACAACAACCTAGTGATATTCTGAGACTACTAATAATAACTGTTGTAATTTCAAAATACTGTTAAATTTAAAAGATAGATATGCTGCAATAGTCATGTTACCTGAAGTTGTATGTTAATTCTATTATTAAGCATCTATACAATTAATAATATTAAAATTTATTGCATGCATATTACAAAATTTGTTTTTGTCTTGTATTCGGAATCCCTTTAAGCCGTATTCAAAGACCAACTTCTATATGCTCCATCACAACAGAAGCTGCTTCCTTCCCCTTCAATCGGTACGAAACTCGTGGAATTGGCCAGCCAAAAGGGATAAGAAACAACAACAACATTATTATGCATACATACAATTAATCATATTAAAATTTATTGCATGCATATTACAAGATTATTTTGTCTTGCATTCCCTAGGATTCAAGGACCAAAAATTCCAGAGCTGTTTGGAGATTTTACTATCCAGAGCTTTACTTATAATTTCTTAAATAACAAGTGATTACAATTCAACATACTAATTGTAGTTAAATATTAGTAATTAAATGTTGTTAAACTATGTATTCATGCAAAATTTCAAATTCGTTTAACAAAATTTAAAAAAAATCGTGTCCAGCGTTCTCTTAAATAGTATGGTTATTTGAAAAACGCTATCAATATCGTGAAATTCAGTAAAAAAAAAAGCTTGTATTTGTAAAATCATCAAAAAAATTGTCAACTCCCATCCTATATGTTTTACAAATGATTGATAACAATTGGTAGATATGCCATATACACTGAAGTGACAAAAGTCATGGGATAGCAATATGCAAATTTTCAGATGGCAGTAGCATCGCGTAGAACAGGTATAAATGCGCAGTGCTTTCGCAGAGCTTTCATTTCTGTTCAAGTTATTCATGTGAAGAGGTTTTGACGTGATGATGACCGCACGACGGGAATTAACAGACTTTGAACGCGGAATGTTAGTTGGAGCTAGATGCATGGGTCATGCCATTTCGGAAATCGGAAATCGTTAGGGAATTCAACATTCCCAGTTCCACTGTGTCAAGAGTGTGCCGAGAGTATGAAATTTCAGGCATAACATCCCACCATGGACAGCGCAGTGGTCGACCGCCTGCACTTAACGACCGAGACCGGCGACGTCTGCAAAGAGTCGTAAATTCTAACAGACAAGCAACACTGCGTCAAATAACCGCAGAAATCAATGTGGGACGTACAAGGGACTTGTCTGTTAGAACTGTGTGGAGAAATTTGGCTTTCTTGGGCTACTCCAGCAGAAGACCGACTCGAGTGCCTTTACTGACAGAACGACATCGCTTGCAGCGACTCTCGTGGACACGTGAGCATATCGGTTGGTCCCTAGAAGAATGGAAAACCGTGGCCTGGTCCGATGAGTCACGATTTCAGTTGGTAAGAGATGATGGTAGAGTTCGAGTGTGGCGCAGACCCCACGAAGCCATGGACCCAAACTGTCAGCAAGGCACTGTTCAAGCTGGTGGTGGCTCCGTAATGGTGTGGGCTGTTTTTTCATGGCATGGACTTGGTCCTCTGGCGCGACTGGGCCGAACATTGACTGGAAATGCTTATGTTCAGCTACTTGGAGATCACTTGCAGCCATTCATGGACTTCATGTACCCAAACAGCGATGGGATTTTTATGGATGTTAATGCGTCATGTCACCGGGCCACAACTGTTCGCGATTGGTTTGAAGAACATTCTGGACAATTCCAACGAATGATCTGGCCACCTAGATCGCCCGACATGAATTCCATTGAGCATTTATGGGACATCATCGAGAGGTCTGTTCGTGCCCAAAATCCTGCACCATCAACGCTTTCACAATTATGGACGTCTATCGAAACAGCATGGCTCAATATTCGTGCAGAAGACTTCCAGCGACTTGTTGAGTCCATGCCACGTCGAGTTGCTGCACTTCGCCGGGCGAAAAGAGGGCCGACACGATATTTTTGTCTTCACGACTTTTGTCACTTCAGTGTATATTAATTAAATATAAAGATTTATTTTTCCGTTAAAAATATAACGAAAAAGGTGATAATTACCCTGGTTGCTTTTGAACTGATTGGAGCTATGTCGTCCGTGAACTCGTGGACTTTGAGTTCGATGATGTCTTTGAATGTGGTGGAGGTGTCTGGAATTATTTTACGCCCTACAATTTCGGACACCATTTTCCAGTGGCGTAATTTCATGCCAGGATTGCAGAGGACGATCATGGCCGGAAGGAAACGCTGAAATGACAGTAAAAACAATAACCTTTATTGGTAAATACGTGATGAATATTTTAAATCAATGAATTTTCATACTATAGCAAAATTCCCTTTGTTAACATTACATTAAAAAATTTTTAGTAGCCTGAAAACAGATTCGATCAGTATTTGATTATATGTATTTGAAAAGTAAAGGAAATAATAATTACGTTAATCTTAGAAAATCGGAAGAATTTCTCTAAAAAAAAGCGATACCTAGCTGTAATGTCTTCCTCTTATTATATTATTTTATTGGACCAATTTTTTAACTTGCTTTACTGCGTTACATAATTAATCCTTTTCGAAAGAATCAATCTGAAAATCGACTATTAACAGACAAGTGTATTAGATGCTGTACTGCACAATAAAATTTAAATCACGTCAATTTCAGAAAAATTTCACCAAAATTCTCAACATGGCTATTAAAGTCGGTTGTTGTTCCTGTATGACATAGAAATTCGAAAACAACGAAATTATATGAAAGTGTACAGAAAGAAAGCACAGTGTATGAAATCTCATAATATCATGAAATCTAGGTAAATATAATTACATCTCTGTTCCTCCTGTCATGTCACTAAATATGTAATATACATACATAATGGTATGTATGTACATATCCATTCTCCTAATGGATATGGACATGCATATCCATTACGATCAGGACAGTTTACGATCTGTACGATGCAGTATGATCTACTGGACTTGGTTTAGGATTCTAAATCAAGGGAATAAGCATCAACAACAACAACATACATACTTGTAGTTTGAAACAGCCAATTGCTACTATAATTTTCAAATAAATAAAACAAAGGAATCCAGATTCAATAGCTTACCGTAAATTTTGTGATCCTTTTTATGACATTGTCAACTATTTCAAATGGCGGAACAGTTTCTTCTTTCACTGTGTTCCGCTTTGATTCCTTGAGCTTCTCTTTCAATAACTTCTGAAGGTCCTTCTTTATCTTGAAGGCCTCGATTTTGTACTCGGTGACCTTTGTTTCGATTGAGGCAGCATCCAACTCGAAGAAAGCCCCATCCATCCATCTGAAACAGATTCATCTGTCTTTACAAGAAAGTGACAATATTGACATAAATTCAAATATCATATCACAAATTCTGTCAATAATATTTTTCTTTTCTCCACACTTCACCCCCATACCTAGATATATGTAGTCACCAATTAAAAAGGTGAAGGCGAATCATTGGTGGGGACAGATGTGTGTAGACTATCAACAGGAACTTGATTACCAACGAACAACACCACATGAACAGACTTCCAAAGAGTGTTGAAGGAGGACAATGCCTTTCAGGAAATCGTTTTTAGTGGTAACTGATATATATTGTTAAGGTCTACTGTCAAAAATATTGATCAGGGGTCTCCAAACTACGGCCCGCGGGTCAAATCTGGCCCGCCAGTGTCATCCATCCGGCCCGAGACAACGAATAGCTTATTGTTGCTGTAATAAGTTGGATAAAAAAACACAGAATGATAATAACTCGGTTTTATTTACCTGCTGGGTAAAGCTTAATGACAAGCATAAAACGCAGAAAATTTAACTAAAGCATAACAACTAACAAATAATTTAAATGAATCCCACTAACATTATAAGCTAGTGAACATCCCGCGGTTACCCTCGGTAGTTATGTTGGGGTAAAGAGTATCGCATATGTATGTATATAGATGTTTGGAATGTATATATCCTGAATCAAACGTGTGATTTTTATCCTGAAAATCCCTCAGGAACGGAATTAACGCGAATGAAACCGCAGGGCATCCACTAGTCGTCAAGTGTCACGGTCGTATCGATACACACAATTGTAGTTGTAGTAATTGAACCAGCAAATTTATCAAGCGTATGCTCTCCCAGAGCGCGTACTCGACGACTAGAATAAACAGTATGGTTCTAAGGCTGGAAAGTTTGGAGACCCCTGGTCTATATTGTCAAGGTCTATTATCAGAAATTCTGATGGTCTATATTGTAAACGCCTACTGCCAGGAATACTGATGCTCTATATTGTCAAAGACTATTGTCAGAAATATTAATGGTCTATATTGTAAACGTCTACTATCAAAAATACAAATGGTCTATATTGTCAAAGTCTACAATCAGAAATACTGATGGTCTATATTGTCAAAGTCTACTGTCAGCAATACTAATGATCTACATTGTCAAAATCTATTATCAGAAATACTAATTATGTATATCGTCAACGTCTTTAACTACCCAATACCAAAATCATTTCCATAAAATAAGCAGGTTGTAAAAACTACCGTACTTCTCTTGAAATGCTGTTGACGATAATCTTGTTCATTAAAATTTGGAAGCAGACCATGTTTATTTTCCTAGATAAATCAGAAGGAAATCTCATCTTACTTTTTCTTTTCTTTTAGCAAACATCCTCCATTTTTCAATAACCGCAGTAATATTCTTATGTTTTCGCTAATGACTTTTTTTTTTGTCATTTAGAGTTATTATTATTTAACAGTTTATCATAAGAACAGGAAAAGTTGTGGCTAAGTTTACCCGAAAGCGGATTAATATTTTTGTAACCCAAATAAAAATATTGTACTTATTTTCAAAATCAGATTATTCACATAAATAAAAAAAGTACTATTGATTATAAAAAGTGTTGACATACATCTTTATATATGTAATTTTGTACGTGTGTTTGTCACTGAACTCCTCCTAAACGGTAAGGCCGATTTTGATGAAATTTTTTGTGCGTGTTTGAGTGGGACCCTGGATGGTTTAGATTCACAATTGGACCCAGTAGGCGGCACTGCAATCAATATATCATTACATATACAATTCTTCTGTACGTGTGTTTGTCATTGAACTCCTCCTAACTGGCTGGACCGATTTTGGTGAAATTGTGTGTGTATGTGTTTGAGTAGGTCCCCGGATGGTTTAGATTCCCAACTGGACCCGTTAGGTGGCGCTGCAATCAGGTTCTTCTGTACATGCTTTTGTCACTGAACTCCTTCTAAACCTCTTGATAGATTTTGATGAAATTTTTAGTGTGTATTTGAGTGGATCCTTGGATAGTTTAGATTTACAATTGAACCCGGTAGGTGGCACTGCGATTATATTTCAGGATTTTTTTAGGGCATTTCAACGTCTTTCCGACCCTCTAGTTGGATATAAAACCGCAAACTTGGCTATTTTAATTAGTTGCTAGAAATATTAGGTTGGGGAAAAAGAAATCCATTATTTTTTCGATAGATGGCTGTAGTGATCGATATCACGTAAAGTATCAATTAAACAATTTCAGATTTATGCTCGTTAGAAAGGTGGCACTTCGTACTAAAATAATTCTTTTTCTGTTTTTTGTTTGGTCCATTCAGTTGGGAGTTACAGGGTGTTAAAATGGAAGTGAACAAAGAGAAAATTCGGTACATTTTACAGTTTTTCTTTGACAAAGGCGAAAATGCAAGCCAGGCGGCTAAAATTGTGAATGGTGTTTATGGTTCCGATACTGCAACAGCCAATTATGTGCAATTTTGGTTTCGTAGATTCCGTTCAGGAATTTTTGATGTTAAAGATGCACCTCGCACAGGTAGGCCGGTCGTCGAAAATGTCGATAAAATCGGAGAAATGATCGAAGTTGACCGGCATGTTAGCAGTTGTAACATCGCCCAGGAGCTAAAAATCGACCATAAAACAGTTTTAAACCATTTACACAAAGCTGGATTCAAAAAGAAGCTCGATGTTTGGGTGCCACTCCAATTAACAGAAAAAAACATGATGGATCGAATTTCCATCTGCGAAGCCTTGGCCAAACGGAATGAGATAGACCCATTTCTTAAACGGATGGTGACTGGAGATGAGAAATGGATCACATACGATAACCCTGTGCGAAAACGATCGTGGTCAAAGAGCGGTGAAGCACCTCAAACGGTGGCCAAACCAGGACTAACGGCCAGGAAGGTTCTGTTATGCATTTGGTGGGACTGGAAGAAGATTATTTATTATGAGTTGCTTCCATATGGCCAAACGCTAAATTCTGATCTCTACTGTCAACAACTGGACCGTTTGAAGATAGCGATTGACCAGAAACGGCCAGAATTGGCCAACAGGAGAGGTGTCGTGTTCCACCAGGACAACGCTAGGCCACACACATCTACAGTGACTCGCCAGAAACTTCGGGAGCTTGGTTGGGAAGTTTCAATGCATCCGCCATACAGTCCGGACTTGGCACCAAGCGATTATCATCTTTTTCTTGCATTGCAAAATTTCTTTAATGATAAAAAATTGGCATCTAGGGAGGTTTGTGAAAATCGACTACTAGAGTTTTTTGCAAATAGAGACCAGGACTTCTATGAGAGAGGCATTATGAAGTTACCTTTAAAATGGCAACAAATCATACAACAAAACGGTGCATATTTGACCCAAATCGGACAATCCGAAGCATGTTAAATAAAGTCCTGAAGTTCATATAAAAATAATGGATTTCTTTTTCCCCAACCTACACTGAAGTGACAAAAGTCATGGGATACCTCTTAATATCGTGTCGGCCCTCCTTTCTCCCGCCGAAGTGCAGCAACTCGACGTGGCATGGACTCAACAAGTCGTTGGAAGTCTTCTGCAGGAATATTGAGCCATGCTGTCTCGATAGACGTCCATAATTGTGAAAGCGTTGATGGTGCAGGATTTTGGGCACGAACAGACCTCTCGATGATGTCCCATAAATGCTCGATGGGATTCATGTCGGGCGATCTAGGTGGCCAGATCATTCGTTGGAATTGTCCAGAATGTTCTTCAAACCAATCGCGAACAGTTGTGGCCCGGTGACATGGCGCATTGTCATCCATAAAAATCCCATCGTTGTTTGGGTACATGAAGTCCATGAATGGCTGCAAGTGATCTCCAAGTAGCTGAACATAAGCATTTCCAGTCAATGTTCGGTCCAGTCGCACCAGAGGACCAAGTCCATGCCATGAAAAAACAGCCCACACCATTACGGAGCCCCCACCAGCTTGAAAAGTGCCTTGCTGACAGTTTGGGTCCATGACTTCGTGGGGTCCATCAGCTCTTACTAACTGAAATCGTGACTCATCGGACCAGGCCACGGTTTTCCATTCATCTAGGGACCAACCGATATGCTCACGTGCCCACGAGAGTCGCTGCAAGCGATGTCGTTCTGTCGGTAAAGGCACTCGAGTCGGTCTTCTGCTGGAATAGCCCAAGAAAGCCAAATTTCTCCGCACAGTTCTAACAGACAAGTCCCTTGTACGTGCCACATTGATTTCTGCGGTTATTTGACGCAGTGTTGCTTGTCTGTTAGAATTTACGACTCTTTGCAGACGTCGCCGGTCTCGGTCGTTAAGTGCAGGCGGTCGACCACTGCGCTGTCCATGGTGGGATGTTATGCCTGAAATTTCATACTCTCGGCACACTCTTGACACAGTGGATCTGGGAATGTTGAATTCCCTAACGATTTCGAAATGGCATGACCCATGCGTCTAGCTCAACTAACATTCCGCGTTCAAAGTCTGTTAATTCCCGTCGTGTGGTCATCATCACGTCAAAACCTCTGCACATGAATAACTTGAACAGAAATGAAAGCTCTGCGAAAGCACTGCGCATTTATACCTGTTCTACGCGATACTACTGCCATCTGAAAATTTGCATATTGCTATCCCATGACTTTTGTCACTTCAGTGTATATAAAACATTTTTCAATGATGCTGGGCAAGTGATAGCAAAATAAGTTTATCACTATAGAAGGAAAGGAGTGGCATACTCTTTCTCGGCTTCATCCCAATCTATGTACAGTTGATAGAGATGTACGAAAGGTCCAATTGCATTGAGTACGGCGTCCACCTCAGGATAGGCACTTGGAGCTTGCTTTGCCAAAGCTTCTTCCTATTGAAACGGAAAAGAAAATTGCCAATTTTCCAATTTTCACAATGACTCTATTTCCAAAATTAAAAAAAAAACTTAGAACTCAGAAATTGAAAGTATTCGACAATTCAGTATTCATTTACTTAATCTACATTGCACTCACAAAGACATCGAAGTTATCCTTCCAGGATAAAAAGAATACGAAAGATCTTGTGGAATGTTAAATATGTGCACTCGTCAATTATGCAAAATAAACCAACTTCTTTAAAAGTTGCTTTTAATAAATCGAAATATTTTTTTTGTTTTAAATTAAAGAAAATTCATAAATCTTATAAGATTTCGAATGATGCTGGTAGATACGAGATGAATTTTCAGTAAATTTTTGCTTAATCTAAATGGATTAAAATAAAAATTTCAATTAAAAAATTTAATATAGAGGAGGTAAAATAGAAGGGTCGTGCTTCTAGAAAACTAGCTAGCTTCAAGTATTTCTTCATTCTCAATAAATAACTTTTAGATAGCGCCATTATAGCTATACGGGGTCAACGAGGTAGGGACTTTCTTTTCAATATTTTGTTGAAATCAGTGAATATGACAGTTTCATCTCACTTTTTGGTTGATTCTAAAAGTGTTTCCTATTTTATTACCCTATGAAACCTAAGGCGAGTGGCTAAATAATTATTACACTGCATTCGTTCGCCTGTCATATTACATTCTCCTGTTTGATAAAATAGTAAAACTGAATAAACAGCTAGTATGTAAAAAAAAAAAAAAATCATTGTATTTTTCATTTTTATTGTTTTTAATGGAAATTTAATGGTCAGTAATAAATTTTATAATGAAACTCCGTTTTCACCTAAAAAAAAAAAGGTTTTCAATTCGAAAAAGTGCCCACCCTCAAACAATATTATGAGTAGAAAACTACTATTTTTTTTTAGAACTACTATTTTTTATAAGTTTTAACGGTGAGTTTATACTTCGTAATATTTAATTGTCGAGGTAATGTAATTGATACTATCTAAAAAATGGTTAAGCAATAAAAATTAATTCAACAGAGTACAGCAAGATAGATAAAATGAACTCTATAAAGTATTAAAAATACAGAAAAGATACTTCGTTAATCCATGCTATGGCGGTCTCCGCGGCTTTGACCCTCTTGCGCAAGTGCAGGGCCTCCTTTCTGTACTCTTGGATCATAGAGATATCTCCCAGGGACTCCAGGTCAGCGGCGTGTTCGGCCAGGTTCAGCAAGTCCACCCGCACTTTGCGTATGACTCCGGCCAGCTGCTCTTCGAAACGGACTTTCGCTTCTTCCAACAGCTGAGAGTAATACGGAAGCATATTTGCTTATACAGATAATATTAATGATAGACCTGCTAAGTATATTACCATAGCCAATAATCACTATTTCCAATCAATCATTTGTTAGTGTTTTCTTTCTTGCCAGCAAAATTTTTTGGTATCACTTTTACTTAAGAAGGCAATGTTTCTTTCTACCTCCGATAGTGCTGATACGTGACTGTGAGCGTATACAACTCGAATCTTGGCGCTGCACTACTGCGCCGCTCTCTCACTTTTCTTTTCTCCACACGCCACCTTCGTACGTAGGTCTCTGCAGCCCCCTACCAGTTAGAAAGGTGATGGTGGAACATTAGTGGGCTTCGTACACACCACGAACAGTCCACCGACGGGTGAAAAGGGAGAGTAGTGCCTTCTGTGAGGAGTTTTAAAGATAACTGCCTCCCATTTGAGTTTCATATGGGAGGAAACATGGAAAACTCCCACCAGGCAGTCTGACTATCAATGCGAGACACATTATCCCAATCGCTATCGTCTCATCGTTTCTGAAAGCAAGTGACTATAAACATGCCGACAGTGGATTCAAACCTCAGTCCTTTTGCACGCTAGCTGTGAAAGTTTCCACTGAGCCCCGAGACTACTACATCACTGTGCCTAGAGCTGAGTTGCCCCTATACAATTTGGGAATGATGTGGGTGAAAAGTCAGACTGGACTCTGTGACGCTATACTGTCATATGAGCCTGGGACCTACAGTTTAAAGTGGATTCCAGACTACTACAAGCATCCATGGCACCGCCGGGACTCGAACCAGAAACCTGTAGCACCGAACGCAATTCTAACGCTATTACTACTACACCACATCACATCACTGTGCCCAAAGCTGAGTTGCCCATTTACAGTTTGGGAAGTATGTGGGTGAGAAGTCTGATTGGGCTCTGTGACGCTCGACAGTCATACGAGACCAGGACATACGGCTTAAAGTGGATTCGAACCACTACAAACATCCAGGGCATCGCCGGGACTTGAACTCGAAACCTGTGGAATCGAGCGCCAGAGCGCTAGCCACTCGGCCATCAAGCCCTAACATATCACTTTAAAATTTGTCTTTGAAGAGTCCTAAACATCAATTGGAATTGAGCTACAGACCCGTTAACATGACCGCCATGATCGATTCTTCCCCAAGGGCTAGGTGTGCAGTGCATTTGTTTCCTACAAGTAATAGAGCAACAACCCTTCGCCGTATAATCAGCTGCATTTATGGTTGTAATTGTTTTTATCCATGATAATGCATGTCCTGCCAACTAAACAGCTTCTTACACAATTTTAGTGCTCTATCACATAGAGTGTGTCTATCATTGAGACTTTCAGATTTTTCGAGAGTGACGAGAAGTATGGGAAAACAGCGTTTCCGCAACAAAGAGTTTAAAGACATCTGGCACACCTATCTCAAAGTGCTGGTGGTAACTTATTATGGAAAATCTAATTCCATAACCGTCTACTGGCAATCTCAATGTTCACAGTGATTGTACTTGACTCCTGGTTATAAAAGTATAGTAGCATTTTTTTTTCTCACGAGAAGATTTTTGACATTTCATCCCAGGAGGGAGGAATGTATGCTATTTGACAAGTACATTACAACCCATCATTGAAATTGGACAGCAGACAAGCAATATTGTGGGTAGTTATATTACATGCAATTAGTGTTTTGTACTAATGAGGACAACCTGTCACTCAAACATGATGGCAGATATTCGGTGTCATGAATAATGAGGCTCATGTCTGTGCGATCTTGGCAGGTTGAAACAACTACAGATTGAATATGACATACTAAGAGTTGTTGAATCGTGATTGGTGATAGATCATGGACCGAGAAATGTCTACTCCAATGAGAAGTGAGGGAAGCTGACCCCCTCCCCCGACACATTTTCTTAAAGGGAAGTTTTCGGGTGAAGAAAAAGGAGAGTTCTGCGACGAGTCGACCAGAAGTGTTTTTTTTTCTCTGAAGTACCTGAATAGGCCAGAACCTGAAAATGGGTTAAATGAACCTGAAAGTGGCCCTCTTCTTGAAGCCCTTTATAAGTCTAGAATAAGCCAAGACGTTACACTATTTTATTATTCCCGCTTGTCATTATATAATGTTCCATTAATAACTGATAAAATAGCCCTCGTATTAACAGAAATAAAAATGTATACTAAAATAATATTTATTTACTATTATAAATTAAAAGTCATACCAAAAATATTTATTATTAACAATAGCGCATCGTATAAAGAAACTAGCATTTTTAAAATGACCATAAAGTATAAACAGGAATTAAACCATATTTAAATCACAATAAAGATAATTAATAACAAAATTCTAATAATGAGAAATGGTATTTTACCTGGAAACATTCTTTGAAAACAGGTTTCATTCTTTTGGGCCACATGAGGAGTTCTGAGTTAATTGTCAGTTCTTCTGGTCCTAATGTTGTGAGGTTCATCAAAACGATTGTCTTAGATAACGCATCCTAATAATAACATTAGAAAATTATCAATGAGTTAAACTGGTATGAAATTTTTTCGTAAACATGTGAATTGTTGATTAATTTCAATAATTTAATATATAAATTTGAAAATCTATTTATGGGCCTTTAATACAAATTCACAGTTTTCAATCGGGAACTTCCAATTTTGGCATGCACATAAGCTATGGCCAACGCTTTAAAACTTGGAGATTCTCTCTTTTCCCCTTGATTTTCTCCTCTTAATTCTCTCCTTATTAATTAAATGGAAACTTTACTTTTATTGCCACCAGATGGGGCCAGTTAAGTTACAGTGAAAAATAAGACATAAAATTTGCAAAATTAATTTTGAATCTATTTCCGAACTAACATTGTTATATTCTTAAAAATAAATGTTAACAGCTTAAATGTGGAAAAAAAAAATTGGAATTATTGCTTCATGTAAAAAGAGTTAAAGTCTCAAACCTTTGATTCTGCTTTCTTAATAATATTTACCAAAATTAAAAGATTTTATTTTCTGTAACTAGGCAAATGCAGTTACTAATTACTTTATAATTTTGAAAATATCGTTTTTATTTTTAAAGATATTTTAAAATTACGTGAATTATAAGCTGTAAAATACGATTTTTTTTAAGGGGTACATACAAAATAGTCACTACGACAAAATCTCAGCGATATAGTATGATGTTAATAATAGATTTGAAGTGAATTTATAATGTAAAGGGAATCTTTTATATATCTAATTGGAATAATTATTTAATTACATTTAGCTTACGTATTACACTGAAGTGACAAAAGTCATGGGATACCTCTTAATATCGTGTCGGCCCTCCTTTCGCGCGGCGAAGTGCAGCAACTCGACGTGGCATGGACTCAACAAGTCGTTGGAAGTCTCCTGCAGGAATATTGAGCCATGCTGTCTCGATAGACGTCCATAATTGTGAAAGCGTTGATGGTGCAGGATTTTGGGCACGAACAGACCTCTCGATGATGTCCCATAAATGCTCGATGGGATTCATGTCGGGCGATCTAGGTGGACAGATCCTTCGTTGGAATTGTCCAGAATGTTCTTCAAACCAATCGCGAACAGTTGTGGCCCGGTGACATGGCGCATTGTCATCCATAAAAATCCCATCGTTGTTTGGGTACATGAAGTCCATGAATGGCTGCAAGTGATCTCCAAGTAGCTGAACATAAGCATTTCCAGTCAATGTTCGGTCCAGTCGCACCAGAGGACCAAGTCCATGCCATGAAAAAACAGCCCACACCATTACGGAGCCACCACCAGCTTGAACAGTGCCTTGCTGACAGTTTGGATCCATGCCTCGTGGGGTCTGCGCCACACTCGAACCCTACCATCAGCTCTTACCAACTGAAATCGTGACTCATCGGAGAAGGCCACGGTTTTCCATTCATCTAGGGACCAACCGATATGCTCACGTGCCCACGAGAGTCGCCGCAAGCGATGTCGTTCTGTCAGTAAGGGCACTCGAGTCGGTCTTCTGCTGGAATAGCCCAAGAAAGCCAAATTTCTCCGCACAGTTCTAACAGACAAGTCCCTTGTATGTCCCACATTGATTTCTGCTGTTATTTGACGCAGTGTTGCTTGTCTGTTAGAATTTACGACTCTTTGCAGATGTCGCAGGCGGTCGTTAAGTGCAGGCGGTCGACCACTGCGCTGTCCATGGTGGGATGTTATGCCTGAAATTTCATACTCGGCATTCATACTCGGCACACTCTTCACACAGTGGATCTGGGAATGTTGAATTCCCTAACAATTTCCGAAATGGCATGACCCATGCGTCTAGCTCCAACTAACATTCCGCGTTCAAAGTCTGTTAATTTCCGTCGTGCGGTCATCATCACGTCAAAACCTCTTCACATGAATAACTTGAACAGAAATGAAAGCTCTGCGAAAGCACTGCGAAAGCACTGCGCATTTATACCTGTTCTACGCGATGCTACTGCCATCTGAAAATTTGCATATTGCTATCCCATGACTTTTGTCACTTCAGTGTATAACAACCAAAGCAGTTTTTATGGTTTACTGTATTCAATACCTTTGGTTAAGACAGTACTTAGTTCTGTCTTAACCAAAGGTATTGAATACAGTACTATACTAATACTAATTTTGTACCCAAGTACTTGGAAAAATATATTTATGTAAATGCTGTTGAAATTTCGCAAAGTAATGTAAATGAATATTTACGTAGCCTCTATTAATTAAAGGTTTAGAGTTTCAAAGATGCCGATTGTTATAGATTTTCCGTAGTTGCTAAAGAAAATAACAAACATTTTAGATTGAACATGGAGAAAACTAATATGATATAAGGAAACTTTTCACTGAAAACCATTTTTTGTTTTCTATAAATTTGCTCCATCAATTTAGAAAAAAATGGCACCAGCTTTCATGAAATAAAAATATTTTTTTTTAATAACTGAGAAACTAATATCCAATCTTATTTAATCATGTACACAAATAAATATGTTATCACTATTATATTTATTTTTTGTTATGAAACAGAACTATGGTTTGCGAGGCCTTTATTTAAATAAAAGTACCGCCGTCTAGTAGGTTTGGTTTATCGTTCTACGGTCATTTTATGCACACTTTCGGCTAAATAGACCGGGGCCTACAGGAACGTGGATTCCGAACCACTCACAAACATCCATGCCACCGCCACGATTGGAACTGAAGCCTGTGGTATCAAAAGCCAGAGCGCTAGCCAACTGGTCTTTTATTACAGATAGAAATATAAAATTCTACAGATAGAAATGTTACAAGAAGTTCGAAGTAATATTTTGAATATAAATATTTGCGTCAATGTATTTTGCATCAGTTTCTATAACCTAAGTACTTGGGTGAGTTGTCCAGCTATTATCCGTTTGACTCAAATTCTTATACCTTTCTACAAATAAAATAGTAACTTGTATTTGAAGATGAATACCTTGACCCTGTCCAGTAAATCCTGAAATTCACTAGCAAGAAGCCTTTCATAATATTCATTCAAGACGACCATTTCTTTGGCGGTTTCTGGGTCAGTTAGGAGGGTTGTTTTCATCGTCGAGAATTCCGAACATAATCTGCAAAGGAGAAAAGCAATTATCTTTAAAAAATGGAGTTTAAATAAGCATATTCCACCGAATTTATGGCATACAAGCATACGCCATATTATTCGGTGGCAATTGGTGATCATCATGCTCGTGGCCAAGTGACGGCATGCGCAGCTAGGACATAAGAGGGCTCAGGTTCATATCTCCCTGAAAGGATTCAGGAAGCAGAGAATGACCTCATATCTCTCATCATCAGATACCCATACAGGATGCATGGGTTTTCGTGATACCAAATTACAGGTCATGACAAGTGATAACTCCTGCAACTAGCGTTGATGAAGGCTCAAGTTCGAATATGCTGCAGGTATCCGTGACAATTAACCACAGTCATAAACTAGGAGTCTCTATGGCAATTGTGGCATTCTGTGTCTCGCATCGATAATCAGAGTTATCTCTCAATACAACACGTAAATGTGAGGCAGTTATTTTTAAAAGATCCTCGCGGAGAACAAATACCCCAGGTTATATCTAAAATCATGGGTCTGATGGCCGAGTGGCTAGCGCTCTGGCGCTTGATTCCACAGGTTCGAGTACCGGTGGTGCCATGGATGTTTGTACGGTTTCGGAATCCACTTTAAGCCGTAGGTCCCTGTCTAATAAGATCGCAGAGCGTTGTGGGTTTAGTGTTACTCGCGTTCCGTAGCATATTTTCAAGCTGCAAATGCCCCTTGAGTAGCTCTAAATGAGTAACAGTGGTGCAGCCATTGCTTATGGCATAAAAGTAACTGTCTTGTATTGCCTGCATTAGAAAAAAAATCTAAAAGTCACTCTGTCCTGACAACGGCAGTTGTGACATGCACAAAACATGAGGTCCAGGATCAATTTTCAATAAATTTTTTTAGTCGTTCGTTCGATTTTTAGTCGATTTTCGTTCCAATAATAGGTTTTAAAGCTTCTTTTTTGGGGTCGAAACAAGCCCCCAATTCTCCGGAAAGGCCTGTCTCCACCTTCGTACTGCAACCACCCAATAGCCAATCCAGAGGTGCAAAACTATCCTACTACACCCCAACTTTGGAAACGTGCCGAGAGGATTGATAAAAGACACAAAACCCATTGCTCAACCCTTTGCCATCCCTCCCTGCGAAGAGGTCTCCCGCATCAAGTCGTGATGACAAGTTCCAAAGAGGTTTTAATGTATTCCTCCAGAGACAACAAGTATGCTACACAGAGCAATGAAATACCCACCAAAGTGAGCGTACCCAGGTGGGAAAAGGGGTCAAAACACAGCTCGCGAGGGCAAACCAATAAAAAAATAGGTCTGCCCACAAATAATAAGGTACTCTCGTAATATGCGCGTAATTTAAAGCGTTATCCACCAAGGGACACTTCAGACCTTCTTGGACAAATAAACTGAGTAAAATACTGAAATTACCAGAAAATATAGTTTAATAACTGAGTAGAGTGCGAGGACTTGGTTGGTTTGCCGCTCTACGGTCATTTTGTGCACACGAAGGCTAAACAGACTAGAACCTACAGTTTAAAGTGGATTCCGAATCACTCACAAACTTCCATACCACCGCCAGGATTTGAGCCTGAAGCCTGGGGTGCAAAGGCCAAAGCGCTAGCCACCTGGCCGCCTAATGCTTCATGGAATCGTTAAGTATTGATAACATGGATTTTCTTGCATTTTTAAGTTTAGTTTGATTTGTCGCTCTAAGGTCATTTTATGTACACTTTGGACTCATTAGACAGGAACTTACAGTTTAACGAGCGCTAGCCATTTGGTCATCAGGTCGCAGGGCACAGATAAAAATTTTGAAAACCCCTAAATATGTGTTAAAACAGTCTCACCCTTGCTTCAAGTCACTAAGCATGCGAGAGGCTGCGGTTCTCAGCTGATCGATGAGATTATCGTGCAGGGCTATCAGTTGAGTCTTCAGGAAACTGAGATCGATGCAGATGAGGGGAAGCTCCTTCTTGTTGCTCAGGTTGTTAACTTCCGCTTTTTTCTCCAGATAGAACTTCAAGTGCTGCACAGGAAAATATTAACATTTAAACAAAGATAAAATGACAGGCAAACAAATTAACTGTAAATACTCGTAAATCACCTTTACAGTCTTAAAATCTATTTAAGAGTTATAAGGAAAACAAATGCAAATCAGAAAAGACCAATTTAAAAAAAAAGAAAGTAAATTAATGTTTTTATGTAATAATAATAAGTATGTTGTTGTTGTTACTAATCACCCTGGTGAGGAAAGCCTACACAAAGTCCAAGAGACCCAGTCGCAGGCGACTGGTCCATGGCTAAGAGTAATATGCAGCTCTACTGAAGACTGACTAAACCTCAAGACAACGCTCTACGACCCTATTAGACCGGAACCTACGGTTTAAAGTGGATTCCGAACCCCTACAAACATCCATAGCATAATATATTAAGCTATTCAATGGAAATTAATGGCTATCATTCAAACTAGTTTTATTTTCAATTTTTTCAATAGTTCTAAATTTGCTAAAAATTCCTAACTGCCTGCCGCTGCAGCCCATGGGGGGAGGGGGGCGTTTCTCTACTGGCAGATTTCGAGAAAGGAAATGGTTTCTCTTTAAAGGGTAGGATTATCAGCTCGACGCTCTATAATCATATAAGACAAAGACGTACGATTTAAAGTGGATTTCCAACCACTACAAACATCTATGGCACCGTCAAGGCTCAACATCGAGTGCCAGATAATTAGTTACTCGGAAATCCTGCCCCCTGCTAAAGTTATTTATTAGAAAAATACTGTAAGAAAATTTTCTTTTTAGAGGGCCACCTGCATGTGAAGCATTTAAAAATTCTCTAATTTGTCGACAATTTTGCAAAAGAGGAGCACTTTATTTCATATTTTCTTCAAAATCTTCTTATCAATTTTGCATTTGTGTTTTATGTGAGAAAATCCTCGCACAAATATGTTAATAACAATGAAGCCCCAAAAGCATACATTATTCTATCACTCTTCTTCATTGGCGCAACAGTCCTATGATGGATCAAGGTCGTCTGCCTACTGAAGATTTCGAGACAGGAGATGTCTTCTTTTTACAGGATAGGGTTGCCAGCCCTACGCCCAACAGTCATATTAGACCGGGATCTAAGAATTAAAATGGATTCCAAACCAATACAAGCATCCATGGAGCCGGCTGGACTTGAACCCGAAATCTGTGACACCGAGCACCAGAGCACAAGTCACTCGGTCATCAGGCCCCTATACTATCACTCTAGGTAAGTGAAAATAAGGATCGCGCTATAACCTTTTTTTTTTTTTTTTTTTTTTTTCTTTTCTAAAATATTTATGAAGCAACGATGCTCCAGTCAACCAAGCAATAATTAGGCTCGTTTACAAATTCATTCAATCCTCAACGGTCTATCTAACATCAACATCATTTCTGATTCCAGTTCGGTACTTCTGGCCATGGAAAGCATCAACAACATCGACGCGGACATGATAAAAGAACATACAGGGAATATCACTCTACTCTGGGTCAAGGCGCACGTGGGACACATTGGCAATGAGAGGGCGGATGAAATTGCCAAAGCTGCCACACTCAGAACCGATGTTGACCACATGGTGGCCTTTGATTCTCGCTTTGTCAAGAAGCTCATTAAAAAAGAAATCCTGGTGGAATGGCAAAATAAATGGAGCGACTCTACAAAAGGAAGAGAAGTGTTCTCTCTACTCCCAGAAGTAAGAGAAACCAGAACACTGGGGAACTTCGTCCTAAACCAAATTTACACAGGCCATGGATCCTTTGCGGTCTATCAGGCCAGGTTCTTTGGCAAACAAACCACTTGTCAATGCGGGCATCCACAGGAGGGCAGAAATCATATTATCTACGACTGTCCACTGTCGAATGAAATAAGAAAAAAATACTTTCCCAAAGGCTATAAGAATGCAGCTCTTGGTCTTCTTCAGGCCAACAAAACCTCTAAACAAGGACTAGTTAATATTATGCGACAGAAGCTGCAATCAGCTCTTCAACCCTCCGAGGAGGAAGACTAAATCAATTAACTCTTTTCGCACGAACATTTCAACAAATGAAAGAACATTGACTTTCTTTTTTTTTTTCCTTTTTTCTTTTCATTTTATTACACTTATGTTTATTTGTATGTGCACCATGTCTTGTAATCGTAAAATTGTTTTGTATGTATAGTGTAAATATTTTGTACCCAAGATTTGTGAAATTTAATTTTCAATAAATGGTTGTTTGGTCTGATCCCGCGGAAAAGGCTAGCAGCTAGGTTTTCCGGCTGGCCACGGTGCAGGGCGTCTGGGCCGGTTCTTTGATATTTGGGTTGGGATTGCTGTCGCGACACCGATCTTCAGTATCGTGTGCCTTCGGGCTGGCCGAATTAAATATTCTGACTTACCAATTCATTCAACAAAGGAAAAAATAGCAGAATGCAGTAATGTAAATAAACTAGTTGTTAAGATTGGTGAAAAAGCCAATAATTTGAATTACAACATATTCGATTAAATAAAATGTATATTTCAAAGACATATAGCTTCAAGCACAGAAACTTAACACATGGAAAATATAATCACCATTATTAAGGGTTTTTAGTTTTTTTGCAAAAATGAAATCTTAGCTACAATGAATTTTGTACTTAATAAGTATTATATTTAAACACATGTATCTTACTTCGGTTATGTCAAAAAATTCTTGCTCTTCTTTCAGGAAGTTTTGTACTTCATAAAAAGTTTTTTCAGACAGAATATAATCAAACCTCTCCACTACAAAAAAAATAATGAAACAATTTTTAATCTATGTATTGCGTTGCAGTTCATTATATATGCCATCAAAAGTTACACATACCCACACACAAATAAAAGATTAAATTTTGAACTGAATATTTTACTTACTATCGGTAGCTAAAATACTTTGCCAACTGATATTTTTTCTCAAAATTTTATTTGTAACTGTTTTCTCCTACGCACTGGTAAGAGCACCCCTGTGGCGTTTAGGAGAAATGATCAGTAGGCCTCGAGACTCTCACCCATGAGGAAGTACTTCGCAACCTGCCTTCCCGTTGAGAAACGTTTTTTTACATTCTGAAACGAAATATATTTCGCGCAACCCGGCATATTGGTTGCCCTACAGATCCTTATTCGGAAGGAAATATATTTCGTGCATCCTGCGCGTACCTCAATATCGGGTTTTCGGCTAAGAAGTGCAATCCATCTAAGAATCAACAATTATGTCTTTAAATGTGTTAAATATTGTACATCTCTAATTGTATGTGCGAGGCGTTTGTACGCCTGTTAATAAAGCTATGAGTTCTCCAACATGTGCCTCAAGTATCTCAACCCAACTACACCCAGTTACAATGTGGTTGCACAACCTGTACCGTAACATTGGCAAGGGCACGATATCATATAACAATGGAACGATGGATATTAAACTTTTTGGCTGAATTGTTAATTATTAATCAATCTGAAATGTTAATTATTTCCAATTTTAATACTTCTCTTGATTTGAATCTTTTCTTAAGAGTACAACTGCATACATTGAAGTATAGAAAAATTAAAATTGTATGTATTAAACCAGGGGTGGCCAATCCGCTGTCCGAGGGCCGCATGCGGCCCACCTGAAATATTTTTCCGGACTGTGAGATTTATCACATTTTTACGAAATATATTTATTTTATAATGGCCAAAGTAGGGAAAACATTAAGTGGATGTATTAAAAAAATACATTATGTGTGCATCCCTATATTCAAAAATCAACTGTTGAAATTATGAGAAAAAATTAACTTTGATTTTAAAATAATATTCTTGTGAATATAGGACAGATATTGCCTGTTATGAGTTCGCAGAATATGAGTTACAGTTATGAGTTAGCAGAATAATTAAATTATTTTCTGCGAACTCATGAGGCGCGAGCCTCCTGGTACATCTAATATAACAGGTTCTATGTTTAACTTTAAGTGACCTCAGTGACCATCCCTAGATACGCACAGTTGATTGTTGATAGCAGAGCAGACCAGACTCTTAGTTGAAGTTTCAGCGCTTTTGGTTCAGCTTACACCTGCGAATCGTTTTTTTTTTTTTTTTTTTTTTTTTTTTTCGAAAATGAAATCCAAAATGACCAAACACAAAACACGCTCAAACATAACTGATGCAACACCCATTACGATGTGCAAATACCCAAATTGAGATCGATTTGCAAATGCTGAGTGAAAGAGTGGAGAAACAAATATCTCACTAGTAAAATAAATATTTGGTACTTACGTATTAACGGTACCTTGGCGACAGACTTGGCGATTTTTAAGTGTCGTCAATCTTTATTCTTTGGAATAAAAATATTTTGAAAGCGTTTTGATTTTAAATGAAGTGTTTTATATATATTTTATTATTTGGAACAAAAATTTTAAGTGTAGATTGGCGCTAAATCTGTAGCTGCGGTTGGCGAATGTGCAACTGTAACTGTCGCAACATGTCGCCACGTAAACCGATACCGTTAATACGTAAGTACCATTAATACGTAAGTACCAAATATTTTTTAATGATTTCATTTGTTTTTATTTATATTTATATTTTTTTTATATTTCATTATTAGTGTTATATATTTCTTTACAATGTGCGTTCAGTATCATTATTATTATGTTATCTATGTTTACATGTATGATGCACCATTCATTATGTTTCAGTTTTTCACTCCAAAAAATGTCTACAGTGGATCTAAATCTAATAGGAGGATATATAATTTTATTGCGGTCCACTGAGTTATGAAGCATCATTTAGGTTGGCCACCCCTGTATTAAACCATTGCCCTTTACTAGAAATAAACTTTTCAGCAATCAGTGAAGTTAAAATCTTGGGAACCTATTTCTGTGAAACATGGTAAGAATGCATAATACCATGGTAAGATATGCAATATTCGGAGTACAATATTCAACGTTATTCTTAAGTACTTTTTTCTAATTGTAGAAGGAATAAATTCCATTCTGAAACATCAAGGAAATCTTTTATTTCATTTCAAGCTTCATAAACTTACTGCATGTTTCGCATAGCTCCGTAATTTCTTCGTAGTACTCTTTGATGCAGTCTTTAAGTTCCTCTTTAAGTTGATCCATCCAATATTCAGTAACCGACACTTTTAATTTTGACTCGCTGTCGTCTTCTTCAATCCAACACTGCATAGTAGGAATCTTCGACAATACTTGGTTTATCTAAGCAATAAAAACATTTCTTTCGTTCTTAATATACATTTCTAAAAACAATATAAAAAGCACTTTTAACTTTATTCAAGAACTTTATTATCCAAAATTATTTTTCATATAGATAAAAATATAGCTTAACATCTCTTATTTACATTATATTTCATATTTACAACTGGTGCACATTTTCCACAATAAATCTAAGGCTATAGGCATTGATTGTTTAATAGAAGGGGAAGAACAGTATTTATTTTATGAACAATCGCCTTAAACTTACATCCTCAGAGATCAACAGATATACACTCAAGAGCCAAAACATTATGACCACCCCTACATTTTGCAATGAGCTCGCCTGGATGACGTGGAAGGCACGTGATCAGGTGGAAGTGGCATTTAACTGGTATTAAGTGGTGGTATTAATCCATGCCAAGGCGGGTTGAAGCTGTGTTGCGCGCCAAAGGTGGGCCAGCTCGTTATTGACAGGTAGTCATAATGTTTTGGCTCTTGAGTGTATACTAGTAACGCAAATTTCCTTGGTTTTGGTATGGTTTGGTTTGTCACTCTACAGTCATTTTGTACACACTTTAGGCTAATTAGGCAGAGGTTTACAGTTTATCGTGGATTCCGAACCACTCACAAACATCCATGCTACCACCTGGATGCTTGCCTGGAACCATACTTTGAACCTGGAGCCTATGGTACCAATGGCCAGAGTGCCAGCCAATTGGCAATTAGGCCGCTCTTGTAAGCTGTGAGTTCATTAGTATACCAGAAAAAATTTGTGAACTATGGAACGATTACTGATGTAGGCCACATTTGATTTGATGTGAGCTAGCAAACCAAGCTAGCTTGAGCCAGCGAGATAATATGATAGAGTAGTAACAAAATAGAGTGCGTTCCCTTGTTCTAACTCAGGGGTCTCCAAACTTTCCAGCCTTAGGGCCATACTGTTTACTCCAGTAAGTACAAAGGGCCAAATCCGTTTTAATTTCTCTTCCATTATCTATAATTTGTAGACTAGTCGCCGAGTACGTGCTCTGAGAGAGCATACGCTTGCTAAATTCGCTGGTTCAATTACTACAACTACTATTGTGTGTATACGACCGTGACACTTGACGACATATAGTGGTCATAAACGGAAATAGGTAGGTGTAACAGCGGGATGTTCACTAGTTTATAATGTTAGTGGGATTCATTTCAATTATTTGTTAGTTGTTATGCTTAAGATAAATTTTCTGCGTGTTATGCTTGTCATTAAGCTTTACCTAGCAAGTCAATAAAACCGAGTTATTATCATTCTGTGTTTTTTTTATCCAACCTATTACAGCAACAATAAGCTATTCGCTGTCGCGGGCCGGATGGATGACACTGGCGGGCCATAGTTTGGAGACCCCTGTTCTAACGGAACAGACGGTTGCGGCAAACATCTTCCATCCTTTTCGTATTAGATTTGGCGGTTTATCAGCGCTTCGCATCTTTTTCCTGCTCGCATTTATTTAGAAAAAGTCAGCGTGTTACGAAGCGATTTTGAAAATGGCGAGAAATGCTCCTTCACAAGTCATACATTTATTTAACTATGTACTTACTAAAGATAAATAGATACATTATCATATTTGGCTCAACAGCCCATGATGGACCAAGGACTTTTGCCTACGGCAGATTTCAAAACATGAGATTTTTTTTGTTTTTACGGAGGTAGGTTTGTTAGCCTTACGCCCAACCCCCTGGTTTGTCCCTCTATGGTCATATTAGACCGGGACCTGCGGTTTAAAGTGGATTCCGAACAACTACAAACATCTATGGCACTGTCGGGACTCGAGCCCGTACCTGTGGTACCAAGCTCCAGTCACTCGGCAATCAGGCCCCAATAAATAGATACAATAAATGTTATTTTGTTTATAACTCTAATTATTTTCAACGAAATAGAATAAGATATTACAAAAAAAGTTCATATAAATGAATGTTTTATTTTTTTAAATCATTTTAGTAGGAAAATATTACACAAGAAAATTTATTAATGGTATACAAATGCCAAATAATTAGAAAAATTAAAATTTGCATTTATTTACAGCTAAACAAATGAGCCATTTCTTTTGAAAATCTTTCTTTTTACTTTTTCTGTCTTCGCACAGCAGAAACTAGAAATAGCCAACAGTAAAGATTGTTGGCAAGAATCTCCAGACTGTCATCACATATGTTAAATTACAAAGTAAAAGTCACGTGAGGTATATGATCAAGTGAGGATTACGTTTGGCCTAAACTAGCAACTCCGATGAGCACTCTATTATACACTCAAGAGCCAAAACATTATGACCACCTGTCAATAACGAGTTGGCCCCCCTTTGGCGCGCAACACAGCTTCAACCCGCCTTGGCATGGATGCCACTGTTGTGGCGCTGCCATCCACCCACTCAGTGAATGAGACGTAATTAGGAAATTGATGGGAAATGTGTAATTTTAAATTTATGTATTTTGTGTTTATAAATTTGGTTGCAAATTATGGTTTTTTTTTTGTTTGTTTTGTCATTGTATTTTGATATTCATAAAATTGCATTATGTTAAATTATGTGTGAAACATTTTCAAATGCTGATTAATAATAGTAATAAAAAAAAAAAAAGAGGAAAGAGAAGAAAGAAAACTGTCTTAAATTGTGCCATTTTCATTCAAACTCAGTTCTTGGTTGGGGTTGTTGTTTGACTTCCGGTGGTCAGGGTAGAAGATGGCTGCCGCCCTGAAGTACGAATTGAGCCTCAGGCTTCGTTCTCTCCGGATGGAACCGGGATCTCGACCAATCAAGGCCTGGAATGACGTCAGCTATGACGCGGTGATGGTTCGGGCTTATAAGCGGTGGTGGAGAGAGCTTGTGCTTTTTGGGACGGAGACAGGACGATGGAGTGTTAGCAATTGTATTCTGTAAAGAAGAGGAGGTCTGCTGCCACGTGGTATTGAATTCTGCTTGAAAACAAATACCTCCTTTTGGCACCATTTAACCGAAAAGGAAAACTCAAATCCTGCTACGTAATGGAACCACCGTTGACGCTGAAGTCCTGACTATTCGAAAATTTGCCGTTGCAGACGAGATTTATTTGCAGGGAGAGATTCTACGTTCCAAGAAGAACTAGATAGTGATGAGTACACATTTCAACGTTTGATTTTTCTTTGCAATATTATATCTCTTCCTTGTATTTTTAATGTATTCAGCATTCAGAGACAGATTCTGAATAACTCTAAAGTGATATTGATTGCTTAGTGCACATTCCTCCGTCATTTATGCGTATGAACTCAACAGACAGAATTTAGTGTCTCGTCCTTTTTTTGTATTTAAATTGCTTCTGATAGATGTGAGTGAGAGTTAAATTACAAGAATTGATTTAATATTCTATTTTATCTAATGTATTGTGTTAAGTTAAATCTAAGTGTATTGTGTGTGCACGTAATTGTAAAATATTGGTGGGGCCCCTGTTTGCATTTATTTCAAAATTAATTCATTTGTTTATATCTAATTTTATTATAATAAATCTAATGTTTATGATTATAATTTTCCTGATTATTTGTTCCTGCAGACATTACACGCACCATGCTGATTGTCGTTTAGGTAAAATTTTAATTTCCTGGGTTAATATCTAAGAACACAACGCAATTAATTCAATAATAGAATCTGATTTGTTTTGCTTTAGATTCGAGATTATAAATAATAGTTTAATTAATTAAATTTCTAGATAGCAACACGACACCACAAGTCCATGGTAGATGGCCGGAGAGAGATTGTACCAGATGTTTAAGCAACGGTCACGCAAATCCGAGATATTGCGAATTGGTGGTCTTTGAACTCTGAGCTGCCGTCCCAGGACATCCCAAATGTGTTCTATCGGATTGCCATCCGGTGAGTTAAGCGGCCTGGACATTAACTGGAATTCAGCATCATGTTCTTGGAACCACTCCAACACAATTTTAGCCTTGTGACAAGGGGCGTTTTCCTGTTGGAACATTCCATTTCCAGCTGGAAAAACAGAAGCCATGTAAGGGTGCAACTGGTGCGCAATGAGGTTCAGATACCCTGTAGCATTCATGGTCTGCTCTACCACAACCATGGGTCCCAGAGACGCAAAGAATGATTCTCCAGACTCTCCAGCAGTAGTTAAATACCACTTCCATCTGATCACGTGCCTTCCACATCATCCAGGCGAGTTCATTGCAAAATGTAGGGGTGGTCATAATGTTTTGGCTCTTGAGTGTATTACTATTCTATGAACAATATCCACCGTACGACTAATTCTCTTGAGCTTGACCAATAGACATATTTTTTTGTCCAATAACCTTATTGGATTTATGTCCCATCAAACCCAATAGAGTTCTTATAGGACAAGAAATGCGCTGGGATCCACCAACGTGCAAGGCAAAGTGTTGACAATTTCACTGACAGGATATTTATCGATCACGCACTATTCATGAAACTATGCATGTTAATTGAAATAATAAAATTATTTCTAAACATTAGGATATTTTAATTCTACGGGAAAAAATTATTATTTATATGTGGCTAATAGAAAATGTCGGATGTTTTGGGACTAGTCGAAATCTTCTTGGAAGTATTATCAGAAACGAAAAGAACTACAAAAGAGAAGAAAAGGCACATCCGTTACCACTACACCACACCACACCACATCACGGTGCCTAGAACCGAGTTGCCCCTTTACAGTTTGGGGAATGATATGGGTGAGAAGTTTGATTGGGCTCTGTGACGCTCTACAGACATATGAGAACGGGACCTAAGGCTTAAAGTGGATTCCGAGCCACTACAAACATACATGGCACAGAACTCCAGAGCGCTAGCCACTCGACCATCAGGGCTGAGATTCAATCCTCTGGCGGCTTTGTTGTAGATACTGCTTCAACAAAAATGGAGAGACTCGATGGCGTTTGGGATGTTCAGCATCTTGTCGCATTCGCCAGACTACCTGGTGGGAGTTTTCGCCCATACGATACGCAAATGCAGTACAGTTCACCTTAAAAGTCCTCCCGGGAGGCACTGCCATCATTCTTCAGCGTCACGGAGCAAGTCAGAGCGTTAGCCCACCACATCCGTTACCGCATAATATGATTGGCGGTGGGCGAGATTAGATATAACCGATCAATAACTAGATTTAGGTCTATTGTTTCCATGAACTATTGTTAGCTACTATACTAGCAGCTCGTTGTATCAGGATGGAATACTCTCTTTACAATTATTTATCTATTTTATTTATACAATTACTATATACATACACATGGCACCCTGTGCCTCTACTACAATAGTATTAATATCTAAATGCCAAGAGTCAGTCCCTGACCGTCTGTTTTGCTCTGACGCTCCTAGCGTTCCCCTCGTGGTCTCAAGATCTCACCGCCACTGCCACTTACCACACTGGACCACAGTTAAGGACCCAGTTACTGGTCACAGTTACAACCGCGATCTCTCGCGGTTATAATTAAACTTAACACTATTATGTTTCTGATTCCATTTTTTCCGCCATTATAAACATTATTTTCATGTATTCCCCAACAAGTCCACCTTGTATCCTAAGTGGCACACGGAACTTCTCATCTAATGTATGCATTAGTTTTAACATTTCAATTAATGAAAAGGTAAAAATGAAGCCCATTACATGATCAAACAATGTCAGAAAAACTTCTTGGAAATCTTTCATGGTAGGATCGCAAAGGATGATTGCATGAGAACCCGTGGGGCACACTTTCAGGCGCACAAAAAAGGGTGAAGTGCTCAGGTAGTCGGACTTCAACTTGAAGACATCCAAAATGAAATACAGTGTCTCCAGTATTACATTGTGTATCTGAAAAGCAAATCAATTAGTTCAAATGATAATAAGTCAACAAAATAAGAAACATGTTATGATGGATACAATGCACTTTTCAATCATTGAATAATAAATATTGTCTTGATGACAACAATCTAATTAACAGATTATGGAAATTATTTAATCTTTTCAATAATAGAGATTTTAAAAACAACTAAGTTAATTTTTTTATAATTTTTTATGACTTTTTATCAATAACCCTTCAGCGAAAAATTTCCAAATTTCAGCCAGAAAAAATTTTAAAAACAAAATAATAATAATAATAAATAAATAAACAAAAAAATTAATCTCCACATATGTGGTTATTGAAAGTTATGACTAAAATCCACTTTCTTAACAAAAGTTTATTTCTATGATGACAGTGATATTAAATTTGAAAATAATATTATTTTTTAAACATATTATTATTATATATCGTAACCATATTGGCGCTTATCATCAGGTTTCGGGTTAAACGACGGTGCCATGAATGTTTGTAGTGGTTCGGAAACTTTAAAATAGGTCCCGGTCCTAAAGGATCTTCCTGTGGGGAAATTGTTACTACTTCCATTATCTTAAGACATGCGCTCCCTGGGTTGCAAAGTTTCATTTGCGCATACTTAAGGTGATAAAGACCAAGCTGTCTAAGTGTTTACCAGATTTGTCTGAACAAAAAAAAATATTATATATCGTAACCATATTATTATCATCATAAACATATTATTTTTTTAACTCTCCTGGGAACGAAATGCTACAACTCTTCCTGTGAGGAAAATGCTACATATTACAGGACATGCTGTTGATTTCTCCATACTACTGTGATAATTTCCTCTATTTTACAGGATTTGTCTACAGCACAGTCATCTGCCTTTAACATCCTAATAAAGAAAAGACGAATTCCATTTCAGACTTGAAATAAATTACTGTTCCATATAAGTGTGGGGAAGTCAAGGTCAAATCAGTGGTAAAAGTAGATTTACATCGGAAACGAATAATTCTAGAACGTCAGCGAATCGAAAACTCAAGGTTCTACCCCATGTTTCACCCATCGCTTTCAAATTAAACATCTCTACCACAGGCTTTCACAAAACGCCAGAAAAATAAATTAATAGTTTAAAAAAACTAAAAAATACTTGTTAACATAAGAATAAAATGACTGACGAGAAAATGAATGTCACTGTTCTAAAAGCGTGGGGTGCTCGATATCAATCGTTATAATTTTTCACTAGTTCATTCCGAAATGCAGAGTTAGTTTTAAAATATCATACAAAGCACCCCACGCTTTTGGAACAGTGACATTTATTTTCTCGTCAGTCATTTTATTCTTATGTTAACAATTATTTTTTACTTTTTAGTTTGATTCACTCAAAAAGCATGTTTTTTAGTTTTTTTAAATTATTAATTTATTTTTTACTTTTTAGTTTGATTAACTCTAAAAGCGTGTTTTTTTAGTTTTTTTAAACTATTAATTTATTTTTTACTTTTTAACTCTAAGAGCGTGTTTTTTTAGTTTTTTTAAATTATAATTTAGGAAATTTAGGAAAAACATCTCCTGCTTGAGAACAATTAAAGCAGAAGATCGAAAAAGCTAAAGCTATCGGTACAATTAGGAGTCCGTTGACGATGCCCAAAAATAAAAAGGTTAAAGTTAAAATGAGAATTTTAAGATAAAAGTAAAATAAAACAAAAGGAATTAAGATTAAACAAAATAATTATACAAAATAGGTAGGGTTTGATCAGTTGACTGACTCGCCAGTAGATGGCGCCATCAGTCCCAAAATCGAGCCAAAGAGTCAGTTACATGCATTCAAACATACAGCTAATAAAAGCATACATAGAAGCTAATAAAAGCATATTAAAAATGACTTTTCAACCAATAAGAAATCTAGAATTGCATTGTGGCAGTCATAAAATAAACACTTAAGTGTAATTATATTATGCATCTTAGCCATATATAAACAAGAACTGTAGACAGGAGAGACTTCACCATTTACTTATTGCAACATTCAATGCGCAATTGCTAGATGGTCTTGCATTCTACTGTTTTAAAATTGTAATTCCCTTTTTTACGTATTGTTTATGTTTGTTTGTTATATTTCAATGTAAACAGAAACTTCTTTTGCGAAATAGTGTATATAAATGGGTTTTTTTTCTAATGCAACTGGCAAATAGGCCGTGATCTTTTTATGCCATAAGGGCTGCACCGACGTTACTCACTTTGCACTACCCAGGGGGCGCGTGTAACTTGAAGATAAGCCACGGACGCGAAATAACAATGCCCCCGCAACGCTCTACGATCCTATTAGGATCGGGACCTACGGTTTAAAGGGGATTTCGAACCACTACAAACACCCATGGCAGCGCCGGGATTCGAACCCGATACCCGTGGTACCGAGCGCCAGAGCGCTCGCCATTCAGGCCGTATAACAGAAATATATATTTTTCTTTCTAATGCAGCTGTCAAACACTTAGACAACTTGGTCTTGGATGCCTTAAGGCAAGCGCTGCACAGACGTACTCACTTTGAATTACCCAGGGGGCGCGTGTAACTTGAAGATAAACCACGGACGCGGAATAACAATGCCCCCGCAACGCTCTACGATCCTATTAGACCGAGACCTACAGTTTAAAGTGGATTTCGAACCACTACAAACATCCATGGCACCGCCGGGACTCGAATCCGAAACCTGTGGTACCGAGCGCCAGAGCGCTAGCCCCTACAGAAAGCCAGGCCCCTACAGAAATTTTTATATAACAAGCAATAAACAAAGATATTAGACAAAAAAAAAAAGGTCCGTTATATGACAACTGCATCTTCTTTGTTCATAATTCAATCTATAATCTACAATTTGTTAACATTTTTTGAGCGGAATATTTTTAGTACACATTTGTCTCATTTTTGCTACTTTTAAAAGAAATGCAGTCGAAAATTTGAATAAGGAAGTGAAAAATTCCGAGAAATAAATGCTGCCACGAGCAACTGTATAGGAGAATTTGAAAGGAAAAAATGGCATTGGGCAATCACTAATGTCAGGACCGGAACCTACGGTTTAAAGGGGATTCCGAACCACTACAAACACCCATGGCAACGCCGGGATTTAAACCCGATACCTGTGCTACCGAGCGCCAGAGTGTATTATAAATGTAAAAGAGGTTTTTGTACGAAATACTTACTTTTATCGATAGCAATGTATTAACGCAATTTAAAATGGACAAGCGCTGGTGGCCTTTAAATTTGGCGAGATTCTTTTTTTCAGCGAATAACAAGCTTATTTCGGGCCACCAGAAACTGAAAGAAAGAAATATATATATAAGAGAAATAAAAGGAAAAAAATAATAATTAAAATTAAAAAATGAGTGCTATTTTTCAATTCCTTCTATTAGCTCACACTCTCCCTATATATATCTTGTTCAAATTTTCAATCGTTCATAAAATACTTTTTATTCCTCCACTCAAGTTCAAATACATTTTTTTGGACTTGTAGTGGATGACATTGGATGTTAATACAGTTTTTTCAAATATTAATTAATTAATTTAATTTAATTAATTAATTTTAGTTTTTTTTACATTTAAGTTGCATATATCTATCAATAGATGGCGCCAGATGTAAAAGCAAAATTTCAACTTTATTTGTAAAGGACTTTTCTGCAATGGAGTAAAAAAAAAATTGGAATTGACTTTAAAAATTTTTTTTATATATATTACTTGTTATAATCAAATGAAAAGTATAAATACAAAAGTTATAAAGAATGTTAATGGTTTAGTTTCAATATAAATATAGCATAGTCTAATTTAATAGCAATTAACTAGTTATTAACAATCAATTTGTTAATAGTGGAACATAATTTAGTTTCAGTAAAGGAATACATGCCAAATTTACTTAAATTGATGAGGTTCTTTTTTTTTTTCAGAATAATTTATAAAGCAACAATCATAAAATCTGTAAGGAGCCAAGTATAAAGTGACCAAAATATCAATTTTCTATTAGCTGAAAATACAGCTTAATCCATTTTATCCATATTGAAAAAGCAATTATATGATCTCATAATCAGTTTTTAATTTGTTATTCCATTATAATTTATTATTTATCAAAATGTCAGGTTGGTGCAAAGATGTTGCGGTTTTTAACTATCAACTTTAAAACAGTATGTCTCAGCTTAGGATAAAGTTTATTAATCAAAATAAGACCCCTTAGAATTTATGTACGTTTACCAGCAAGAAACAATTTTATTTATTCCGGCAAAATAGAATTCTGGAGTATTAGAACGGGTGAATTCTTCAAAGGTATTTTGGCTGCTGCATGATTGTAAGACTTTCTTTTGCAAGAAGTTGTCGGAGATACATACAAAAGTGGTAGTCAATTGGTGAATAAGCTGATGATATAAAGTTTTGTATCTCAGTTCGTTCAATTTCTGAGCAGTTATTTTCCAGATTTGCAGTCTGGAATTGCCATGCAGAAGAATTAGTCCTTTTTGAATGAACCAATGCTGGGCATAAATGTTGCAATTTTTTAGTGCATTTTGGCAATTTCCTATCAATCGGCGAAGTTTATTGGTTTTTGTTCAGCTTGTGAAGCACCTGTGACATTTTTCTCACGGGAAGAGTTGTGGTATTTTGTTCACAGGAGAGAGGAATGTATATTCTTTCACAAATACATAATAACAACCCATCAATAAAATTTGACAGCAGACAGACAGTGTTGTGGGTAGTTATATTACATGCAATTAGCGTTTTGTACTAAAGAGAAAAAACTGTCAATCAAATCTGATAGCAGACATTCAGTGTGTAATGAGACATATATATAAAGAAATGAAATTAGCGATTGTCTGTGCGAACTTCACAGGTCGAAGCAATTACAAATGGGATATGGATTACACTATGAGTTGTTCCATCGTAACTGGTGATAGACCATGAACTAAGAAATGTCTACTCCAATGAGAAGTGAGGGAAGCTAACCCCTTCCCTTCTTCTTGACGGATTTGCTTAAAGGGATGTTTCGAAGAAGAAAGGAGAGAGTTCTGCAACGAGCCGACAAAGAGTGTTGTTTTTCTCTTTTTCTCTCAAATGACTGAATAAGCCAGAGTTCCCGCCTGTTTTCAAAGTGAGCCCTTTGTGATGTCGTGTATCACGCAGTGTGATAATTAAGGTCTGCCGCAGACCACGTGTTTTGAGATTCGACGTAGATTTAAGAACTCTCCGATCTTGGAGTGAACTGTGTACTTGTGATTTAATCGTGCACTTGTGATCAAATTTATATTTTTAATTTTCATTTATTTGTCTAATAACTCAAAGTTTTATATTTGAATGTATATATAGTGCGTTTAAATAAAAATCGATTTTCCCATTTGTTGCAAATGTCTGACAACTGTTGTATGGTCAGCGTTTAGTTTGTGTGCAACTTCTCGAGTTGTTTTGCATGTATCCGCTTTAATAATGGCCCTCAATTGGTGGGCGTCAATCGCAAAAGAACGTCAGCAGCTCTGCCCATCTTCAAGGCTCTTGTCTCCATTGCAAAATTTTAGGGACCAAAATTAAGCTGCGCGATCACTTACAGTCCTCTGGCCAAATGCTTGGTTGATAGAGTAATTTCTGTTTCTTTACTTCCCATTTTGAAATCATAAAATAAAATCGCTAGAATTTGCTTTCTTTTCATCATTACTTTGACAGCCTAAAATACACAAGGAAGGACACTGTCAACAAAATCAGTAATATAAATCAGTAGAGCGAAATTCGCGCTTCAAAATGGTATATTACATGAACATAAATAAATGAAACTTTATTCCGAAATAAGCCTCAAATTTAGATATGAGAAAAACCGCAATTATTTTTGCACCAACTCGATATCTGCAATGTGGAAGAAGCTCACCTCATCATTTCGTCTTCGTACGCCACACATTTGGCAATGATTTCATCAGAATAGCCTTTGATTGCGTGTGGTTCCGATACCCTGCGAATACAATTTTAAGGCAATGTTAATAATCATTTTATAGAAATAAAAAGGGAATAAAAGAGAAATTGAAACTATTATAAAACAATATTTTCATATTCACGATTATTAAATTATTTAACAAAAAATATAAACAAATTTTCTAGTAGATTCATAAAAAAAGGCATTACAAAGCATGGATGCTGGCAAGAAAATAAAACGAAAAGTACGCGAAAAGTTCTCTCCATTTTTAAAAGTCAAAATATATCATAATTTATATTATCGCTTTCTATGTTGTTTTAATAATAATAAAAATTTTATATAATAAAGTATTTAAGATTTTCTAATGAAATTAGGGATATATATTTTTTTTCTTCAAATTTTCCTATGCAGTTGCTCTTGACAACACGCCAAATTTCACTCATCAACACCGGAAATGAATATAATAAATCGACAAGATCCTCCGCAGTGTTGAGGAATAGAGTGAAATTTGCGAAAACTCAAATTAACGTGCCCACATCGACGT
This sequence comes from Caerostris darwini, assembly GCA_021605075.1. Lineage (NCBI taxonomy): Eukaryota > Metazoa > Arthropoda > Arachnida > Araneae > Araneidae > Caerostris > Caerostris darwini. The sequence continues at coordinate 283,647 of BPLQ01003364.1, forward strand.
CAGAATGTTGACCCACTGAAGTAGTGTTCTCATTATAAATTGATCAATAAGCATGAAGAAGAGGAGGTGAATTAAGCAGAACAGCGTCCACTTTGCGCTCCTGTTAAAAAGTATGCAAAACCTCAGCTGAAGCGACGTCCAGACGAGAGTACGAGACAAACGAGTCGTTTTAAGTGTCTCCGTCTAATCGCAAGAAATAAGCCATGTTGTGTCTGACTGTAAATGACAGCTAGTCGAAAATAGCGTCAGCGAGAAATCCCTTTGATGTGTGGGAAAAAACGACTCTGATCAGAGCGCTACCGAGACAGTTGATTCACTCGGAGAGTTCTGTCCACAATGAGACAACCTGGTTTATAATTGGTTCTCGTTTGTCTCTTACTCACGTTTGGAAGCTGCTTAAGAGTTCTCCTATCTCAGCGCCCATGTCAACCTGGATCTGTATAGGTTTTACTGAACAGAGTTTTTTTTAAAGCTGAGAACATGAACATTCACTGCAGCGATCCAATATTGTCTCCGTAGTTGGATAATGCTCATTGGCGTATACACTAACACTGAAAACCCGAGTGGGTATGTGACTTCCAAGTATGAAGAACGAGACGATTCTGCACTATAGTAAGTTCCATTAACATTTGTGAGCAGTAAATAATACTCCCTTTTTATATAATAACATAAAATGCATTTTAGTACCTGAATGTTTCGTAAGGTATTATGATTCCTTTTATATGAAAAAGGCATATATTGTTGGTTTCTCGTATCAGTGGATGGAGGTTGTGCAAATTACGGGCTAAGAAATTCCTAGCACTGGATATCCTCTTCTTTTGCTCTCTGCCAACATGGTACACAAACCTGCAAATCCAAATTGACATAATTCATTGAACATACAATCTTAAACATGAAATTTTTACATTGAATATAGTCAAGAAAAGGATACAGTAACAATAAAACTGTTAGCTAAAATTAAAATCAAATTAAAATGAATTATTTCCAATATGACAATGAGCCTGACCCGTGGCCATATGACTCGTGGTAATATGCAGCACGACTCTGGTATGAATCTGATGATGGCGTCTGCAACAGAAAAAAAATGAGACTCGATGGCGATTATGGCAATGTGTGTAAAGCGTTTCGCATCGATGATCTAATTGGCTGAAGGGAGTTTTACAGGTTTTTCACCATACACTATAAGACATGCGTGGCAGATGCCCCTAAAGTCTAACGAAAGGCAATATTCTCTTCCTCATCACAAGTTGGTGAATTGTTCTTGGTATGCATAAATGGAAAACAGGGCCGAACGATGTTCAACAAAAAAAAAAAAATATGATAGTGAATCAAAGAAAGAAATTTTTATTCATTATTCGTTTAACAAATCAAATAACTATTTTTGTTTACAATTATTTTTTTACTTAAAAATTAATCAACAAAAATAGATTAATTAATATTATTTAAAAAATATCTAGCAATGTTAATCATATTATTTTTCAAATGTAAATAGTAATACGAGATAAAAATACTAAATTTTACGAGGTGCAATGTAATAAGTGAGTTACTGTATTTACTTAGTTACAAAAATTTACAGCATAGAACGTCACTATAATGCCTCATTAACACATTTTCATTTTATTCTCCATTAATAAAATAATAAAAGTAAAAGTAAAATGGTACATACACAAGTTATATATATAATGATGAAAATTATATGTGTCATAATAATCATTATAAGCAAAATAATAGAAAATGGTTAATATTTAGAATCTTTTTATTATTAATATCCATTAACAAAATTATGATAAAAATTGTATTTCCTTTTTGATAAAATTTACATGGATAAAAAAATACAAACCTAAATTTAAGTGAAGGCGCTTGATCTCCATTTTTCTTGCCTAATATAAACTCTCCTAAAAACGAACAAATAATGAAATTTGTCATATTTAAAAATAATAATAATAAAACATAAAAAGTGATAAATTTGAATTTCATTTTTACTTCAATCATCATTTTTGAATTGAAATTTAAATCAATTTAAATATTGAAATATATTCAAAAGATATATTTATTTATATTGTGTTTATGAACAAGAAAAATAATTGTTTTCCATACACAAGCATTTCAAATTCTTACTAGTTATAAATGAAATTAACTATCTTGGAGTGAACTATAACAATAATATTACTCAAGTATCAAGTCTAACTATTAAACATCAATTTAATTTCTCCAAATCAATGAATTATCCAAGAATGTAAAAAAAAATTACTTCTAACTTCTCGCATAACTTCTTCATAATTTAGTTTCAATTCTCCAATTTCCTTCAAATAAAGAGGATCTTTTTCATCAAAAATTTTGCAATTTTTCCTCAGGTGCATCACAATTCTATTTAGAATTTTTTCAGGTAAAGGACTCACAGGAGCTGCATATACCATTTCTTCTAACTGGTTATAATAATACTGAAAAATAAAAAGTTAGGATATTTAAAAAGAAATTTTTAATTTTAATTTATTAGAAATAAATAGTGAAAAACTAGTACCACTAATGAAAAATTTTGTATGTCAGTATGTATTTTACATCTAATAGCAATTAAACATTTTAATTTATATTTCTTTACATAAAGAATATAAAATCAGGTAAAATTTCAATGACTATTTCAAAAATTAAATAAAATGTATAATAATAAATAAATAAATCAATCATTAAATCAGTCCTTTCAATATATTTTTAAAATCTATCTCAATATTAAATTATCTTATTTCACATTATTATAAATTATCAAATTTAGGATAATAAATTTATTTTCCTTTCAATATTGAGAGGAAAATATATTTACAAAATAATAAACTAAATGTATAAATTAAATAGTAAACTAATTAATAAACTAAAATAACTTACTAAATTTATATTCCTTTCAATATATTTTAAAATCTATCTCAATATTGAAAGGAAAATAAACATTATAGCAGAAATTAACCATTCATAAAATTAATAAATATTGCTTCAGCAGAAAACATTCATTAAAACAATAATTATTTTTATATAATAAATTGAGTAAATTAAATTCAAACTATAAAATTAGCATTAATCGACCTTAGCTTCTGAATTACATAATTTTAAAAAGAAGGTAATTTTCTAACTCAAATACAAAAGAGAAAAAAAGTTAAACAAGAAAAGAAGTCATTTTGAAAGTATGACATTTCAAATAAAAATAAAATAAAATAAAATTGTTCTGTTTTTTCTAAGAATATATTTGAAACTAAGTTGGAAAAATCTTTTAAGAAATAAGAATTTTAATAGAGAATATTTTAGTCAATTTTGGGCGAAAATTTCACAACTTTGGAAAATAAAAAATTAAATGAAAATCTTGAAATTTGCATCTCTATAATAATAAAAAAACTAGTTTATAACTTTAAATGTAAGCAAAGATTTTTACAAGCAATAAATGTAAGGAAAACTACTCAAATTTTATTTCATTCTTAAGTGAATTTATTTAACTTTAAGTTATTTCACATTTTTCAAAAAACGTTTATAAAATTCAGATATGAATCAATAAAACATGGAAATAATCACACAAATTTCTGATAAGTTTAGAAATAACTGACAGTTATCTACAAAACAAAACTATTTTAATGTTCAGTTTTTTGTTATTACAACCAATGTTTCAAAATTTTATTTTTCTTAATATTTTTCTATTGATCTTATTTTTCTTGTAATAAATATTAATGTAATTCTTGTAATGAAAATTTAATATTAAATAAATTAGAGATATACCTCAGGTTTCTCTTTTACACCTTTAAATTCAAATTTAATTGTTCGCTTTTTTGGCAAACTTTTCTAATTCTTCTGCTTGTTTAAATCTAAAATTAATTGGGGAAAAATGGTTAAAAACTGACTTTTAACGCTAATTCAAAAGATAATATTTTTCAAGAATATAAATAAATTCATAAACATAAATAAATATCTTATATATAAAACAGGATTAAGTTTTTGATACAAAATAATTGTAAAACCAGAAAAAAATTTGCTTTTAATTTTTAATCAAAAGACACTTGTATATCATTATATGAAGTGATAATTAAAATTTTGCATCTTAGCAGCATTTTACAATTTAGCATCTTTCATATATTTACAGCAGAAAAATTGAATAATTCTATAGAATCCTTGAACATTTGAGCAAGGATAAAAGTATAATAAAGATTAATTATAGTAATTAATGTTCCACTTAATTATTATATGATAAACTAATAATTAATATTAATTATCATAAGATAAATATATATGTTTAAAATTTTAAGTTACTAAAAAAACATATTAACATGCATTATATTTTTCAAATTTTGTTTTTTTAAACTTTATTTTTGATATTAGATATATTTAAAATCTCTATTTATAAACTTTACTTAATCTCTATTTTTCACATAAAATTTTTGCTTTTAACAAAATATTATGAGTATTATAAAAATT